>PVJL010000280.1:231785-480100 GCA_004026885.1 Lyroderma lyra
CCCCCCGCCAAATCTGACAACCCTACCTAGGGTCCAAAATTACTCCTAGTTTAGAACAGTTAGTTGAGAACCATTACTACAAATGCATATTCATCAAGTGCTTATTCTGTGCCCACCACCATTCAAAGCCCTGTTTGTGATTTATTGCATATACTCCTTGAAACAGCCCTGACAAATAGGTGCTATAATTACCTTAAGCCCAGATCCATGTTTTCAGAGACACTGTGAGTTGGGTGAACACCTTATGTGCTTGCGGAAAAATGGTGCTCTTATCTAGACCAGGAGTCCCCAACCTCCGGGCCACAGACCAGTACTTGTTCCTAGCCTATTAGGAACCAGGCCGTCCAGCAGGAGGTGAGCCAGTGGGCAAGCGAGTGAAGTTTCATCTGTATTTACAGCTGTTCCCCATCACTCCCATTACCACCTGAGCCCTGCCTCCTGTCAAATCAGCAGTGGCATTAGATTCTCAAGAGCATGAGCCCTATTGTGAACTGCACATGCGCATTGCTCCCCACCCACCCACCCTGCCGTGGAAAAATGGTCTTCCCTGAAACTGGCCCCTGGTGCCACAAAAATTGGGGATCACTGGTCTAGACCATCACGGTGAGGGATACTGAATTAGAATGAGAACTGCAGAAGGGGCACTGCTAGAAGAGAAGGTGGGAGAGAAGAGGAGGCACGGCTTGTTGAAGATGGGATATTATGTACGCTCCTGGGATGTGGGATCATTTGCCAAGAAGAGAAGCAGCTGAGTTGTGAGCCATGGTTGGGGAGATCACAGTCATTAGCAGACCTGGGTTTGAATGTCGGTTTCACCACCTGGCACAGCTCTGGGTAGATGCTGTAGTGACAATACCTGACATTTATGTCAGTGTGCCAGGAACTGCCCTGAGTGCCAGCCCTACATGATTTCACTTAATCCCCAAACGACCCTCTTGGTGGGACATTTTACGGAAGAGGGTGCCGAACCTTAAGAGAGGTTGAGAAACTTGCCCCATATCATGAGCCTAATGAGGGGCAGAGCTGGGGCTCCCACCAGGGCCTGCTGGACTCCAGAGTTCACATTTTGAAATCATTGTTCTCAGTGTCTTCTATCAATAAATAGCCCTTCAGGTCTCAGTTTCCTCCCTCCAATGGGAATAACATTCCCAGCCTCTTAGGGTTATTCTTAGGATTGAGTTAATGTACCTGAAACAGTATAGGGCCTGGCACAGAGTAACTCTCAGTTGTTATTACTAAGGGAGGGGAGTGAGGTCTGAAGTAGGGGTCCCTCCCGCCTTCCTCACAAGCTGTGTGTTTAGCAGGAATTGTGCTTCCCTCATCTATGTTCATTTCATTTTTAAATCAACCTGCAATGAGCATTTACAACGTGCCACACACTCATCTGGGCCCTAAACAGACAGCTAGGACTAAGACACAATCTCTTAGCATTTTCCCCACCAAGCCTAGAGCCCATAGCTGGTCCTCAAGAAATGCCTGCTGAATGAAGACTACAGAAATAAATGAATGCAGAGAGCAAGTGAGGCCTGCCTCCCAGCAAAGGTGTCAATTTATCTGTGAGAATTGCCAAGGCTGGTTCTGGAATAATGGATTAGCATTGTCTTCCAATAAGGGTGGTTTCATTTATCTGAAGCTGTTGGGTGACTTAATTAACTAATATAAAGTGCCTCCAAAGCCACAGATGAAAAGCAAGGTAAAAACATCTCATGCTATTGGTAATAATTTACCTCTCTTCTGAGCCAGGGCCTTACAGATGGCATTTCTTGAAACAGAAAGAGGTAATACCTAGTTTTAAGATAATTAAATTCTAGATAAAGATCATCTAGTCCTTGATTAGAGCCCAAACAAGCTCTTTTTCCTCTGTCTTGTTTTGGGAACATTTGCTGTTGAGACAGTAACTTTCTCCCTTTGTATCTATCATTTAAGGCAGGTATTTCCATTGAAGTCTTCCTGGAGCCTTACCCGAGACTGTAACATCATTAGAAGGACCACAAGATTATTTGCATAACTGACTGTTGATTTGCATATAATTTGCACAACCTATCATGGTCTGTACAGTTATATCTTATTTGATTTCCAAAAGCTTTGTCATTTCTGTTTATATAATTATAAAAGTGGCAAAGATCTTACGTCATACAGGGGGCTCATTTTCAGAGTCATGAGGGGTAGAGTAGGGAACATTTGTTGAGCATTGATTTCACTTAGTCCACTGGCTCTCAAGTAGGGCTGCACATTGAAATTGCCTAGGGAGCTGAAAAATACTGATGCGTGGTCCCACTCTCAGAGATTATAATGTAATTGGGAGTAACTGAGCCTTAGTGTCAGGAGTTTTAAAACCTCCAAGGGTCTGAGATGCAGCAAAGATTGAGAACTACCGTATTTTGCCAGGCATAATGAGCTCTCATGTATAATGTGCACTCAAGTTTTTGGCCCAAACTTTAGGGAAAAAACCTTTTGCTTTAATTTTTTAATTCAAATTTTTATTTGTTTATATTTAGGTACTTGTTTTTGTATTATAAAGGAATTTTAGCATTTATTTTTAACATATACAAGAAATTTTATGTAACAAATAACTGCAAAACACAACAGATACAAGGTACAAGTAATTTTATGTATATAATTTTTTTATATAAAATATACCCAATTATTGTATTCCAGGGTATTATTTTGCATGGGAATATTGTTACTGATTTCTAGAGTTACACTTTTAACTCATAAGCATAAATAAAAAAATTAAAAACATTTATGTAGATACGGAATTAGTACTATCCATGTATAATGCACATCCTTTTTTCCCCTCACAAAACTGGGCAAAAAAGTGTGCATCATACACGGCAAAATATGGTACTTATTTAATCCTCATTTAAAAACCCATGAACAACTCCTTCCCATCCCCCAGGTTAAAGGGGTGGTAACTGAGGATTAGGGAGTTAGGGGAAGGGCATTCATAATAATATCCTTAATGTTAATAGCAGATCATTCTGGTACTAATTATGTGCCAGACTCTGCTAATCACATTGATATGTGAATGTGTAATTAATTCTTACAGTGATTTTTGAGGCAGGGATTACTATCCCCCTTTTATAGATGAGCAAACTGAGGCTAAAAAACATGTAATGTCCCCAAACTAGCAGGAGATTATCCACAAGGGAGAGATGACCATGCTGAGACTAAGATTAGACTGTTTTGGGATTTGAATTTTAGTTTCAGCCTCTGATTTATGCAGGATCCAACCTGTATGTTCCTTGAGATCTTGTTCTCCTCTGGGCCTAGCATAGTGCTGGGATCTTAAAAGGCACCTGGAACATACTGAGGGTTGCTGTGGAGCAATTAGGGCCAAGGATTGGACTTCCCAGGCAGTAAGGAGCAAGACTTTGGACCTGGTGGATCATTTCCCCCTTTTCCCTTCCCCAGCTCAAATATTTATTGAGCCCTGTGCCAAAGACACAAGACAGACAAGGGCTGTTATGCAGCATCTATCATTTGTCAGCCAATATTGGAGCTTTGAATTAACCTGCAGGAGTTGGGCTGTGTTTTTTCTCTCCCTGTAAAACGAACTGAAGCTGATGTGGGAAAATGGTTTCAGCGCTCCAAAGGGAAGAATGGTGACCGGTTTTTATTTATTTGGAGGGTTTTATTTTCTTCTCATCTGGGAAATGGCGAGAGAAAAGGAATTTTATCACATTCATCCAGCCAAATGTGCTCCTGAATATAGCAAGTCGTTTGGTGCCATGCTATTCAAATATAAATTCACTCATTCATTCAATACTTTTTGAGCTCCTGCCATGCGCCTGGCACTATTTTAGATGATGGGGAGACATTAAAAAAATGAGGCCAAGTCCTTCTATCCATGGCAACCTAAATAATGAGAAGAAGCAAGTCATGTGTACATCTGGAAGAATAGTATTCCAGACATAGGGAACAGCACGTACAGAACTCTCGATGAGCTTGGTGGGTTTAAACAACAGCAGGACGGATTGTGTCTTGCATTGGGTGGAATGAGCAGAGGGGTCAGCAAGGTGGGCCAGGGCCAGATCACTCAATGCCCACAGCCATGATAAGGTATTTGAGTATTACTCTGAAACAGATAGGAAGCCTTTGGATGGCTTTGAACAAAAACGTGACATGATCCCACCTTACATTTCCAAAGATCACTCTGGCTGTTGTTGGGAGAATAGACTGTAGGGGCAGGAGTGTGAGCCTGGAGCTGAATTAGGAGGCATTGAAATGATCCAGGTGAGAGACTATGGCTGTGTGAACTGCAGAGTAGCAATAGACACGGTTAGAAGGGGTTGCATTTGGCATCGGTTTTGAAAGTTGAGCCTACAGGGCTTGCTGATTAATTCACTATATTGAGTGAGGAGAAGAGAGGGATTTTGGATCTGAATGAATTCTATCTCCTGATATGGGAAATACTGAAAAAGAAGCAGCCCGTGTTCAACTGACTTTGAAAAACATCACTTGCTGTATTTTTTTTTTTAGCAAATTTACAGCAGCACATTGAAGGTTCTGAGATGACCTGTAATAAAGCCATCTCCTTAACTTTGGTTAACACTGCATTTCCCACATGTATTTGATCAAGTAATTTTGCCTGTCTTTGCCCCACAGGACCTGTGGTAAGATTCCTTAGACTTCCTTTGAATAACACCAGTGTTAGAGTGTGAAACCATCTCCCTCTGGGGCCTGTGTGTGTCTTTGTGTGTCTGCACAGATTGGGATAGTGACTTGCAGCTGTGGAGTGTTCTGAAGTCTGGCACATTGTGCTAGGTGCTTCTGTTCTTGCCACCTCCCAGTACTTTACCACCATCCTCTTCCATCTAACTAGTTTTCCTGCTTCCTGTGTGACTGAAGCATATCTTCATGCCAAATTAGTGAGAGCTTTTAGGAAAATCTGTGCCACCACCTGCCTAAAACTTTAGATGGCTCCCCATTGCCTTCAGGATGAGTATCAAATCCTTTACTACGGCTTTGCTATACGCTTCGTAATATGGGTTTCTGCCCTGAACATTACCTACGTTCCCTTCCCCACCACCTTTCCACTCTATGTTCTAGCTAAACTGAACTTTTCCCATTTTATATATGAGGAGTACAGGTTTAGCAAAGTTAAGTGCCTTGACTGCCATCATAGAGCTAGAGAGTGGCAGAGCCACTGGGTTTGTCTGACTCGACAGCCTGAGCTTTCGTTTGCTCCTACTGCTCCCCTTAAAAACAAATTCCAGCCAGATTCACATTAGGGGTATAGTTTATGGACATTCTGAAGTGTGAACATTGATGTACTTTCCCACTGCAGAGGAAGAGATGAGATTGTGTTTGCTTTGGAGACAGGATGTGCCTTGGAGGTGACGGTGTCTTCAAGAGTCTACTTTATAGGAAAGTGTGGCATTTTCACTAACTCATAAAACATGCCCCCTGCCTGGCCTCCTTCCGGAAGCCACTCGTGTTCTTTGAACAAAGTATGGTATGTGTACCACTGGTTACACACAAGATGACTTTAGGGAGAACTGAACATTACATACTGTTGTATCATATAGTTATTCTCCTTTCAAATGCCTTGCCTGCTGATTATGGCAGGGAGAAAGTATTCGTTTGGTGGCAGTGTTTCTAACACCCTTCTCATGTGGGCAAATCTGCCTTTGAACAAGCAAAGAAAGCAGCCTGAGCATCTCCAATGGGCCACAATGCCTCTAAAGAATTTAGTACCATCGGGTACATTGTATTTACTTTTTTTTTTTTTTCGAAGTTTTTAAATAATGGCAAGGAATAGTGGTTTTCCTTTTATATGTTACATGCTAGAACATATGTTAGAATTTTCCTGAGGAAAAATTTGTGAGTCAATTTAAAGAAATACATAATCTGCCCCTGTTTTTTTTGGTGTAAACTGTTAAGGTGGTAAGAGGACTGAAGTCTGTGAAGCAATGGTTGGTTCAACCTGAGGAACCAGCCAATCAATATAACTTGGATTGTTCCAGTCTTGTTGATGCATCTAGGCCCAGTTCATACTCATTATAGTAGTTGCTCAATAAATATTTGTGGAATGAGTGAATAAGTCCTTTAAGAATTTTTCTCAGCACCCTCCAACTATAGCGATCCTTCATATCTGGAAAAGTCACAGCACTGATTGGACTAGTCTTTGTTCACTAAGCATTTTTGACACCTACAGTGTGCCTGATGCCAAAAAGGCAGCAGCCAACAAGATGCCAAATATCAGGCAATTAAATGAGTGCATCATGGGATGATGCTTATATTTTTATTGTAAAGTTTATATGGCAATATATACTTTTTCATGTGCGGCTCTATTTTCCATGTTAATTCTAACCTTAAAGCCAGAGTCCAAATGACATACTGAGAACATTAGAGAAAACAGAATGGAAAAAGAAAAAGAAAAAAAAACAAACAAAAATGAGATGCTGGTACAGCTAGCACTGCACTGTCCAATATGGTAGCTACTAGTCACACATGGCTATTGAGCATTTGAGTCTGAATTGAGCTGTGCCTTACCTGTAAATTACACACTGGGTTTCAAAGACTTAGTATGAAGAAAAAAATGTAAAATATCTCATTTATAATTCAAATTATACTTGGGATATATTGGGGTAAATGAAGTATGTCATTACAACGCATTCCAGCTATTTCTTTTTACTTCTTCAATGTGGCCAGTAGAAAATGCAAAATCACAGCTGTGGCTCACATTCTCTTTTTACTGGACAGTGCCAATAGCTACCCTGAGAGATCTGGGAGAGCAGACACCTTGTCCGCTTGCTTCACTGCTGTACTCCCAGCATCTAGCACAATACCTGGCACATAGCACGTGCTCAGTAAGTTCTTATAAACCACACTGGACACGTGAGTAATGTAAAGGCCTACAGGCTTCTTTACCTGTTGGTTCAGTAGCCAATGTCATTGCTGTTTCTTGGATGTTATTTATTTTTTTTTCTGCAAATATTTAAGAAATCCACTTTTTTTTTTTTTTTTTTAAACTGTCCCAATGTGAAGAATTACAGTGATTTCTATTCAAATGTGAGACCAACTTTGTATTCTTGGAATAAACCAATCTTGGTCATGACATAATATCCTTTTTATGTATTACTGCATTTGATTTGTTAATATTTTGCTTAGGAGTTTTGCATCATGGTCTGTGAAAGAGATTAGACTATAATTTTCTTTTCCTGTTATTTGTTGGTTTTTGGTGTCTGGATGTTTGTATCAAGGTTATAGTGAGCTCAAAAAATGAATTGAGAAGTGTTTCATCTTTTTATATTTCCTAGAAGAGGTTGTGTAAGCCCAGTATTTCTTGTTTAAATGCTTGGAAGCCTTTGCCAGTGAAAATATCTGGGCCTGGAGATTTCTTTGGGGGAATATTAATTACAGATTCAATTTCTTTAATAGATATGGAAGTATTCAGATGTTTTATTTTTTCTTGTTTCATTTTGGTAAGGTATATTTTTATGGTTTGTGTGCTTCATCTAAATTGTCAGATTCTATTGGCATAAAGTTGTTTATAATGTTCTGTTAGTATCTTTTCAATGCCCATAGGATCTTGCTTGGCACTTATCAATTTTATTAGCCTTTTCAAAGAACCAATTTGGGGCTTTGTTTATTTTCTCTATTGTAAGTTTGCTTTCTGTTTCATTGATTTTTGCTTTTGTCTTTATTATTTTCTTCCCCTTACTTTCTTTTATTTAGATTTGTTGTTCTTTTTCTAACTTCATGAAATGGATATTTATAGCATTGATTTTCATCCCTCTTCTTTTCTAATAGATTCATTTTAAGCTGTAAGTTTATGTTTAACCAGAGCTTTATCTACTTACCACACTTTCTGATATATTTTACTTTTATTGTCATTCATTTCAAAATATTCCTAGTTTCCATTGTGATTTCTTCTTAATTTTCAAGCCGTTTCAAAGATATTATAGTTATCATTATTAGTTTCTAGCATAATTGCATTGTAATCAGAATATATTTACTAAATAATATTAATACTTGAAATTGGTTTAAATGTGTTTTATGACTTAGTGGTTCATCAGTTTAGGTAAATATTCCATGTGTACTTGAAAGCATATGTATTGTGCTGTCCTAGGGTGCAAGGGGTGATTTCTCCTGACTCATCTCCCGTTTCACTAATCCGTTTCTTTAAGCTGTGTCCGAACTGTTGCTAAACATTCTAATGTCAAACAAGTCAAATTCATTGTGTTGTTTAGATCTTTATTCTGTTACCCCTTTTTTCTGCTTGTTTTATTAGCTACTGAAAGAGGTTGTTAAAATATTCTATTATTGGGTGGGAGAGGAGGGGGGAAGCTAAATATAAGGTGATGGAAAGAGAAGTCAGTCACATTAGGTGGTGAACTTATTATACATCAAGTTGACAATGCACTGTAGAATTGTATGCCTGAAACCTATGTAATCCTTGTTAACAGATGTCACCCCAATAAGTCTAACAATAAAAATGAATTAAAAAAATTCTATTATTATAGATTTGTCTACTTTTCTTTTTAGTTTTTTATTTGTATATTTTGAAAGTATGCTATTATGTGCATATGAATGTAAAATTGTTATTTCCTGGTGGATTAACCTTTCTATTGAAATTGTCCTTGTTATATCTAGTTATGCATCTTGCCTTCAAGTTTACTTAGCTTGATATTAGTGTAACTATACCGCCTTTGTTTAGGTTAGTGTTTTTCTTCATCCTTTTACTTCCATTTTTTTGTGTGTCTTTGTGTTTAGGGTATATCTCCTATAAGCAGCATAGGAGATAACTGTTTTATTCTAATGTAGTCTGACAAGCTAGGTCTATTAAATTGGTGTGTTTCATCAATTTACATGTAATATAATTACTGACATATTTGGCTTTATATCTACAGTATTACTACTTTTTCTATTATATTTGCCCCACTTTTCTCCTCCTTTTTTGCCTTAATTTGAGCTAATCAATTAAAAAAATTAAACTAGATTTTATTTTATTAACTTGTTAGTTTGACTTTGTTTTAGTAATTACCCTGGACATGAAGACATACTTCCTTTGTTTTTTTGAGTCTCATATATATCAATATTTTTACCACTTTTCAGATAATCTAGAGCCACTATAAATTATCTTTTTCTGCCTTTTGTGCTTTTAATATCATTAATTTAAATCTACATATATTTAAAACCCCATAAAAACATTGCTCTTGTTTTCAATATTCATTTAGATTTACTCATATGGTTTTTTTGTTGTTCTTCAGTCTTTTCCTGCATTTCTGTCTGGAATCATTTTCTTTTTGCCCAAATAGAAAACAAAACCCCTTATTGTTTTGTTTTTGTTGGATTTGTTGACGACAGATTCTCTCAGTTTTAATTTGTTTGAAACTAACTTTATTTTACTTCCATCTTTGAAGGATATTTTCAGTATGTATAGAATTCTAACTTGGACACCATTTTCTTTCATTGGCTTTTTGCTTCTGTCTGTCTTTTGGGAAATCAGGTCTCATATAGCTGCTTCTTTGAAGTAAATTTTTTTTCTTTTTCTCTGTGTGCTTTCAAACTTTTTTTTTTAATTAAAAATTTTATTGAAAATTTTTATTGTGCATGGTAAAAATAAAAGACACAGTCCCTTAAAAGCTATTCTATTTCATTTGTTTTCAGATTTCCTTATATTGTGATGTGCTTAGCTGTGGTTTCCTTTGTATTTATTCTGCTAGGGGTTCTCAGAACTTGTTGAATGTCTGTTTTGATGTTTTTACTCAGTCTTTGAAATTTCTTGGCTATGATTTCTCCAAATATTGCTTTTTTTCTACATGTTCTGTATTCCTTAACTCTGGGCTCCAATTATACATATGTTAGAATTTTTTACTGTATATCTTATGCTTCTGATTTTCTGATTTTTTCATGTCATTTATTCTCTAGCTTCGGTCTAGATATTTCCTACTGACTTACCTGTTGTTTCACCAGTACATTTTAAAAAACTGTTTGATTTACTGTTAAGCATTCTATTATACTAAATTCTTAATTTTAGTTTTTTAGTGTTTAAAAGTTAAAGTTTTAGTGTTTTCAGGTTCAAGGATTTCTGTTTTGTGTTTGTTGATTTAAGTTCTCTGGTGAAATTATTTTGTCATCTATTTTCTTGATTATGTTAACTATGGTTTTTTTTTTAAATTAGCTATTTTTTTTCCTTGTTCTGGGTATTTTTGTATACCTGGTAAATTTTGATGGAATGTCAGACATTGTGTATAAAAATTACAGAGGTTCTAGATGATGTACTGTATATTGCCATGTATAATGAGCCCCCTTGTATAATGTGCACCCATGTTTTTGGCCCAAACTTTCAGGGAAAAAAAAATCTTTCAGTTTAATTTTTAATTCAAATTTTTATTTGTTTATATTTAGTTACTTGTTTTTTGTATTATAAAGGAATTATAGCATTTATTTTTTAACATATACAAGACATTTTATGTAACAAATAATTATAAAACAAAGAACAGATACAGGGAGTTCTCTGGTGGTGTAGTGGCTTAAGGTTCCGGTGCTATCAGTGCTGCGGCCTGGATTCAACTCCCATCTAGAGAGCTACCCACATACAAAAAAAAAAAAAAAAAAAAAAAAAAAAAAAAAAAAAAAAAAAAAAAAAAAAAAAAAAAAAAAAAAAAAAAAAAGGCAAAAAAAAAAAAAAGGAACAGATACAAAGTGTAAGAAATTTTATGTATAAAATTTTTTATATAAAAAAATGATCATTGTATTCCAGGGTATTATTTTGCCTATATATATCATTATTGATTTCTAGAGTTATACTTTTAATTCATAATCATAAATAAAAGAATTTATAACATTCATATAGATGTGGAATTAGCACTACCCATGTATAACGCGCATGCTTATTTTCCTCTCATAAACTTGGGCAAAAATGTGCACATTATATACAGCAAAATGCAGTATCTTTTTCCAAAGGATGTTCTTCCTGTCCTCTGGTAGGCAGCTAGTGTCGGGGCAAATCACCTCTACGAACTTAGGGACTGCGGTGACTAAGGGTTGGATTGTGGTCTTTGTAATGCTCCACCTGCCTCTCTTCACCCCTAGTCCTCTAGAATCAGGGCTCCTACATGAGAACCAGAGTTGTTTTCCAGGGCATCTCCTGGGATTTGGTGGCCCTGACATCCAGTTTTGTGCCCCAGTATTAAAAGAATGCCAACATCTTCATGCAGCTTTTCAACTGCTTTTCGATTTGATTCCCAACTACTTGCCTTATAAATAAGAGGAAAATTGGTGTGGTGCAGTGTTTTTTGATCACTTCTTCTTACCTCCTGTTTCTTTTTTTGTTGAGGGGGGTTGTATTTTGGACCCTCAACTCCTACCTATTGTGACATGGTAAAATGCTAAGTCTGGTCTCTCACCCTCCTGAGGCTGCCTGTCACCCTGATGGTTTCCCTGCCTTTTAGCAGCTGACTTCTACTCTGCTTCTGAGCTTTTCACCCCATGATGCTTAGGACTCATCAGTGACCCAAGGAAAAAAGCCACATGTACAATCCCAGGATGTCCTCACTGAACTCTTGATTCTAGGATTTTTGTAGCTCAAGTCTTGGCTACCCCCTGATGCTTTCAGATAGAATTTTTGTATGTTCACGTTTTATCCAATGTTTGTAGTTCTACTTGGCAGCAATGTTGGTCTGCCTCAATTACTACGTCACAGCTGCACTTCGAAGTTCTGTAGTTTATTTTTTTTCCTTCTGATTGCTTTCTTGTACATACTTTGTATTTTATTTACACTTAGGGTCCCTCGTGGTTCCTATTTTTGCATATTGCCTACCAGGGCTGCTCGTCCTGCAACATGGGCTATGTGTTCAATGTCAGTGGTGTTTCTCGTGGTTGTGTAGCGCTGTGGCCCTGTAGCTCACCCTGTGTGATCTTGTTTAGCATGATCTTGCCCCTTGCTTGCTCTTTCTAGCCTCTCACCATTGGGAAATCTGCTTACAACTGAGAATGGGCAAAAGGAGGCCTCTCTGAATACCTAAGCCAGTCCTCTTAGCAAACCCCTATTTAATACCCTCTATCTCTTCCTAGCACTCCTCAACAAGTGCACTTTTCCACTGATTTGTGCAGTTGGCCGAGTAATTTATGTGTTCCCCTCCAGAACGTGGACTGCATTGTGAAGATAGCGACCTTGTCACTCTCGTTTACCAGTCTGTCACCGGGGTCCATCACAGTGCCCAATACACTTTTACTGAATTGATTTAAGCCTAATAATAATAGGAGATGAAAAGGAGGGAATGAGAACCAGCATTTATTAAAATTTTACTATTTATCATCTTATTTAGTTTTCACCTTACCTCTTTGAGGCAGATGGTATTGCCATTTTGCAGAGAGTAAACCATAGCTCAGGGAAATTGTTATTTTTCCCAAAGTCACACAATTGCTAAGTGTCTAATTAATTCACTCCCAGGTCTATCTGGTTCAAAAGTAACCCCAACTGTATGAACTGTTAAATACTTCTTACTCTTCCATGCTTTTTAAAAATCATCCTCCTTTCTTTATTGATTTCTTGGTCTTTATCTGATACTAATAGAATGCTAGGTTACATGAATGGCTTTTCATTAAAAAGAAAAAGGAAAACATAAAGAAGAGAAGCTGACAGTTTCTTTCTGTTACTTTAAAAACAAAATGATATGCCTTTTCTATTTGTTTTTTTTTGTTTTGTTTTTTTGTTTTTTTTTTTTTTTTGCTTTTTAGTATGTGGGTAGCTTCCTGGCTGGGAATCGAACCCCGGCCGCAGCGCTGACAGCGCCGCCTTTTCTATTTGGATAGAAGGATTTTGTGGGTCAACCTAGATTGGTGTGTAAAGTTTTTTCCTTCAGATGGCCTAGTCGAGGAGGAAACATTAAGTTTTTAATGAACATTTGTTAACTTCAATTGAAAAGAGGTACTTAAAAAACATAGTAATAGTTATTACTTATTGAGTACCTATTATGTGCCATGCACTAAGTTAGGAACTTTAGATAGCTTCTCTTCGATCACCAGAACATCCCTGGAAAGTAGATACTATTTCCATTGTACAGATTTGGAAATTGAGACTCAGGGAAGCAAAGAAACTTGCTTTAGGAAGTTTCAGATCCAGAATTTGAACTCCTTTATGGACTTCCATGGAGTCTGCTTATTTCGCTTACATTGCTCAGGCATCAAGCCTGGATCGCAGGAGGAGCTTAATAAATGCTATTTTCTTTTTTCGGATTAGTGATAATATGTTGAGATTCTCAGGAAAGAGTCACAAAGTAACACAACGAGGCTTCTTTGTGTCTTGCCAGGTAATGTGAACAGTAGCTCCAGATGGAACCCTTGGTATTAATAAATCCCAAAGGTCCCGAGTCATAGCAGCTTCCAAGGTCAGGTAAGGATCATGTCAGCCTGAACTGCAGGCTCTACTCTGCTATTTAGTCCAAATATTTTCTGGTTGCAAATGTTATTGATCTGACAGTTTATTTCCCGAGACGCATTAGTTCCAAACTGCTGTAATTTGAAAGTCTCATCCTAAGGAAATTGGTCTTGTGAATAGTTATCCCCTGGGAAGTGCATGCTGCACTTATGACTTTACTAATACGATGAAGAAGCTGCAAATACAATTAGCAGGCCTGGTTGGTGATTTTCCAATAATGATATTTGGGGTATATTATTGGTTTAGCTGTAATTGAGCTTAAGATGATCTGAAAATGTCTAAACTGGTGTGAAAGTCATTCACAGCTTTGGCTTCAGTGTGGGTGTTCATGAGGTGGGTGGACTGGTGACCCTTGGACGTGTTGAGACTGGGGAATGCATTGCTGAACAGCTGTGGCTTGCCTCTCATGTTCCGTTTCCTCTTACTCTGTCACTAGTTGAGTAAGACTTCTTCATAACCTTCCTTCTACCCTCTCCCAAATCCCATCCCCATCCTTGTCATTTGGAATTCACTATATATTGGCTAGCTCTCTTATTTCTCACACAAGTATACTTTGCCTGATGTATGTTAAAGTCATTCTTATTGGTGAGGATAATTAACGCTAGCTGCCACGATAGGCAAGACCTGAAATCTCAGTGGCTGAGCATCGCCAAAGTTTATTTTTTGCTCGTGCAGAAGTCTCATGCAGGTCAGCTGGCAACTGGAGGGGGTCCCGGTTCCTTCCAGCCTGTGGCATCATCTCAACACATGCCTGTTGGGAGACAATTTTGCCTGGATTTCTTGGGTCTTTGTGTGGTCTGGGCCTTCCCAGGAAAGGGCACTGACGGGTTTTGTTCAGGAATAATTGAATAGCAAAGTGATAGAGAACCTCTCTTACTGGAGATATTCCAGGACAATAAAGTTCCTTTCCTGGAGGATGTTTGCTTACATTCTAGGGCAGTAAAGCTAGAAACACCTTTCACCGTGTGGCCAGAGTCGTTTACTTACTTTCCGGAATAAGTAGCAATCCCTCCCCAGAGGGCAGGGTGGGCAGGTTACCGGCAGCCTGATAGAAACTCAGAGTCTCACCAATTTAAGTTTCTTCTCCAGTGGTACAGTCTTCCAGGTAGAGCAAGGCCAGACTCTTCCCACTCTATGCTGTGAACCAGTGTCATGAGCATACATTCTTCCCCTTTCCCATCCAAGCTCCCTCACGAGGGGCTGTAATGGGTCCCCAGCAAAACAGCCCCAGATTGCAACAGAGAGTTATAATACAATTTACAGGTAAGGAAAGGGCCAGTTATAGGTCAGTAATGGTGAGAGGACACATTTGAAAGTTTCTCCTCTGAGTTATGAGACCTCATTAAAATGAATAGTCAGCTACTGCATGATTATCAATGTAATTCTTCAATAATGAGTGTACTGGGAATTTGCAAATATAGTACTATGGAAAATTCATTATTTTAAGGATGTCTGTGTTGAATCATAAAATGCAAAAGATTTCTTAGTACGTTCATTCAAGTTCACAAATGTTTTTTGAGGCCCTATTTCATGCTGGGCACTAGGGAGTCATTGCATCTGAACAAGACACACTGTTGCTGCCTCTGAGGGAGCCCATGTTTAGGGAGGAATTCCTTGCCTACACAGAATCAAAGTTAGGCTAGGTTAAAAGAATACACATCTGTTCATAAATCCACCCTGCTTCCTGTGTTATGTGGTCATTAGATTACCCACCTGATTTGTCTCGTAAATATTCCCTCCACTTTCCAGCCCTGTTCCTCCACCCTCTCCTTTTCTTTCTACTTCCTTAGGATCTACAAACTCCTTAATAATTAAGTAGGGGCTGTACTCATCAAGACTTCTTCTGTTGCAAGTGACAGAAACCCGAATCAAACTGGCTCATGTCACAAAAGGGGATGCTTAATGGATTATATGAGTGAACTGTCACTGAGAGTTTCAGGCTCAGACGCTAACACCAGGATTCAGTCTCTCCCTTTTCATCTCTTTGTTATATTTTCTTCTATATTGGCCTTTTGTACATGTTGACCCCAGAAACTCCATTCTACATTATTTTTACAACACACGGTCTTGCAGATTAAGAAATTCTGTGTACTTAAGTTTCAAAAAAAAAAGTCTAGGATTGAATCAGTTACTCTGACTAGAGGGTGGAGAATATTCTGGCTAGATATGGGTTATAAGTTATTATGAGTATGACTGGTGTCCTCATAAGAAGAGGAACACAAGTGTACACACACACACACACACACACACACGACCATGTGAAGACACAGGGATAAGATGGATACCTGCAAGCCAAGGAGAGAAAGCTCAGAAGAAATCAACTCTGCCAACTCCTTGATCTCAGACTTCCAGCCTCCAGAACTGAGAAAATTTCTGTTGTTTAACCCCCCCCCCCCCCCCAGTGTGTGCAGCCCTAGCAAACTAACATGGAGGTGTAGCCTTGGAATTGGGGGTGATTTATTTAGTACCTCTTGAGCCACCCTATAAGCAGAGGAGGAGTGGTGACTGAAAGGAAACCCAAAGGGCTTTACCACAGGGCAGAACAATAGCCTGGAAGGTGGTCGGGTGAGGAAGAGACACATCCTCTATCACTGGGTCAGATTCATAATTATTGGACATTCATTATGTGTTAGGTCTTGAAAGCACCTTATGTTATCATTAATGCAACTTCCCTATGAGGTAGGTACTATTATTTCCCTCATTTTACAGATGAGAAAACAGGTACACACAGATTGACTTACCCAAGATCACACAGACAGGAACTCGAGAGCCAAGATTTACATCCACACCTGTCTGGTTACAGAACCCCAGCTTTTTACCATGATACTCTTTTGAGAGCCAATGACTGCTAGTTTTAAGATGCTCTTGCTTTTCTATTCCCAAGATTAAAAAAGCTCTGATTTGAGGCATGATGTATGTTAACATGTTAATTAAGGAAAATTCACAGTCTGTAGAATTCATTAGTTCCTTTTCAGAACTGTTTCTGATCTGGGCAAGGCTTTGACCAGTTCGAGTTAATTAGCATTGCAAAATAAGAAGTAATTGCTGTCATTCTTCAGAACTGGGGTGAGGAGATACCCGTGACCTGAAACCACTCTAGCCCTGACTCCTAAATCTGAAGATTGAACTCCAAAGCCTCAGTCAAGCAGACAAGATGGAGAAATTCGTCAATTCATCTGCTTCTTCCCCTCTTGTGTCTTTACTGTTTCTGTCCCCTGATTAGCAAGGCAAGCTTCACATTTACCTGAATCAGAGGTATGAAATCTATAGCTGAGTAGGGGGCCTGTCCTGAATTTATAAACAGGATTTCTAGTTTGAACTAGACAGGCTGATATTTGAATGTTTTCAGTTGGGAAACAAATTCAAAAAAATATCAGACTCATACATGGTCATTGAATTTTTTCCAAGTAGGTCTGATATTTCTGTTGAAACCATCTGGCGACTATGTGTAAATCCTGCTTGTCTTTGGCTGCAACTCATTGGTTGTAAGACCTGGCAATACGTGCACCTAGCTCATAAACAGAATTCTGCAGGTTCTTATCCTTGACTATTTATCGTATGAGTCTTTGAAATGAGTAAGTTACGTAGTGAAGCCAAAGTTATTGTGACATTTTTTTCAATAATTACACAACTTCAGTTATTAAAAATATTAATGATTAAGTGATCTTCCCTGTTTAACAACAGTATGAATCTTTTTATTTTTCCTTACCATGTTAACTTTCTTGTGGCTTTGTCTGAAGGACTTCCTGAATTCTGAATGCCCATCCCATGTCCCTGAATGGATCCATGAATCCTGTAAAGAGAATCAGTCTCTCATCCAGTGTCTGACCCTGGTGCATATACAATGTAACCCAACTGCACATGTTCGATTGAAAATCTTGCCCAAGATCCAGGATTCCAAGAAGCTAATGAAAAAGGTGTTGAAACATGCTTAAAGAATAGAGAAATCACCGATGACCCATGAGAATCTGGTGGTTTCAGAACAATCGGGAATGGTAGTCACCTGAACCCACAGGTTCAGGCACACTGGCTGTCGTGGTTACCGTTCCGATCAGTTGATGGCTGTATCCTGCTGGTTATTCAACATTTTCCCCCCAACATTTGAATATCATCCGCAAAAGAGTTAACAGATGGAGGGGGGAAAAACCGGCAATGAAAGTGAACTGTAAGCACTTCAAAAGAGAAATATTTAAATATCAAAAGATTCAAGAAGGCCTTAGGAAAAATTGATGGAGCCTTGGAATATTTTTTTTTAATGACCTTTTTACTATCATACTTGGAAAGCCAAACTGAAGTGAAGGATTTTGTCAAAAAAATTACAGCAGAAAAAAAAAAAAGTGCTACTTAATTCATGTTTTTGTTCTTCGTAAGAATTCATGCATCGTTGAAATGGTAACCTAAAATTTGCTATGTTGATAAATTTAGTTTCACTTTTTGAGATGAAATTATAAATCAAACTTCTTGTCTCCCCACGATTTGCTATGAAAATTGGGCTCAGTATTACGTGACTTACTTTACATGTCTTCCACCAGGATAGACTTACCTCTCAGGGACAGAAATAAGAAAGCCAGGGAGGGAAGTCCCTCCTTCTTTTCTCATGCAACTGCAATCATCCCCTTCTACTTGTTGCCATGACTGCTCCATTTCCCTGCTTCTCTCACCACATCTGTGTTTTCTGCTTACTCGTGGTGTGCCTCCCAAGACATCCATGTTTTATGCCACGTGTCTCCCCTTCTCAGCCATAGGTTATTGGGCTAGGGGTGGCCCATGACCCAGCTACTCCATAGGCTGGTCAAGGACCTAGCCTTTGTAAAACGGACACAATCCGTTGGTTCAGTCGGTTCCATCTGACTTAGATCCATGCTGACATGAGAGAGTGACACAACATAGAGATCTTGATGGGTCAAATGCAGGTTTCAGGAGCAAGAGTGAGTAATCCGGCAGGACCAAGATCATAACTAAGTTCCAGAGTCCTCAGCCAATGTTCTTCTGCCATGTCACTGTGCACAGCTATTCTCCCTTCTCTTGGTGACAACACCCCAATTTTTCCTCGTTCCATGTAATTAGGATGGAACTGATAATCTCCTTAGATTTAGGGTCATCATGTGTCCCAGGCCTGGCCATTCAGCTCATTATATGCTCTTGGCCATAAGGATTGGTTAAGGGATGGGCATACTGCCCAACCTGGGTCACTAAGAGTCAGGAAAAGGACTTTTGTTTAAAGAGTTAAGGCAAGAGAGCCCATTAGGATGTGCACCTGAAGCTGCTTGTGCCATCCTGTGGAGAAAAGCAGCAGCCTGGAGGAGATTAGGACCAAGAGGCAGAGAGAAAACAGGTCCTGCTGATGATGTTCGAGTTGCTGGATCCTGCCATGCCTGAAAGTGGACAGACTCCCTTAGACCTCCGGCCAGCATTTCTCCCTTTTTGCTTAAGCTATTTTGAAGTTTACATCTCTTACCAAAAGAGCCAGAACTGACACAACATGCTCATTTGATTATGATAATAAGACTCCCTCTTAAGCATTCCAAGATACTTTTCCAGCTATCATCCCATCTGATTATCTCAATAACCCTGTGATGCAGACAGGGTGAGGTTTATCATCTAGATGAATATTGCTGCCAGATCTAAGGGGATACAATGGTGTTTTCTCAAGCACTCAGAAAATATAGGGAGTGAAGATTGCCTTCCGAGAGTTACACCATGAAGTCAATATATTATAGATTAAAGCAGAGCAATGCAAGCTGCCTTAAAGAGACAGGATGCTCCTAGGCCTGCAAGACTTGCCTGTCATGTGATTGGATATATTAACATATTTAAAGAAAGACTGTCCTTCATGATTTTCCACAGAAGTCCAGAGGACAGAGAGTTGCAAGTGTCCATCTTGGCAGTGCAGCTACTGCACTTGTCCCCGTGGAGAGGGGAGTGGGGACAAATGGAGTCAGGCTCTCTCGCCATGCTCCGCCTAATGACACACACCTGTGAGGTAACCGAGCCGTGCCATTTTGTGGTTTATGTGCCTTACGTGCTGGCTTCTTGGCACCCACGTATATAAGGGAGGGGGGGGACTCTCAGGGAGTGTAAGACACCCTGCTGGGCGCCAGCTCCCAGATGCCATTTCGTTGCTGCCCCGCTTCTGGAATAGAGGCTACGATTAAGTTCCCTGCGGCTCCTCAATTCTTCTTCGGTCTGCCGGGGTCCATTGCAAACCGCCGGGACCACAGCCCTCGGCACGACAATGGGGTCTTGATCTTTGACAATTTCTTGTTCCAGTGGCAAGCTAGATTTAGAGAAATGCTTTCAGCTACAAATCGTGTAAAAGCAGGTTGATAATTGTGGTCAATTAAAGGTGGCTGAAACTTCCTTGGCACCCCTTCCATTAACAGCCAGGGTCTCTTTCCCTTCCTCTTGAATCCCAGCTTAACCTGTGACTGACTTTGAAAAACAGAGTGAAGTAGAAGTGATGCTGTGTCATTTCTGAGTCTAGATTGCCAAGGATCCGCAACTTCTGCTTTGCCAGTTGACGTGTGATGGTTATGATCCCCTCTGAACTATCTTTCCCATGAGATGCTTGCCCCCAGCTATTTCAGTCTACTGCCACTAAACATTAAATGAACACATCCACCTCTCCCTGTCTCAATTTTATTCAAGAAACCAGATTATTATTTATTTTTCCAGTAGCGAAAGTATGGATTGTGTAGACTTCCTGTGCCAAATCCCTGTAATAGTAATTTCTCTTTGCAAATAAATTGTCATCTGGTTTATACATCAGTCTCAACATGTGGCTAATGTGAGTCTAACTCCGAGAGATGATGAGAAAACCAGGCTTCCATATTTGTAGTGATCTGGGCACAATCACCCAACCTTCATGTTATCACATCCATCTCTTTGGGAGGCAGCTTGCTGGTTCTTCTTCTGGTGGAGACACAACTGATGACTGAGAAGAGACATTTGGAATTACTACCAAGATGAGAATGAATAGGGTTGAATGGCCATTTGCCCTGCCTCTTGTATACACAGAAACCCTGGTGATTTCAGGCTTATGGAGATGTTTGACCTTATGTCCCAGGTTTTATGATTCCATCCTCATTTAAAACAATCTGTCACATTAATGTAAAAAAGTCAGTGTAATGGTTAAAAACATAAAATCAGGCTTGTCTTTCAGCTCTGCGACATGTTGACTGTGTAACCTTGGGCAAATGTTTTCCCCTCACTGAGCTTTGGTTTTCTTGTATGTAAAATGGAGACAATATTCACACTTCTACCTTGCAAGGCTGCCGTGAGAATTGATAGGTATGATGTATGCAACATGCTTAGCAGAGTATCTGACTGGAGCAATAACTATTTTTATTTTTATAGACCTTGTGTCCCAACTGGAGGTTAGAAAACTTGGTCATGCACAGCCGTGCTGTCTTCGTCTGTAAAGGACCTATTTGTATATTCCATAATTATTCAGTGAGTGTCAGTGGTGCACGAAACACCACACTTGCATTGAGAGGGATAAAGAAAAGAAATGTAAGACATGCTCCCTGGGCTCAGAGAAATTATAACCTGGTTGGAGAGGCAATATATAAAAACATGAAATAGTTAAGTGACCATGTATGACATATCAAGATGATGGAGTGGCTATTCAAGTACAATGAAGGCTGTGCTGTACCGCTTGTTCTGTGCTGGTGTAGTGGAAATGGCAGTGGACTTGAAGTCAGATAGCCTTCCCGAGACATTTCCCACCCCAGGCTGGATTAGAGACTACTCCTTTCCCCTGGGATATCCCCTTGAGCATGTTCATCATCCTGAAATGTAATTATCTCCCTTATTAAATTGGGGAGATAAACTGGGAAGGACACTCATTCGTTTATTCATTCATTGAGAAAATTTTAAAAAATTAAATTTACTGGGGTACCATTGGTTAATAACATTGTATAGGTTTCAGGGATACAATTCTATAACACATCACCTGTATATTGCATTGTGTGCTCACCACCCCAAGTCTGGTCTCCTTCCGTCACCAAATATTTGGCCCCCCTTTACCTTCTTCATTCTCCCACCACCCGCTTTCCTCCGGGTAACCGTCGTTCTGTTGTCTGTATATATGAGTTTGTTTGTGTCACTTATTTGTTTGTTGCTTTCTGTTTTATCCCACAAATGAGTTATGGATGGATCTTGAGAGTATCATGCTAAGTGAAATAAATCAGATGGAAAAGGTCATTGAGCACATTTTGCTGGATATCTGCCATGTGCCAAGCAAGCACTGTTCTAGGTAATGAGAACAAGACAGTCATTGCCTATAGCCTAGAAAACTGCACAGCCTGACTGTGTGTATATACAATACATAGGTATATAGAATTGGGTAGGTGGGAAGGCCTGGGAAGAAATTTGAAGCAGGATAAGGAGTGTTGTAGATGTGGATGTACACCACCCACATTCCTGATCAAGGAAGGACTTGCTGTTGAACTGTGGAGAGTGTGGTCAGCAGACTGGCCTCACCTGTTGGCCCCTTCAAGGTCTACCTGAGCTGCAGAGAGGCACCTTGCCCAAGCTCACACCTTTCCTAGGGCAACCTGCATCCAGCGACTATGCAAGGAGGGGCCACCAAGGCCCGGTCATCGCAGCCTGACTCGGGACATTCTGGTGGGCAGTACTTGCTTGCAGAGCTCTTCACTGGGTTAGGCCAGGCTTTGTCGGAAATGTGTCACAGTTTATCTTCTCCCTTTGGTTTAATTCTGCTCCCCACAACACCCCATACTCCATCTCTGTGTTTGCTTCAGAAGAGCCCAACATGTGAAAAAGTGGTGGAGTGCCATGACCTGGGAGGGGCCTGCTAGTTGGATAAGGTGGCCAAGGGAAAGCCTCTCTGAGAGGGTTACATTTGAGCACAGACCAGGAGGTGAGAAAATCAGCTATGCAAAGTTCTGGAGGAACAGTGTTCCAAGAAGATAGAACAGCAAGTACAAGAGCCCTGCGATAAGAATGCACTTGGCACATCTGAACATCATAAGCGGGCAGCCTGCTGGGCTGAAGCCCAGGGGTGGAGAGGCAACAGGAAGTCACATATGCAGAGACCTCTCTACTGTGTATCGCTGGTGCCGGCACACAGCGTGAATGTCTGTCGAACCTAACTGGGTTGTTGTCACTCCAGCTCCTCCCCTCTCCCCACATGTCACCTCGGAGAAGTAGTTAATCTGTCAGTGCCTCAGTTTCCCCAACATGTAATCAGTGGCAAAGGTGGGATTCTTGAGGTCTGAGTTAGAGTTCCTGTCACTCTACCATTTTTCTCTTCTTGAAATCTTGTCTCTCCCTCCAGGGATTTGGAGCACATCTGGTCCCACCCCCAGCTTCACAGCAAATGGTTCCCACTAGGAAGGTGGCTGCCCTTGGCGGCTCATCCCGTATCCTAGAGCCCCTGACCTGAGAACTAGCCACATTGGGGCGGTGGGTGGAGGAGGGGTAGGGCTAGGAGGGAGAGTGAGATTTCTCTGACAATAAATAAACCCGATTCAGGCACCCCTACACCCATGGAGCAGGGTGCTGTTTTGGTGGGCCTTATTGCTTTGATAAAAATGGCCATATCTGAAAATTGTCTTGAGTGCCCGAGAACTTCCCTTTTATGACTTGCACGTGCCTGGGATAAATTGCTTTTGCAACCCGGTTATATGTGATCCAGGTGCTTATGCATGCTGGCGGGATGCATCATGCTTTCCTGTAATGATTTATTCATTTGGGGCAAGTCCCCATGGGGTTCTGCCCATCCTGTCAGGCAGCACATGTTGGATTCGCCTTGAGAAAGAGGAACCTTCTTGGGCTCCTCAGTTTTCTGGGAAAGCAGGCCTGGCTGCGTAAGGGCCACCTGCCAGGATTAGGCTTCCTCTAAGGCAGTCACTAGCTGGGCTAGGGGCTTTGCAGGCATGATTTCAAGCTTTCTCATCGCTACGTAGTGGGTGTAGGCTACTGTTAACTCCGTTTTACAGATGGGTGGAGTTTAAAGAAGTTACGTGACTTGTCTAAGGTCACCTGGCCAACCAGTGAAAGGATTTTCATATCAAATGGGTCAGAATCCCTTTTGCCCATGTGTCCCTGACCCAGGTGCTTAGCACACATGGACTCACTTCCTCCTTGTTACCCACCCGTGAGGTACAAGTGATTTACTTCCCCATTTTACAGGCAGAGACAGACCAGGTATATGCCCCTAGAATCGAATGCTTCAGAATTTAATGTAGACCAACGTTCATTCATTCCTGTATTCATTCATTCACTCACCAGTTATACCTGAGTTTCCTCATTTGTCACCTGGGGATAATACCTACCTTGTGGGGTTGTGAAGGTTGAAGGAGGGATTAGAAAAATGAGTTAACACACATAAAATGTGTGGACCAGTGTCTGGTACACAGAAAAGTGAGCAGTACATTTTATTATAGCTGCAACAGTAATTACTTTATCATTCACTTAATCGTTCTTTCATTCCACAAATAAGTTTAAGTAGCATACTCTATGCCAGGAGCTCTCCTAGGGGTTCATTTTCAGTCTCGTCCCTACCCTCCTCATCTCACTGATGGAGAAACATCTCAGAGAGATGAAATCAATTGATGGTGGTCCTCCAGGACAGTGAGTCCCATTTTTCAAAGTAGGTCAACATTCCTTCATTCATTTGATATGTTTTCATTTAGAATATACTATGTGTGGGCTAGGTGATGCATGTATTTTTGGTGACTGAATACATGAATGAATACAGGGTGGATAAGATTGGCTCCTGTCCCCAGGACACTTAGGTCTGTTGTGCAGGATATAGGCAGGCAGAAAGGAAATGCCCGTATTTCATGAATTCCAAGATGCACATTTTTTTTTTCACATATTAACCTATCTGAGGTCAGGACGCACCTTACAATCGTGGTGTAAAATGGCCATCGACCAGCGGCCATCAGGATGAGGTTAGCTTTGTCTAGAGATGACAGTGGAGCATCTTTGAAGAATTCTTGTATCTCTAATGCTCTTGGTGGCACAGAGGACAATATCTTAGAGGAACATGCAGACACTGACAACTGTGTTTTAAAAAGAAGTTTCAGAAGACCTGAACTTCTGAATGAAGATGTTTTTGCAGTAGCTTATCTAATATGTTTTTCTCCTGTTTTCTTTTTTTAAAAGTATGTGCCAGAGTGATGTGTGATTAAAAAAAAAAACTGAGGTCTAAATAAGCCTAAAAGTGCTGTTTAAATACGTAGAACTAAACATTCTCACTGATAAGAAAGCATTGTGGTTCCCAGGCACATAAATGAAATGAAAACATATGTCTGCATAAAACCATGTACACAAATGTTCAGAGCAGCATTATTCACAATAGGCGAAAGGTGGAATCAGCCCAAGTGTCCATCAACAGAAGAATGGATAAACGTAATGTGGTCTCTCCCTACAATGGAATATTATTCTAGCATAAAAAGGAATGAAGCGCTGATACATGCTGCAATGTGGATGCCCCTTGGAAACATGCTCAGTGAAAAGCTCATGCTGAGTGAAAGAAGCCAGCCACAAAAGTACATGTTTATGGTTCCATTCCTGTGAAAATCCAGAATAGACAACGTGATAGAGACAGAAAGTAGCACAGTGGTTGCTCATGACTGGGTAGGGATGGGAGTTGGGGGACGGGGAGGTGATAGCAAATGGACGCGGGGTTTCTTTTTGAGGTGAGGTACATATTCTAAAATTTGCACATATCTGTGTGGATATACTAAAACCCATTGAATTGTACACTTTCAATGAGTCAATTGTATGATATCTTAACAAAACTGTTCAAGAAATGTAAATGTGTCAGAGTCTTTCTTAGCATTGTACAAAATAATGATGCTGGCTTAGATTTTATGAAATTCAGTGTACTGTAATGTGGTCAGCGTCATGTTGGGGGTGAAGATAGGGCTTTGGAGGTGCTAGAAAGTCACCCAGGTCCACCTGGGGAAGCAGGGAACGCCTCCTGGAGGAGGTGATGGTGGTGGAGGTGTCCAGGGGGAAGCCGTGAGGATCAGCAGTGGTGAGAGTGATCCAGGCAGAGGAAGCAGCCTGTGCAAAGGCTGGGAGGGGGTCTTTAAGAACATGACTTATTCCCAGTGCAAATGCCTGCCCTCACCCCGTGGGGCTTGGAGGGACAGAAAGATGAGTAAGTTTGTGATCTCCTCTTTCCAGCTTGTGTTGTAGCAGTGAGGAGAAAGCATATACAGGCACAGGTATCCCCGGCTTTTCAAAAGTTCCCGGGACATCGCTTCATTTTTATGAAAGACCTACGTTAGTACGAGCTGCTTTCGTTCACTAAACGAAATCTGAGCAGGATTTTTGCTTTAAAGAAAATGGGCGGAAAGCTAAAATAGCATTCCGCTTTTATTCTGCAGTGAGTCACTGAGAGAGGCAGCGTGCACCCCCTACAGCTAGAGTGGCGATGATTTTTCTATACGTTAGTGTTATTTTAGGGTTTATGTGTTATTTGGTATGATTTGATGTATTATTTTTGGAGTCTGGGAGTACTCAAAAAATTTTCCATATAAATGAATGGTGATTGCTTCTTTGCTTTATGCCGTTTTGGCTTGTGAAAGCTTTCATAGGAACTGTCTACTTTGGACTAGCAGGGGACACCTGTCCACCGATTTTCCTAGGTCAGCTTCAACCAGTGCACATCAGCATGTTTAAGGAGAGGAAAGAGAGTGGGAAGATGGAGAGTCACTCTCAGCTTAGAATTTAAAAGCAGGAGGGGTTATGAAGGCAGACAGTTACCTTACTGCTAGTGGGAGAGCGAATGACACAACTTCTTTGGAGGGCAGTTCAGTTGGCACGGGGCTTACCTTCCCACCACCAGGCATTTACCCTAAGGGAATAGCCCTGCTGGCCCCCTGTTGTCTAGTCACAAGGATGTTTTCTGGCTTATCTGGATAACAAATGGCAAACATGGATTCTGTCTGGATACATGAGGAAGGGCACCTTCATCCGACGGGATCCAGAGGCAGTCATGTGTGTTGGTTCAGGGTAGACCTGGATGTCAGATGTGCCTACATTTAAGACAGGACTGTGTCCTTATTTGGGGAAAACTTTTGGGGAACCAAAATAGGGATGAGAGTAATAGAATTTACCGTATAGGGTTGAGGTGAGGATTAAAGGCACGAAGACAGGAGAAGTGATTAGAACAGTGTGCAGGAAATGAATTCTGGCTTTACTGATGATCATTTTATTATGCAATGGATGAAACAGGTATGCATGAAGTCTATTCAGTGAAACTGGAAGATAGTCAAGATCAGTTACTGAGTAAAAAAAGGCAGTTGAGAAGGGACCGCTTTTTGAGTGTGTGTGTGTGTGTGTGTGTGTGTGTGCACATGTGTGTACACACACACGCAGATTTATGTATGTATATATAATTTATTTTTCTTCTGATGCCTTTTAAATTTTTCCTAAAATTTTTTTTGTTAGTTTTTTGAAGAGGCATGGAAGACACACATATATGAAGAGCATAGATCTTAAGTGCACAGCTTGATGAATTGTACATGCCAACACGCTTATATCACCACCATATAGATCAAGATAGAGAGCATTTCTCAGACCCTAGCTGGCTGCCTCATGCTCCCTCCCCGTCAGTATCACCCCCAGGGTAGCCAGCCACTCCCCAACCTCCATCACCACAGGTTAATTCTACCTGTTTCCACGTCCTATAAATGGAAGCAAACAGAATGTGCTCTTTTGTGGCTGGCTTCTCAACATTACATTTGGGAAACCCGTCCATGTTCTTGCAGGAAGCAGTCCTTTTCCCCCTTTTCACTGTTGTGTAGTATTCCACTACATGAATATCCTGTTGATGGGCATTTGGCTTGTTTCTGGTTTGTGGCTATTAGGATAAAGCAGTTATGGGCACTCCTATACGTGTTTTTGGTGGGCATAAGCCTATATTTCTACTATCATTTCTTATGCCAATGACGATCAATAGTCGCATCACTGACATCCCAGCTTCTCCTCTTTCCCACTTCAGTCCATTTACTGCGAAGGTGTCAGAGTGACCTTAACGAGATTGTAACTTAATTGCTTAAGCCACCCCAGGCTTCCCAGTGCACTCAGAACCAACCCCAAACTCTTTACTCTGGCCTGTAGAAACCCTACACAACCTGGCTCCTACCTGCCATTCCTATTAGTTTTCCTTGAACCACTCTCCCTCGCCCTCTGCTCTAGCTACCCCAGCCCTCTCTCTGTCCCTTGAATATGCCAAGACCGTTCCCTGCATGGGTCTTGGCACTAGCTTCTCCCTCTTTGTAGAATTCCCTTCCTGAAACCTTCTCCTAAGGTTGGTCCCTTCTGGTCACTTGTGCCTCATCTTCAGAGAGGGCTTTCCTGACCATCAGAGAGAGCCCCCGAATTCATTTGTTCTTTGCAGCATATTCTACCTTCTTTTACCCTGCCTTCTGCCCTTTATGAGAGCAGGACACTTGCCCAATTTATTGGCATCTGAATCCCCAGTGACTAGCCTGGCGCCTGGCGCGTAGCTGATGCTCGTGAATGCTTGTTCAGTGGATGAATGAAGACATTAGCCACAGATACCCAGATCCTTTTTTATTTTTATTTATTTATTTATTTTGTATTGGGTAGTTCCCTGGCTGGGAATCAAACCCAGGCCACGGCATCGCCAGTGCCGAAGCCTTAAGCCACTACACCACCAGGGAACTCCCCCCAGATCCTTTTTTAAAGGGAGGCAGTGTAGCTTAGTGCAGACGACCTTGGAGCTTGGCTACCAGACTGCCTGAATCTGAGGCAAGGCTATGCCTCTTAGTAGCTGTATGATCATAATCATCCCACCTCCATGTGCCTCAGTTTCCCGTGGTGTGCAGTGGGGACAATGGATTGTTTCAGGAACCTGGGACCGACTGTGCCTGTTTGCAGAGCAGCTGTATTGCACGGCGGCTGTGCTATCCTTATTTTACAGATACAGAGCGAAAATTTGTTGAGTGTGGAAAATGAGGTCCAGACACTACTCAGATCACACAGGTGTGACGTGGCAGCACTGGGACTGGAACCCAAGTCTGGCCTGACTCCAGAGCCCACGCATACTCCTGTGGGAAGCTGCTACAGGGTCCTTGCTCTGGTCGGGTTCGGTGTCACCCAGAGTGTTTCTGGAATCATAGAATCCCACTATCATGTCAGTAGCTTTAGAAGCTTTGGAAGATAGTTCCACTTGGTAGTTCACTTGGTTCTCACAGGAGTGCTGGGAAAGCAGCACAGCCGGGAGGCTTTCCTTTGTTTCACTGGTGAGTGACCTGGGGCTCTGGCACTCTCCCTGAGCGGCTCTTTAGCCCCCCAGGCCCGCTGCCCTCGCTGCTGCCAGTAACCCCCTTAGCTGTGGCACACTTTGCTGAGGTTTAAGCATTTCCACATCTATGACCTGGTGGTCTGCCAGGCTTTGGGCCTTTGTGTGGCACCTTTAAATGAATGGTAAGTGCTTTATGTGCATGGTTAGTGCTTCATAAATGGTAGCAAGGATTTTTATTTCCTTGACCTTGCTGAGGCTGCCTTCTCAATCCATCAACCACAGGATATTTCCTGCATCACCACTGATGTGCCATATCCCAGGGAGCTCCTAATCCTTCATATTTGAAAACGATACTACTGCTACTAATCATATTACTATTGATAACAATAACATATCATCTCTGCACCCAGCACAGTACAATTCACACAAGAGGGCAAATGCATTCCCATTTAGCCGTACCTGGTGGCCAGGCTTTTGTAAATAATCGGTGTTCATTTCATCCTGATAACAACCCAGGGAGAGAGGAGGAAGGATTGTTTTTCTCATGTAACAATGAAGAAATGGAGAATCAGAGAAGTTAAGCAGCTTGCCTAAGGTCACACAGCTAGGAAGTGGCAACGTCTTAACTTCAAACTCAGTTCTATCCAACTTCAAAGCAAGCCGGCCCCCACCGCACCCAGATCACAGCTTGCTAAGCATCAGGATCATCTGGGGAGCTTTTAAAAAATAATGATGGCTGGGCCCTACCCCAGACCATTGGGTCAAAATCTGTGGGAGTGGGGCTGAGGCATCTGAATTAAAAAACAACAACAAAACACTACCCCAGGTGACCCCAGTGCACAGGGAACATGGAGAAAAATTGCTCTAGACTGGTGCTTCTCAAACTTTAATGTGTCCGTGAATTCCCCTGGCGACCTGGTCACAGTGCAGGTTCTGATTCAGCAGTTCTGGGGTGGGGCCCCTGACTGCATTTCTAACCAGCTCCCAGAGACGCTGCTGGCACGCAGACCGCACCTCGAGCAACACGAAGTGAACCTGCTGTGCTTCCTCTCTTCTTAAGGACGCCTACCCAATTTACCTGAGGGGTTTCCTGGAGTAAGAGATAAACTGAACTTCTCCAAGGAATGACAATAGTAATGATACCATTTATTGAATACCTGCTATGTGACAAACACTGTGCTAAATGTGCTTTAAATATATCATTTCATTTCAACTTCACATTAACCCTCTGTGGTAGCTGCTTCTGTTATTATTCCCATTTTAGGGGTGATGAAACAGAGGCACAGAAAACGTAAATGGCTTGTTCAAAAACAATGTGTTAGCCCAGTAGACACATTTCATACCTGAGTCTCTCTTGGGACTCTCGATCCCTCGTTATGCTGCCTTGATTCAAAGCCATCCTCCACTATGTAAACCTAGGCAAGTGACTTGACCTCTCTGAGCCTCCTATTTTCCAATTGAAAACTGAGCTCACGGATCATCCCTGGATAACATCACATTGGATGAGTACATTGTGACGTCGAATAAGACCACACCCCTGAAAGGGGCGTTCATTCTTCAAAGACGCAGCACATTGCAAGTACCCATTCTGAGACTGGAGGGGTCCTGTTCTGGGTTTGATCTGGAGCAGGTGAGTGGGAGTCTGGCCCCCTGGGAGCACGACTGTGGAAGGGGCTGGGAAGTGGGTAGGTGCATCTGCAGAAGACGATAAGGTTCTTGCCATCTCCAGTGACTGGAAGCTTATTAAGCAGGGATGGCTGGAGAGATGCTATCTCCCCAGCTGAACTATCAGCCAGTTTATCTCTGGCAGTGACTCAGCGTGGGCAGGGGAGCGAAGGCAACAGGGCAATCAATGTCAGTGCTTCCTGCTCTGCAAGGATGCCGAGAGGCACCCCTAGCCCAGCCCTGGTGGTTGGGTGTGGATGAGTAAGTCCAGCCCCTCTGGGAAATGAGATAAGTGACAGGTTCAAACTCTTTCTCAGGATAGAGTTTGCATCCAATCTGGAAACCCATAGAGGCAAGAGGTGGAGGGAGGGAGGGCCGTGTTTCAGCACCTTCTGGCTGTGTGAGCCTGGGTAGGTCACTGTACCTCTCAGAACCTCCGTTTCCTCCTCAGGAGAAATGAGGCAGTCTCACCTGCTCTGCCTTCCTCTCGGGGTTGTTGGAGGGTTTTCCAAAGGGCAGTATGCATTTTGCACAGACCTGGTGATATAAGGCAAATCTAGATGGTACACAAATTTATCAGTCACTGCACTAAGCACTTTATAAAAGAATTTTAAAAATTAAAGTTATACACATATGTAACTTAGATCAGTGATTCTCACTGGGGAAGAGGAGGCGATTTTACCCTTAAAGGACATTTAGAAATGTCTGGAGCCTCTTTTGATTGTCACAGCTGGAGTTGGTGGGGCTAGTTTGCTATTGGCATCTGGTGAGTAGGGACCAGGGATGCTGCTAAGCATCCTACAGTGCAAGAGCATCTCCCAACACAAAGAATTATCTGGTTCCAAATGTCAATGGTGAGAGATACTGATTTAGATTCAAGTAGCTGTGCAAATAAGCTCCTCCCCTGCCCCTCCTGGAAGCAACCACCTTTGTCCTTTTGGTGAGGTATTTTATTTACCTACAAGTCTCTAAATAGCCTGCTTGTATGGTGACTTCTTGATCCATTCTAGACTTTATCCCTTGGCTTCTCACTGTGGCAGGTAAGGAGCTGACTCTCTGCTCTCTGCACCCACCTGCGCTTGCCTTTACACGTGACACCATCCCCCTGGGTGTGTCATAATTTCTGTTGGATCAATACTCAGTGTTTATATTGCCCTACCTGTAAATGGCGTGTGCTGCTGATGGCTGCAGTCAACTCAGTTTACTGCCTCTCCTGCAATACTTTTGTTCACACTGAAGTTAATAATTGCCTTTTCCCCCCCTTGGCTTTGTTATCTATGTACTCACCACTAATTCAACCCTCAACTCTTTGCCAGTTGTCTAAATCTCTTTCAAGATAGTCAGACCCATCAGGGAGGAAATCTATCAAGTTTGTATCTCCTAGAAAAGACTAAGAGTTTCTGCAGGAATTGTTTTTATGTAAGACTCACAACTGCCCGGGAAAAGTAGGTACTGTCATCGTGATCTTTTGACATCTCAGAGAGGTTGTTTCAGTGCCCAAGATCATACAGCAGTGTGTGGGGGAGTTAGGACTTGATCCCAGGACTGAGGGAGCCCATGGATCTGGGAAGGATGCTCTAGGAAGAAGCCCACTGAAATATCTCCTGTAACTAGACTGTAACCTGCCTCAGTGAAACTGCAGTAGCGTATTCACTTCTATATTTGCAGTCCTGATCACAGGGCCAGGCACAGAACAGGACTCTGAATCCTGCTTATTGAATGAATAAGTGAAGAATTTCGAGAGGCACTGGGAGGGGGGCCCAGTGCTCCTGGGCAGGGGATCAGGAGAGTTGGCGCTTCGTTGGGTAACCATGAGTGAGCAGCTTCACCTCTCTAGCTCACTTCCCGCATCTGTAAAATGGAGCTGAGAATGTCTGCTTCATGGGGCTGCTTGTGAGTGGCCAGCAGAAGCCTGTAAACAGCAGATGCCCAGGAACCTGTAAGCCACCGCACAGAAAATGCACGGCACATCAGTCACTGTGTGGGAACAGATTTCTGCAAAGCTCCCTCCCCTTCCCTCACCCCTCCCCCTCTTCCCTCCTCCATCTACCCACCCACTTCCTTCCTTCCCTCCTTCCTTCCTTCCTTCCTTCCTTCCTTCCTTCCTTCCAAGTGAAACCTGGCGTAGTTGATTTAGAAAAGTCAAAGAAATGCCTTACAGTTGAGAAAAAGATTATTATGGTCCAAGCTAGTTCCAATATGATAAAATATTTATATTAATGTGTCATAAAATTGATTTGCCCTTCTCTTGCCTGGTATCATTAATGGGTAGCTATGTAACATCTTACTTTCTTGCCTTCTTTTTTCTCTCTCTTCTAGAAATGTACAGTTTCAAATGACTATGATGAAACCATTTTCCAGGAATAATAATAATAGATGATCTTAATTTAGTGTTTACTATGTGCCAGTCACTACTGTAGTCCTTTTACATTTTAACTCGTGTAGTTCTCACACAACCCTAGGAGGTAGGTACTACGGTTATTCCCAGTTGACAGACAAATAGACTGAGGCGCACATTGGTCGCTGGTTCAAACCTGTCCATTCTGATATTGAAGCACTTGCTCCTGACCCTTCCTTCTGCCACCTCTCCGTGCTGTGTTACTCCACTGCTGCTCTCAGGTAGAGGCCAGTGTCCCATAGCTTTTTCCTAGGGAAAGGCACCTAATATTCAAAGCCGTTTCAGTTCGCAATAAATAGATGTACCAAGAACTCTGAATTTCTGCAGCTCAAATTTTGGGAGATGATGTAGGTTTTCTAGCCAGGAGTTGAGAAAACCAGGCATTCTGCTTCCAGCAAGGTTCCAGTTCTCAGAAGGCAGTGCTGGTTCTCAACAAGAGTGGAGAGGGAAGCCCCAGAGGAGGACGGCCTGGGACAACCAGTGCCCCCCACCCCCCAGGCCAGTTTTGCATCTCAGGAATGCACTGTTCACTGCCCAGGCCTTCACTCCCTGGCCTCTTCCTTCTCTGCCCTACAGCTTCAGTGTCAAGTCTTCCTAACCACGCCACACACTGTGTCTTGCAGCTTTTCGGAGTCAGACTCGGTAGAGAAGAGCCTGCCATCGGGGCTCCCGCCCCATAGCTGCTCCAAGGGCCAACACACACACACAGACATGCACACATGCACGCATGCATGCACACAGAGACGCACGCTCATTGACACAGAGAAACAGAGACCCATAGACACCAACAGACACACCCTTACACACATAGAGACACGAAGACACATACACATACAGACATATAGATACATACACAGACACACATAGAGACATACAGTCACAGAAATATACACATATATACTGACACAGACATACAGACACAGACAGATTCATAGACATAAACACATGAGACACAGACACACAAGCACACACATGTATACGAGTGTGCACATCCAGTCACACACAAACGGACACAGCTCTTCTGCCCATTTGTCTCTGCCTGGGGACAGTGGCAGAGAACTAGAAGGGATTCCTGTATTCTCGTTGAGTAGATGCCACGCCCCTTAGTGTGTTGCACGGTCCTTTGTGATCTGGCTCCTGCCATCTTCTCCCTCATTTCCCCACAGCCCTCTGCTGGGTCCCTCTCCAGTCGTAGTGGCTTTCAGTTCTTTCCAAGTCACAAAATTCTTTGGGAATCCAAGGAAAGCCACGGACCCTCTTCTTTAATATACAGACATACACACATTCAGACTGTTCTGAATCTAATTTCTGTGGATCCCTAAGACCCACTCATGGATCTCCAAAGAGTGCATAGGACCCTCCTTAGGGCTAGGGAGACCCAGAAAAGGAGGTGCCTTGTGTAGGGTCATGAATGACAGGATTGGAACCGAGACCCAGGCCTCTGGTTCTCAAGGTCAGGACTTTCTCCCTTCCTGTGTTGATGAACGAACGCCATGCAATTAGTTGATACAATGAACAATTAAACCAGACACTCTTTTCCACTTTCTCCATCCATCAAACCCTCAGCACTGGCAACCCTGTCAGGGGCTCAAATGCCAACGGTTTCGGGAGTACAGCATTTTCCCGTGCAGCTTGGTATCTCCCTGATGGTTATAAATGGAAGTGATTACAGCGGAGTCCCATTGGCTGGTCCTCTGAGTGTCCGCCACGTAACTGAAGAAGCTCGTCCTCAAGCCTGCAAACTAGAATCAGGGGAGTGCCTAAAATAAAGGCTATTTGTCGCAGTTGTCATCTGCCATGTTCAGAACCCTTGGGATAGGGAGGTGCCGCTTCAGTGCTCTATGTCTCATCTAATGGCTCAGCTGTTTCCCCACCTCCCTAAGCCAGAAGCCAGGGCATAACCTGGCACGTCCCTCCTCTCATCCTCCAGTCTCACCTGCCACTGAGATGTGATTCTTCCCCCTGAGAATCCAGTCTGTCCATTTCTGTTATCTCTGGTCACCATTTTTTGTAGCCTAGAGAATGGCCACAACCTCTCCCTGGACAGATGACTTGCTGAGATGCTAGCTTTTTCTGTTCATGTCACCATCCACTGTTTGGGCCAGAAACGTGGTATGTTAGCCAGGACAGGCATGGCTATGCTGCTGCCACAGACAACCAATGGGTTCAAAACCAAAGCTTCTGTTGTTAATGCAGAGTCTGCCAGCCTCGGGGGTGTTCGGGGGGCCCCGGTCCTCTGTGGTTCATTCAGCATTCCAGGCTGCTTGGGTCTTACGAATCGTCCATATCAGGGGAAGCCAGAGTGCTTCCACAATTGCTGCCAAGAGGGGGAGAGTCACTACCCAGAAGTGACACACGTCACCCCTGCTCCCATCTCATCGGCCACAGCAAGTTGTATGGCCACATCTAATACAACGGAGGAGAGAGCAGTCGGAAGAAGGTGAATTGGAAATATTGATGAGCAGCACTAATCGCTTCGCCCGGGGATGGGTGGCAGAATAGGAATTGATAATAAGGGTGGTGATTTATCACCTTTTTAATTCAAAATATTGATCGGGCTGCGAGACGGAAAGATTCAGGAAATCAACATTGGCCAGACCCCGTGCCCCCTTCCTCCCACCTCTGATTAGGGGTCAGGTAGGGGGGAGAGTGTGCAGAGAAAGAGAGGGGAGGGAGGGGGACGAAGATGAATTTTACGTACATGTAGGGGCACCACTTGATGTACAGAGATCCGAGGAATCATGGTGCCCTGCGTCTTGTTGGTCCCTCTGATACGCTGATATTAGCAGCCTTGCTTTCTTCAATGGCAAGAGGAGCTAAAGGTCTGAGGTGTCTGTGAGGGGTGCTGAGGAGAGGAAAGCTGGCCAGCCCTACAGGGGTTGTGTGTGGCCCCAGAGTGGGTGGGAAAGGAGCCGGACAGCTGGAGGGAGGGCCAGAGGGAAGGCTGGTCCCAGGAGGAGGGGACTTGTGCAATGGGGGATGTGCTGATGAGCGGAGCAGGTGCGGACCAGGAAGTCAGCGGAGGCCAGTTCAGGGCAGAAGAAGAGCTCCAGGACTGGAAGGGACACGTTACATCTAGGGCAGGACCCGGCACTGGGTGGAGGTGGACAAAGACAAAACAGAGCAGCACCTTCCTCACGGTGGTCATCAGGCTGCTGTGTGCGCGCGCTGCGCCCAGCCCCGCTCCCACCCCCGGGCGGGGAGAACCAGGGCTCCGCAGGAGGCGGGGGGGAGTCAACACCTGAATGTGGTGCGTGGTGGCCTGCGTGTTCACCTGGAAGGTCCCCGTGTCAGGCCGACAGGGGCCAGGCGTCTGAACCTCAGCTAGGTTCTGGAAAATAAAGCTGTTTTCTCTTTGGACACCTGTGTCTGTGTTGGGAGCCTCCTGTACCAGTGCTACCCAAACTGTCATCTACAGACTAGTGACAAACCAGTCAGCAAACCGTTACCTCGTCCACAACGAGGAAGTAAACAAATCGGGTGTGTTTGGGAACTTTCATAACAATTTGACATCCAAGTGCATTTCTGGCATATTTCTAAAAAGCATAGGCTTGTGGTAGACTGGGGTGTGTGTGTGTGGAATAGGCCCTTCCCTGCAGATAGTCTGGGAAGTACTCTTCTGGTTTCCTAAGTGGCTTTTCTTCTTCTGTGCAAGTCCCCCCTAGTGTTTTCCTTAGAATGCAAGTAGGGTCTCCACGTGCCTCGGTCTCCAGCCCTCCAGTGATTTTTCTCAAGCCCTTCTGCATATAGACCAGCTTCCTTACAATGGCCTGCGAGGCTCTGCACCAAGTAGTCCCTGCTCACTTCCCCAGCCTCCCCTCCTCTCCTCTCCTCTCTCCCCCACCCCTCTCTGCGTCCTGGCCACGCCCCTCTTACAGACAGAACCTCATAAACTCCCCGCTCTTCTGACCGCAGGGCCTTTGCCTATGCTATATCCTCCACCCGGCAGGCTTTCCCTTCCATCTTGGTAGGTAGAATTGGCTCCTGTTCTGCCTTCGGGTCACGGCTCAAGAATCACCTCCTCAGGGAGGCCTTCTCTGGCCCCTGGGCTACTTGAGGCCCTGCCTCTTGCCTTAGTAACACCACTCACTGATGTGAATGCACCTGTGAGTAACTTGTTCTGTGTCTACCTCCCCCCCGGTCTGTGAATTCCACAGGAGCGGAGGCCTCACCTCTTCTGCTCACTTCCAAATCCCATAGGCCTGGCTCAGTTCTAGTCCTCAGTAAATATTTGTTGAATGAATGAATGAATGAATGAGTGTGGGAAAGGCATGTGAGATTGTGAAGTGTGTCCTTTGGGGGCCAGGCCTTTATTTCATAAAAAGTTTCCCACGTCTCTTTCCTCTACCCAGAACCCAAGCTCCCGCTGATAGATCGTTTTATTGGCACAGCCGGACAGGAAAGGACGGAGTGAGTAATGGGGAGTTGGGCACATGCCGTGGACAAAGGCCCAAGTTGACATGGTAACCACAGGCAGACTGCTGTGGCTCAGCAGTCGTCTGGCCCCTGGACACATCAGAGAACAGGCCCGCAGTCATTTCTCCCCGTGCCGGGGAGTGTGGACAAGCCAGGGAGGGGAAGTGTGGGACAGGGCTGGGGAGCCCTGCATCTCTGAGCTGCAGGGAGGGCTGGAAGCCCCTCCAGCCAGTAGAGGCAGTGCCCTATGGCTCTGGGCATGAGCATGCCTTTTAATATGCATTTTTGATATATGAAATATATTTATATGTTGTGAATTAAAGTATTATCTTAGATTTTATGTTGTACCATATTTGTAAATTACAAAAGTAATTGAGTGCTTTTAACTTGAGTCCTAATGAGTCGCAAAGTGTGTGGTGGTTTAGAGCAGAGAAAGGTCAACACCCGAACTCCGTAAGTCCTGGCTGGGCTTGGGACTTGGTGAACAGAAGGCCCAGACACCAGGGCTGGGCAGGTGGGCCCAGGAAGTTGGCATGACCTTCAGATGTACCCTTTTGGATTCTGAGAGTTGGGTAAGAGAGACCACAGGACTCTGCCAGCATCATAGGATGCCATCTTCATTGGCGGTCCTCGTGCTTAGCATGTCCCAAACTTAGTTCTTCAGTGTTCCTTGCGATGCTAATGGATATTCTGTGTTAAAGGGTCCCTATCCCATACAAAATCTGGGCAATATAACCTACTATAGTAACGATAACAGTGGCTAAATTTTTTGGAAGCAAGGAGACCATTGTGAGCCAGGAGGCCAACTAAGTATCTTCCAGTGTTTCCCACCTCACGTCTCAGTGAGATGGGTACTTTTCTTATTCCCATTTTACATGTGAGAGAATAGAACATCAAGAAATAGTACTCAGAGAGATTAGTTCACTTACCCAAGGTTGCACAGCTAGAAAGGGGAAGCATAAGGGTTTGAAGCCAGGTCTTTTGACCCCAAAGCGTCTATCCTTAAATTTGAATTAAGAAAGTCTTTTGTTTGTTTGTTTTTTGTTTGTTGTTTGTTTTTGTCTTCAGACCCTTGACATATAATGAGGTGATCAGGGACTGTATCCAATATCCCATCTAGGATGTTTTGAGCAGAGCAGTAGCCTTTGTGTTTCAAACTCAGAAGAATGATAGATACACATAAAGTAAATGCAGAGCATGCTTACTCCCTGCCGGCGTCTTGCGTCCATCTGAAAGGATAGCAGCTGTTACTGTCTCCAGAGTCCCCCTGCACCCTCTCTTCAACATTCAATCCAGAATTAGCATACAGAAGGTTCCGAAAGTCCTGGAGCAAAGAAGCCTCTTTATCTTTCTTTAACCCAGTGTGCCCCACTTTATTTTTCCCCCAGAATTCCTTTTTGCTTCCCATTTTATTTCAGGACATTCGTTAACATATGTAGGAAGACTATTCCATAAAACACAGTTTTTGTAAATCCCCCTGTGGGGGCGGCATCTAAGGTTGTGTGTCATTTATTCCCCAAGTGGGGGACGGGACCCTTTTCATCGCTGGTAGTGAATAGGGTGAGAGGTATTTCTTTATTTACATAAAGGGCAACATGAACTAAACCCAGACGTATCCAGTAAAATCTTCTAGAAGATACTATCCTAGGGATTAACGACTTGGAATTTCACAACAGAGAGGGCTTTGGAGGGAAATGGCAAATCATGGTTTATTGATGTACCCTAAAATTTTCAATGTGCCATAAAGGGAAACTTGACAAGTCTTACGAGTCTTGGATGACATTTGCTTGAAATTGGCTTATGGTATTTTCATATCTCCTTTGCAAACCTAGCCCTGGTTGACTACATGAGTAATGTCATCCTTTTGAAAGCTTTTCATTCTTTATACCATTTTCTTAGTCCTTGGCAAGATTGCTTAGGGGGCTGTATTCATTTCTAATCCATGGCAAAGAAAGCACGTCTCTCACGGAGACTCCAGCCTCTGCAAAGCGTGCAAGATAATGATAGTGTGAAGCAGTTATACAGACTTTAAATAGCGATCGCTGCAAATATAAAACAGCAAGGTACGTGAATAGGAAGCTCCTTGAACACAGCAGAGTGGAAGGTAAGCTTGGGTGAACTTGGGCAAGCACTCAAATGGTACAACTAGAATAAACGGGTTATTGGGAAGCAGTGTGGTAAGGGGGACTCACTGATCACTAAATTAGCTTTCTTTCTTCTTAGACATTCCTGCAGACTACATTTCCTAGCTTCCCTTGCAGCAGATGTCACCATGTGACTGAGTTGTAGCCAATGGCAGGTAAACCAAAGTGATGTGGTCTACCTCCTTCTTGGCCCTTAAAAACCACCCACCCACAATTACTTACCTTTTCCCACCCTGGCAACCTTGGAAACCGCTTTGATTTTGAAGACAGTGAAGCCAGGAGATGGAAAGGTCCTGCCCAGGTCCTTAAGTCACTGTTTTTGCCAGAGCTGCCCTACCAGTCAGGAACATTGCTTTGCAATATCATATGAGTGAGAAATGCACTTCTGTTGTGTTTGAGTGGTTGCACCTTTTGGGGGTGGTTTGCTGTTGTGGTTGGAAGTCTGGACAGGGAGTGTGTGCTTGGGGATGGGTGGATGTCGTGCTTGCTGACAAAGAGCCTGAGGTAATTGAAAGACCTTGAGCTTCAGAGTGAGACGGATGAGGGTTAAAATCTTGGCTCTGCCATCCACTAGACACTCTCATCTTGGGTAGCTTATTTCATCTCCCTCAGCCTTGGAGTTTTTCCCTTAGAAAATGAAAGTATTTACCCTGCAGGATTGTTTCACAAGTAAAAGAAAACACATTTAACATGGCTGGCACGATGATGAACACGTAGTAGATGCTCACTAAATGGTAGCTGGTGTTTCTGACTTTTCCAATCACTTTTTAAAGATTTCTGCTCTTTGGGTTCTGCAGGTTTTCACTGCAATCGCCTCCACATAGCTTCACCCTCAAATAAACCAAAGAAAAATGCCAAAAAACTGAGAGAGGAAAACTTTGGCCCTGTCTTTTCAGTTCATCACAGTTATGATTAAATAGTTATTTAAATAATGATCAGTGTAATGTGTCTCTTCCTTTCCAGACCCCTTGAGGGCAGGTGTTATGTCTGTTTTAGGCTCGTGTTTGTGCTTAGACTACACGTAGCATCACAGAGAATAGCAGTTCAATAAATTCTTCTTGAATGCATGACTTGATGAAGGATGTGAATCCTCCACTTACAGATCTTTGTAGGGCTCCACAAATACCTAACCCACAGGTAGGTAGAGGAGAGGTGCTTCAAGAACAGCCAAGTCAGATGTCTTTTTCATCGGCCTGTCTGAAATGATACCACCAGAGTCACTCCTTGGACGTAAGTGCAGGCTGAAGCTAGTCTATTGGTCTGTGTGTCAAATTCAGCTCATCGGTGTATTTTGTGTATTCCACATTTTCTGTTTCTGTTGAAAAATGAGAAGGTCTGGCAACTTGGCTTGGTTCTGGCATGGCAAGTGTTGGCTGGCATTGAGTACCAGTGCTCTCATTTAGAACACGTGCCCTCCAGTCCACCCCATCAGGCCCGCTTTTGCCCTGATTTATTTAACCAGCCTGTCCCTTGAGTTTGCAACTTCCCCATTATTATCCCTTAGTTTATTCACTCAATCATTTATCATTCAACAGATATTTAGATGTTGGTGAAAATGGGGGTCCAAGAAGATATTTCTCATGCTTCCTAATTTCCCTGTGTTTATGGGATGGTTGAGAAATAAGAAACACTAAGCATATGGTCAAACATTACAAAGTATTAATTAATTTGTAACAGTATAATTGTAGTGACTTAGTGTCCCCCCAAATTTATATATACTCAGAACCTCAGAACGTGACCTTATTTAGAAGAAAGGTCTTTGTAGATAAAATTAGTAATAATCACATTCTTTATCTCTGAGATTCATAGTATCCTTAGGGAGTAAGTAGGATCATCCTCATTCTAGTAAACAGGGAATGTATTCTGAGGGCTTAACCATCTTGTCCAAAGTCAGTCTTTTGCCTTTATATGTTACTCTTTCCACCATGCATCACTGACTGCATCAGTCTTGTTGACTGCTATATATTCAACTGTAGTGCCTGGCACAGAGTTGGTGCTCAATTAGTACGTTTTGAACAGAAGAAAACAGACCAGAAAGCAAGATCTTGAAGGAGTGGGACAGAATATAGAGAAAGCCTTCCCTAATGGAAGGAGTCTGAGATTACCCCCAGCGCCATGCATAAGATATAGTAGATACTCAATAAGTACTTGTCAAATGGTGAATGAATGAACAAGACTTTGGAGGTGAGCCTTTGTAGGGTATCACAGCCACGACCTGTGAGCATTGGGTTTTTGATGTCGGGAGCCCCAGAAAGGAGACTGCCAAACATATGATCTGTCTGCTCCCCAGGGCACCCTGCCTTTTCTACTCTACCACTCCCCAGATCACGGAGCGTGGTCAAGTCAAATAGTGCTACCTTCACCCCTGCCTAGTTTTCTGCCCAGTGCTTGACACCCACACTGTGTGAGAATAGAGGTTAGTTTGTGCATGTTAAACAGCTGGGTCTGTGAGGCCGGCAGCGGGTGGCTCACAGGACTGAGGTCTGATGTGAACCCCTGTGGAGGCACCTCCCTGTGCATCTGATTGTGAAGCTCAGAGTCATGCAGTGCCCCATTAGCTGTAGTTTCCCCAGAAACATGACAGAGTGATGAAGGGAGGGGTGTTAGCCTCATTTTGTTATTTATTTTATTTTTTGCTATGAAATGGGCTTTTCTAAGGTAACATACATCAGGAGGCCTTCTTGCAGTGCTGCTTGGGTGACACTTCGTATTTTGTTGAGCAGATACTCCCTTGGTGTCAGTGGCCTCTCTGCCTGATTAATGACATTTCCTTCAGCCTGACTCTGTGCCTTTCATGTCTCTCTGAGTCCCCTGCAGAGCTGCTTGGCTGGCTTCTCACCACAATGGCAGCTGACACAGAGTGACTTCATTGCACATTTCAAGGTCACTCCTCCACCCCACCCCTACATGTACCACTGAGACTGGTTCATTTGAAGCAGCCTCAAGGTGTGTAGCCTGCTTGCAGAAAAGCTCAAAGACCCCTCCAGAGAAAGTGTACACACCAACTCCGAAAGGTACCCAAGTCATCCCAGAGAACTGACATTGGCTTTAAGGGCATGACCAGATGTGGAAGGGGATGGGACTGGATTCCCAGGCAGTAGAGTGGGACATTAAGGGCATGGAAGCACACATGCTTGGGTTTGCCTTTCCAAATGGGGATAAGACTGCCAAGTCATAAAGTTACATTGGAAGGTAAATGAGATGAAGCATGTGTAGTGCTCTGCATATAGTAACTGCTCAATAAATAATAGTCCCATCGTTACTCACAAAAATAATAATGAAGCTATTTCCCCAAACATTAGACCAGGGGAAGCAAGCTGTTATGAGTCAGGGTCCAAATCAGCAAAATAGAAACATTCTGAAGTTTTGCTACAAAAGGAATTTAATGAACAGCATAGGTTCTACAGATGAGCAGAGAACGGAGAAACCAAACAGAAATGAATGGTGAGTCAGCTCCGAGATTGGCAACAGCAAAAAGCTGCTACTGTTTCTAGGCTGGAGGAACAGAGAGAGGAGGTGGGACCTTTGGAAGTTGGAACCACAGAAGCTGGACTTACAGAGGTGACATGGCCACTACTAGAGATACTGCCTGAAGAAGAAAAGGAGAGACAAAGACTGACCTCTCTCTTACTGTGACCCACCCACCACTCTCCCACCTCTGCCGGTACAGCCAGACCAGTGGGAAATGTTGTCCAAAGAGGTCAGATTCTTGTGATACACAGATGAGCAGAAGGCAGGGAAGGGAGCTGAGAACAGATTAGTCCAGGTTTTGCACTGGAATTGAAGTATGGTTGCCGGGCAAAATACAGCGTTCTCAGTTAAATTGGAATTTCAGATACAATGAATTTTTTTCCAGTTTTAATAGGTCAAAATGAAAGTATTATTTCAAAATTATTATTCATTTTGACCTACCGATACTAAAAAATTCCACTGCTTATATGAAATTCAAATTTAACTGGGTGTCATGTGTTGTATTTGCTACATTTGGCCACCCTAGGTTGAAGGCAATTTTGGAAACGGTGGAAGGTCCCAATTCTCAGACCACATTAGGTGGGTGACAGGTTAGGAAGAGGAATGGCTGTATCAAGCAGCCCTGAAGCTTGCTCTGTTGATTAATGCTACTGCTGTTTGTTTTAAAGGGATTCATGTATTTATTCATTCAGTTGTCTACCTATCTATCCATCCCACATTCATTCATTCAATTCATTCCCTAGTCTGTGCCTGACACTGTGTTGGACATTGGGAGTCTATCAGTGAGGGGACAGATAATTTCTTCTCTTGGGCAGTTTATATGTCAGACAAGAACACAGATATTAAACCACAAAGTACACAAAAAACTAATCATTACAATTGAATGAAGAAAGGCTTTCATTCAAACTGAGATGTGGGGGATCAGTAGGAGTTGCCCTAGAGTTGTTGACAAGGCAAGAACATGGCCATAGGTACCATTTATCAGCCAGAAAATGCACTAATTCGTGAGCCATTGTAAGGAGTTTGTGTTAGAGCCATGGGATGATGTGACTAGATTGGTATTTTAGAAAGATCTTTACTTTTCTAGGTGGAAAATGGATGGTAGTGGGCTAGAAGAAATTAAGATAGTCCTAGAAGGAGACCTTTGTAGACATTAAAATGAACAATGAGGGTAGTTTGAACTGGGATATTTGTGATGAAGGAGAAGAGTGTGGATAGATAGGAGAGATCTTCAGGGATGCCATTTAGACACGAGTTGGATATGGTCATGAGTGAGGGAGATATCGCCTAAGTTTCCGGCTTGGGAAGTTCGGTGGATAGATGCTAGTGGTGTTTCCTCTGATGGTGACCACAATACCATAAAATGATGAGACAAATAAAATGTAAAGCCATTACAGAATTTTTAAGCTAAAATTTAAATAAATTCAGCCTAATCTACCACATACTTTGTTTAAACTAAAATAAGCTTCTCTGATATTTTGGCCCAAACATTCTCCTGATATACTGGATCATTCATCTCTGGTTGTTTATTTTTTCCCTCCCTTCCTTAGGGAAGTATAGTCCTACTGCATGACCATTTAGTATACTTCAGGGCTGTATAGCGAAGCAAGCTACATACATTACAATACTACTGCATTAGTGTGAGGCCCTACAGCAGGCAGAGCACCTTCCTCACTCGGTTTTCTCAGCCTGAGATTGAGGAAGACAGATGAAGTCCCCATGAGTGGACACTGTGCAGCCACTGGCCGGGCTGGGGTGCTGCTGCTCCCCGCAAACCCAGGACTGAAGTGTGAAATTCAAGCACTTAATTTAAAAAGAATGGAAACTGCCTTGGAACCCGAGTTCTTCTCTAGAATTATTAGTTGGAGAAATTCAACAGTTGGTGGACATTCATGGCAGCTCGCCCTAAACTTAGGCAACCACCATTTCTGTGGAGGAAGCTTGATTTAAGGTGATTTAGTGCTTACAACAGCACACTGCCTAGTTTGCCTCCACCGGAAGCAAGTTAGGAGTCTGGCTGCAACTGCAGAAGTATAAACAAGAACAGAAATATTCCTGTCTCGAAAGTTATTGTCCATCCTGACTACAACAGACCTGGCTCTATGAGTTCTGATGTTACACTGCTATATCTAAAATACAAAGTCAAGTTTCAAAAACCCTCTGAAGAGCTAACTATGTTGGAAACTGTTCAGCAAATATACCTTCCCTATAGAGATGACACATTTGAAGGAGGGATTTTTTTACATGGCCAGTGGATGGGGCAAGATTTCAGAGAGTAAGAGGCATCAAAAAATGTAATAATATTTCTTCCAGGCCCCTTTGTATGCCCAGTAGAAGCAAAAATTTTATTGGCCTTGAGTAATACATTTATCTTGTTTTTTTCTTGCCCCTGAGTTTGGAGCCAGTGAAGATTTCTGGTTGTCTTCGCTGTAAAAATATCTGAAGGGTCTACATACAGAAAAGGGATAATCAGGAAATAGTAACAATACCTAAGCTTCCTTATCTTTAATATTGTGATTTTTTTTAAGTTCAATTTTTAAAATTAACATGGGAACAAATACATGAACAATTTCTTAGTTATATAGCATTTTACAATTTTGAAAGAACTTTCACATATACCAATTAAGCCCTCCCAACACCCCTGTGGGGTAGGCAGGTTGGTATCATTTTCCCATTACTAGTGAGGAGAACAAGACTCAGGTGAAGGAAGGTCACATGGTTGGTAAATGATAGAGCCAGGACCTGAACCTAGGCCTTTTGATGTGCTGCCTCCCTGAGAACACTCAAGTAATGATATCCTGTGCTATATATAATCAACATTTCTCTCCTATGATGTTGATCAGATCTGTTTTTATAAGTTTGATACTGCCATCCTAAGATGAAACTTACTTGTAATTTAACGTTGGAGGATCCTTGGCTATAAGTTCTAAATTACGATTAAAAAAAATTCATTTTAGAAAATTCCACAAAAGTATTTCAATTTGAGTATGTCAAACTTAAAACAAAAATTGCACAAGCCTGTTTATATTTTTGAAAGTTTTGCAGTCTTCCCCAATAAGATGTTTAGATGTGTATAAATGGAAAAAAGGAGAAAGTGTTCAGTAATATTACAATATTAGTGCAAGTCACATCACACAAATTTGTTTTTGTTGTTGACCTTCTAGAGGAAGGAAAAGAAATCATTAGGAAACTTTCAGGTTTGATGCTACCTTAAGTGTGACATCCTCAGCAACTAGCCGGAAGAATGATCTGAATTATACCTATAGGAGGAGGGTTCAAGCAGTGGTCATCAAAACACACGAGTATACATGTGTGTGGTAAAAAGGAAGAGAACACTTGCTCTTCAGTGATTTTGCCTAGGTCCAGTGGAAATACACTTATCACTTATCAAGTCAGATTTTAAGCTATAGCATCATCTGTGTTAAATTTAGAAATGCGAACGAGGGCGGCATAATCAACTTGGAATATAAGACTGAAACTGAATGTTAACAGACCCCAAACTCTGCTTATCCCAAGCAGAATAACACTCAATGGGCATCAAAGGCAAGGGATAAAACTCAGGTGGAACGTCAGGCATGTAAAAGTAGGTTTTAAACCCATGAAAATGGCACTCAGCTATATTATCAGGAATGCTGTTTTTTAAATTCCAGTTTTGGCCTTTTGTATTTAAGAGCAATGAGGAGAAACTTAAGCCTCTGGTGGGGAGATGGTACAGTAAAAGAATGGGATCTCGAAAGGAGGTTTAGGAAGTACGAAGTTAGGGAACATCAAGAAACAAGTTAAACACATTCAGAATAGATTTAGAGTCCCTCTCAGTGCATCCTCTCCAAAAATGTCTCCTACATTGAGAGATTTGGTCAAAAAGTTGGTGAAAATACATGTGACTATTACCTTACGAAAGAAAGTATTCAAATGTCGATTAGAAAGTATGCTGTTAAAGATTAGCCCACAGATCAGGCTGTGGAAATCAAAACTTAAGCGCTGCTGTCAGTGATAAATGCTAGAACACTGCTTCCAAAAATAGAATTACCACAAGTGAAACTATTAAGAAACAAGTGTTTAACTTTTAATACTTGAAGCTTAATGAAAAAGCATTGGCATCTTTACTTAAGAAGTCTAGTAGTTTAAATTAATGTGAAAAATATTGCAGTTACATTTAAGTTTGGTAAGATAAAACTTGAGAAGATCTAGAATGTTCTAGTTCGCTATACTGGGCTCAAAACCACTACATGTTTGAAATGCATCTGGACTAGACTATATTCCTTACATGGTATCATTGTCATCATCTTCATATTTTCTCTTCAATGGGTTTGATTCCTTGGCCGTGTTCTGTGATGAAATAATGTTGGTGGCAATAAGAATATTTTGGGGACCAATCTTTGAAGGATTAATGAGAACATTTTGAACTGTAGTTGCAGGAACTGGTTTGACAGGTGTGAATTGAAAAGGTGGAAACTGCACCATACATCTTTGTCTTGTCACTGACAGTGGAGGTGCAACTTTATTTGGGACAGACACTGTGTGGTTGCTGTAGTAGGAATGGTAGGTCTGCTACTAATAGCACCAACACTTCACTGTGGAACTAGTCTTCCTTGGTTAGGTCCCTTTTTAATTAAGGACTTTAGCCGATAGTTTGGAGCTGTTAAGCAGAATACTTGTCAGATGGCAGTCTGGGTCCTGCATATGGCTTCATCAGAGGTCAAGGGGTTTGATTTTTCTGCCTTTGCGATATTCAGTAAAAAATCCCTTGAGGAAGGAGAGGTGAGAGACTGCTCAGCATGGCACAGGATTGCCTGTCTCCCATCACCTGCGTCCACATTAGGTTTCTTAGCCTGACTTGAATAAATTTTTGCATCATCCAGAATTGCAATCACATATCGGAAAGCAGCTTCCAACATTTGATTTATAACCTTTGTCTCGTACTCTGTAATTCCCATATCGTTAAGGATCTGTGCCATCACCAAGGCGTCTCTAGGAGCATTCTTGGGAGGCGCCATCTTGCCTGACTCCGTGTTCTCCTGCCACTCGTCATCCGATGAAAGAATGTGATTTTTAAAGAAAAGCAAAGAATTTTACAAGAAAATATTACTGCATTTCAGTGTTTCTGAACACATATTAAACAACCTTGTGTCATCTCATCAATTGAGGTGCTTGTGGGAATCGATGGCAACTTCCAACCACTGCCAGATGGGCAGCCATTTTTACGTGGTTGTCATTGTCGGAGTATTTGCACACTTAATTCTTATTCCTGGACTGGACCACTTAGCTCCATAATGCTTTAGTCAACAAACTGTGAAGGACCATTTGAGTAAGGACTACAAATTCTGGTTATTTGAAAACCTTTCATTGAAACTTCTGGGAAGATTAAGAAAGTTCCAGCCTTCACATTTGTAGACTGGTGTCATCAGCTTGGAAGAAAGCTCTGGAGATAATAGTGGGACACTCTGAAGGAAAGCCTAATCACCAGTATAATAGTACAGTGAATGGCACTGTGTTGAAAAAGAGGTAGACATCCTTAACTGTGAGTCAAAGTGATTTAGAAGAATTGGATTCTGAACATAAAAGAGCTTTAGGAATGCCCTACCAATTCCTTAGGCTTGCTTCTCCCCCTTTTATGAGTGCATAAGAATAATGTGTGATAACATTTTTAAAGAGTTCTTTAAATAGGTATAACATAAAAATTGTAAGTGATAAGAAAGCTTTGTGCCATAGTTTAATTGGTAGTGTTTTTTCTTTTTTAGGGCTACATAAAATAGCAGTGAGTCAAGGACAAGTCTCACAAATATGATGTTGAATGTTAGAAATCATTAACAAAAGAATATATAGTGTATGGTGCTACTTACATAAAGTTCAAAAAAGTAGGAAAAACCGAGATATGGTGTTATAAGTCAAGACAGGTGTTATCTTCTGAGAGGATAGTGGGAACATGAAGGGGGACTTCTGAAAGGCTGGCATTATTCTATTTCTTGACCTGGCAGATGGTGACACAGGTGTTTGCTTTGTGATTATTCATTATGTTATTTATGTTTTACATTTTCTCTATGTGTGCTATGTTTTAATTAAAAATTTTAAAATAGTATGTCTTATAATTCCTAGCATCTTAGATTTGATGAAATGCAGAAGTGTGTGTGTGTGTGTGTGTGTGTGTGTGTGTGTGTGTGTGTATGTGTGTGTGTGTGTGTGTGTGTGTGGTATCTCTTTTTCTCTTTTCTAGTATGTATGCTTCCTTAATAACTGCCTCTATCTTGCCTTGGGGAGAATTAGAGTGGATGTAGCAGGAATGTAACACATTTTTGGGTTTACAAAATAGTCTCTTCATAATCCAAAGGGAAGGGCTTGAGAGGAGGAGGGCATAGAGTTTATGCCATACCTGCACAGGTGACATAGATGGAGAAGGTGCAGCAGGCATTGTCTACTGTCCACCAGAGATGAGCGTCACCATGGCTCGAGGGCAGTGGAGATGGAGATGAGCATTCAAGAGGCACTGAAGAGAGGATCACACCTGGCAGAAACCATGTGGAATGGAGTGGAATTAATGTGAAGATACAGCCAAGCACTCACTCTCTGAGACCAGTGCCAGGACTGGTACATAAAAATCTGGAAGGAGTTATGGGATTTATTTCTAAGTACTAACCTCACATGCATTTTAAAAATTACTTACGCTGTTTTGTATTTGCTAAATCTTCCACAATTAACCTATATTATGATTATATTAAGAAAGTTATTTTCCATTAAAAAATGTAGGCTGAAATTCCACCCCCTGTTAGGTTTATGGTATTGGTGCCTATTGGTGCCTGTGGATGCTCTTCCAGTCCAGAGAGTGTGTTTACTGCATTGCAAATTGTCCAGCCTGCATGCAGTGTTCTCAACACCAAAGGCAAGGCGGGCACCCAAAGCTTCAGTTGAGAGAGCTATGTGCAGACTCATTGTGCTGAATGGCCCAAGCTTTCAGTTGCCGAAACTCCCATGTGGTGCCTTTTGTCTTCTGCAGCATGGTGCAACTGTATAGAACATGGGGCAGATGCAGTCTGTTGGAGGCAAACATGAATTTAGTTCAAAGTGCTCCTTTTTCACCACTGGCAACAGCTTTTATTCAGCCACTATCCAGCAGAGTACATTGCCATATGGCATCCACCACCACTGCTCTGTGAGTTCCTTAAGGACACTTAGGTGCACAGAAAAGTCAAGCATAGATGGTGCCCTCAGGGAGCTCATAGTCCCCCAGGGGAAGCAGATTGTATACGGCTAATCAAAATACAGTGTGATGATTATTGTGGTAGAGGAGGTACATGTTTTTCTCCCTCCACTCCCACCTTGCCATAGCATATACCAAGCCTAGAATAACAGTAGCAGATAGATAATTTTTTTAGCATTATAATGCACAGAGGATGAGGTAGTGGAGGGGGTGTTATCTTGGCAACGTGATAGGTCTGATTGCTTTTTTGGATAATTCTCTGTGAGGATGGCCAGAGTGAGTACCTCTCCAGTCCTACTCAGAGGATCTGAGCCCCCTCTATGTTCCAACCTCCATCCCAACACTGGAACAAAAGGAGAATCCAAATGGTTGAAAAATTATGCTGGAAACTGAGCACAAAGAAAATGAGCAATGGCTTTAATAAGCCAAGGGTCCAACAGAGAGAAAGAGTAGAGAATGAGGCTTCCAAGTTGGATTTTGCCTCAAGGGGTATCATTTCCAGGAGTATCTTGTAGGCCCTGGCATGGTGTTAAAGAAACAAACCCATTTCCAATCCCAAGTAAAGGCTGTTTGGATAATCTTTTGGATTGATATGGGGGGTTATCTGGCTATGCATATTTGTTTACAGGCTTTATAACTACACTCTTCTGGCTAAAGAGCACAGTTCAGAGCTAAACTCTGAATAAATACCAAACAGCTGCTATTTGCGAGGCGCTGTCCTAGGTTCTGAATATTCAGCTATAAACAAAACAGAAATCCCTGCCCTCTTGAAGCTTATACTCTGTGGGAGAGACATAGGCTCATGGCAGCACAAAGGAGAAAGTGATTATTAATGCCTGAGAGAAGAGGGGTTAACAAAGCTTTTCAATGGGTAAACTTTTGAGCTAGACCTTGGAGGATGAGGAAGGCATTTTCATGGGACAAGGTGGCAGAAGGCCACATGAGAGGAAAGGCTAGGGCCCATGCTCCCAGGTGTATCTAGAGACTGGGGAGGCTGGGTGTGGGCTGGACCTGAAGAGGTTAATTGGTTACACAAGGGTTGAATTGACCCCACAGTCGTGGTTGGTTGGGTGAGCACAGTTTTTAAAAATCTGAATTTAACTGTCTTCAGAGAGACTTGCCTTCCTGTTCACTGCAGCCCCTACCACTGACCCACTGGCCCATTTCTCTCACATACATTAAGTACACATAGTGATCTCTGGAAACATTTGGGTTTGCAACTCATTGGCTAGAATTTTTTTTCTTTTCTCTACAATTAAAAAATGTGTCTAACCCAAATATCGCCAAAAGCACAGCTCATAAGGGCACATGGCACAATGAGTGTTTGCAGTCTTAACATATCCATGTAATAACCAGCACCCAGATCAAAAGATGGACCATGGCTGGTACGCCTCAGTTTCTACCATAACTGCTTTTGGTCACTACCATCTCCAAGTGTATCCATTACCTGTCTTCTAAGAGAATAGATTCTTTTGCTTGCTTTTGGACTTATATAAATTGAATCACAAGTATCCTTGTGTTTGCTTTCTTTTACTCAACGTTTTATCCACATTGTTGCCTGTAGTTGTTTGTGCATTTCCATTTTCATACTCCATTATACAATTATATCCCAATACATTTGTCCATTCTATCCTTTCTACCATTGATGGGCATCTTGGTAGTTTCCAGTTTGAGGCCAGTATGGATAGTGATGCTAAGAAAATCCATACACATGTCTTTTACTGAACAAATATGCATATTTCTACTATATATACGAGGGCTGTTCCGAAAAAAATCCAGCCACAAATGCCTCTATTTTTCATATTACATGGTTGGATGTTTTGGACAGCCCTATACCTAGGAATGGCATCACGGGGCCATCATGTTTGTATATATCCAACTTTAGAAGAGACTGCCAAACAGTTATTCACAGTGCTTGTACAAATTTACACTTCTACCATCACATCTGAACCTTGGCTAGAGGTTCAGTTGCATGGCGGAGAATGGAGAGACACAAACTGGAGAAATTGATAGCAAAAAAATGTTGCAAGATTTTTAAAAAGTGTGCTGTAGCATCTGTTTATTCATTCTTCAACAAATGTTTGATGAAGCTTTGCTACATACCTGGCACTGTGCTAGGATCTGAAGATAAATCTGTAAAGGGATGGACCCTGTCCTCATGAGATTTATTGTCTATTGGAAAAAGAAGCATCCATGGTCAGAAGAATTACAGTACCAGGGCCAAGTCCTTGTCTTCTGATCTCCATTCCAATTCTGGCATACAAATGAATTTCCTTTAGTGCCTGTTCCATTTCTTTCAGGCTACAGTTTTCTGGGCCCCAGCTAATTCCACTGGCTTCCCTGTAGATTATTGATTGGTTGGACATATGGATGCATTTAGATTCCAAAACTCCAGTATTATTCCTGGAGGTCAATTAGTATGTAGACTGGATCTTTGCAGCTTGGTAATGAGTCCAGATTTCTGATATATCATCTCAATTTCTCTTCCTGAAGGCAGCTGTAAAAGATGAGGTCTGCACCTCAGTCACCACGGAGTCCTCATTAAATTCACCCTTCTCCTTGATTAACCAAACCATTTTCTTTTTGAAGAACTTCCATCTCTCCACACACCTCACTTCGGTGGCTGGAAGTTGTAAAAGCCTTTTCTTACTTGAATCATTGTGTACTTCTTCTTGAGATGCCAAATGTCAGTTTTCTCATACCCAGGCATGAAAAGTAGTAACTCCATTGGCATCAGCTTTCTCCATAGCTCACAGTGAAGAAATTGTTTATGTTGCTTCAAAGTGATTGTTGGAACTGGACCAAATTGGGAAGGGTTTAGGGCATCATGTAATGTGGGTGTGGAGTAAACTTTGCTCCACATTTATTCCACCACATTTAATGTGCCAGGCATTTGTGCTAGGCGCTGGCGACACATTGGTGAGCAAATCAGGGTCCCTGCTCTTGCAAAGCTCCCTCTAGTAGGGGAGACAGGTATGTCAGTGACAACCAAAAAATAATAAAATGCAGTATATACATACTACCAATAGAGAAGTTCAGTGTTGTGGGGGATTGTAAAGAGGGGGTATCTACCGAAGTCTATGGTAGAAAGAAGGCTTTCTGGAAGAAGAGCCACTAAATTGAGACCTGAGGGAGCTACAAGAGTGTGAGAAAGTGAGGAAGAGTATTACAAGCAAGGGAACAGTGTAGGCAAAGTCCTGAAAGAAAGAGAACTGGGTGGATTTGAGGAGCATAAATGAGTGCAGTATAACTGGATGGGGTGTAGAAAATGAGATGAGGAGAGATCGTGCTTTCGAGGTGCACCTTTTAAGCCAGGGTAAAACATTTAGGCTTCTTATAAACAGAGCGAGGCCAATACAGTTAATGTTGCATTTTGGAATATCTACCCCTTATGACTTTGACTTAGGAGCTCATTTTTTAAACCACTGGGTGTTTGCTCCACAATTTTGTAATGTGTTGTATAGCATATCCACCAAGTCGTCAACTCCTGCACCCCAGTTGCACCTGCTCTGGGGGACGGCTGCTGTAGCAGATGTTGTTGATGCCCTACCACATATGCCCCCCTCAGTCCATCTGAATCCATCTGTAGCTACAGACAGTTTCCACCTGCATCTGTCTTCTCTGCCCAAGGGCTCTCTCTGACACCAGGGAGAACAGTGTCAAAAATTAATGCCCAGATGGAAACCCTCAAGTACCGGGGCCTGGGAATCACTGAGTAACTGCCCCAGCCTCCTCCTGCTCCAGTGAGACCACTTAGAGGTGTGTTTCATGGATTTCTTTCTCAGAAGACTACTAATAGGATCGAGCTCTTTGTAGCCCACTGTGGTAATCACTTATTAACGTGCGCTTTGTGGATGCTTACCCTTCGTTAGCTCACTTTCCCTCACTCGAGCTTCCTGGGGTCACTTCCCAAATAAGCTATTAACACTTTCATCCAAGTCCACCACCTGATTTAGGGGAAACCTACACTAAGACCACTGCCTACTTGTAAAGTGAAATTCATCAGCCTTACATAGCCTCTGTTTTTGAGTAGCTCATCGCAAGCATACCTTCCAAGTTTAGTGGAAACCTGCTCTGCCTTTATTTTTTGCACAATGTGGTAAGTACATAGGAAAGTCCCTGTAGTTTTATTTACATAGATAATAAAGACTCTGCCTGAAACTGACTCCTTCTTTGAGTCAGAAGTCCAGTCTTTAGACCCATGAGAACCTCCTTCTGCCCACAGGGCCATTTTCCAGTCCAGCAGAAGAGAACAGAGTTTGGAGTTTGTGCCTTGTCATGCTTGTATTGAGAAGGAAGCGTCTGGCCATTGCCTGAGTTTGGAAGGAAGTCTGTGCAGAAAATCACCAGCTTTTCTCTTCCTGTGTACTTTGCGGGGCTGCTTTTTCATTCCACGTCACAAATTTGGGAAGGCCCATCTGCCCATTTGATTAATGAGCCTTCTCTGCAAAAGCAACAGAGATAAATGTCCTCTAGGAACCCAAGCAAAGAGAAATGAAGAAATAGGACGGCTAATTTTCAGCTATTATTTTGGAGTCTAAACTCCTTCCCCGCATCAATTTAGCTATTATTTCAAAAACTAATTAATCTTCACTCAGGCAGCTCCAAGGGACCCATGTTTAGATAATTAACAACCCGTGGATTATGGAAAGTCTCACTTGCAAATTTGGCTACAGCATTTGGGTAGAAGAACACTTTTCATATTATTTCATTTAAACCCTCTTCCATCCATCCTTCATTTCCTGACAATTAAGAGCAAATAATTAACCATAATGGATTTTGCTTGCCGACTTGCTGCACAAATAATGTTTTTCCTTTCTCTTTGTTCTTAAACCACCTCCGTCTGAGCATTTTTGACCAGCTTTGTAGATAATTGCATTGAACCGAGTAACAGCAGGCTTCGTTCAGTATTAACACGCACCCAGAACAGTTTGGCGTTTGGCTTGTGTGGGGAGAGGCAGGGAATTCCCAGGGCTCCATCAGAGACGCTGCTTGCAATTGCTCCTTGGGGCTCACAGACTGCAGCTTTCAGGTGTAACTCTATTTGTAACATGTTTTCTCTGCCGAGAGTAAGGGAGATTTGGGCTGGATGTAAAGGATAATTTTGTGACTGAAGAGGGTGAGACACCCTAGAACAGGTTACCAAAAGCAACACGAGTTTCTCTGAAATTACAAAGCCACTCCTCCGGGCAATTTCATTCACTCAACAAATTGGGTGTGCCTCCTGTGTTCCAGGCACTATAGAAATTTCTGGAAACTTTGTGGCAAGGAAATCAAATGCTTTTCCGGTCCCCATGAAACTTAGGGTCTAGTGAGGTCAGATATTAATGAAATGCTCAAAAAAAAATTACATCTGGAGAAACAGAATGATACAGAAGCATTTAATAGGAGGCCCTGACTTACAGTGGAAGTGGTGCTAAGAGGTTGGGAAGGCTTCCCTGAGCCGGAACATTTGAGCTGATATGCAGGATAAGTGCTAATTAACTCTTGCGGGAACAGCATTGCCTCCAGAGAGAACAGCATGTGTAAAACCTCTGAAGTTTTGAAGGAGATTGGGACAGACAGAAATCTGGGGGATAAAAGCTGATAGATTTGGAATACAGAGAATAAGGGCAAAGGGGTAGTTCAAGATGTATTTTATTTTCAAAGTTTGTATAGGGTTTTCCTCATTTTAAAATTAATACTCAGAGAATTAAGAGTTTAAAAATTTGGGAGCAAGTGCAACATAATCTTGCAAGATTCAACTGCCTAAGCATCTCTGGAATTTCAGAATCATAGACTCTAGGGGTCAACTGGGCTAGGAAACTAAAACTCAGAAAGAGTAAGTGACGTGCTCAAACCATGCATCTAGTTTACGGCAGGTATCCTGTCAGGAGTGTACATGTGATTTGGGGTACTCGTGAAGGTTTCAAGATGTGCATCTACAAATATTTTCTATTTGAATAGTTAATATTTAATTAAATGTATTTGGAAAAATATCATTGGTTTGTCAGACTTTTGATCTCATGGATGGTATTGATTAGAATGAGGTTACATGGAAAAAAGTGAGTTGGTTTAAAGTAAACAAAAGCTGAATAATGCTAGAGTTGATACACAAACATGGCACATCCCACCAATGTGTTAAGCAAATGGCTGACAGATGGACATGACATGCACCACACTGTGCTGATAGGTGACCCTGTTCGCAGGGTAGTTTGGGGTAAATTACTGGGGACAGAAAATTTCCCAGCTAAACTCAATTGTTCCTTTTGGACTTCTGGTTCCAAAGTAGTCAGGACCAATTTTAACATGTCTCTTCCTCTTTTCCCTCTCCATGAAAGCATCCTCTTGGTCCATCTTTCTTCAAACTATGGGAGAAGAAACTAAAAGCTTACTGACTCCATGTAATCCTAAAAATAATAGCCATGAACATAACTTCGGTTATGGCAGGTGAGAGATTTGTGAAGGGGGCTGTCAGCACCGTTTGGATACTGGGGAGTTAATGACTGTGAACGTTGGAAGCAGATGAAGGCATTCTGGCAGTTAAACCTCTTAGCAGGAAGATTATGCTTATTAGGAAGCCCATCATTTACTTGACTGCGTTTTCTCCAGGTTGGTTCTTCAGGAAAATTGACTGCCCCTCCTCGTGAGCTTTCAGGACAAAGGGGAGGATGTTGTAAAAGGCAGGGATGGGAAGAATACTTGCTGGTCAGTGGACATGAGTTTCTGCTCAAAAGGTTTCCTTCTGAGAGTAGGTGTGGTCAGGGCTGCTTTATCCATTGAGATTGTAAGGACTGTGTCTAGGCTCCAACACATGTATACATGTCTTCTAAAATCAGAAGAAAAACATGAATATATTATAATTCAGCCTGGGTTATAATTGTCTTTATGCCAACACACACACACACACACACACACACACACACACACATAGAGTGTGTGTGTGTGTGTGTGTGTGTGTGTGTGTGTATATATATATATATATAATTTTCTTCTTTTAATGGAGGAAGGGACTCGTGAAGACAGAAGTGCCTAAGACCCATGAAAGTCATGTGGCCCTGGGTATGGTGGACATCTTTATTTTTGTCTGTCTGCCACCTATTACTTCTTCTTCTGGTCACAAAACCTTAGTTTTCCTTGGGGAACCAGCTGCCATCTGCTGCCATCCAGGCACTCTGCTGGAACTTTAAAATGATCAATTTATTCAATGCTTGTGATGAATCTGGGAGGTAGATACTATTATAATCCCTATTTCACAGAGGTGGAAATTAAGACCCACCTAAGTTCAGACATATTGCAAGTGGGGGCGCTCTGGGTTCAAGTGCAGACGGCCTGGGTCCAGAGCACATGCTCATAGGCTCTTAGGCAAAGTGGCTTCTCTAATAATAAAAGCTATCCTTGTTTGAGAGTCTATTTATGCACAACTAGCACCCATCGTGTAACATTTGTTTACGTAAGCATGGTATGTGCATTTTCTCATCTGATTTTCACACTTGGAGGTCATTACAATCCTTATCCTCATTTTATAGTAAAGAAAAGCATGGAGAGGTTAGGTGACTTGGTCCTGGGTTACAGAGCATGTGTAGAGTGATCTTAAGGGGGCTCTGGGCTCTGGGGCTTTCCTTGTGTCATTTTTTTGGGGGGCGGGGGGAGTGTAGTTCCCTGGCTGGGAATCAAACCCAGGTCGCGGTGTTGAGGGTGCTGAAGCCCAGTCACTGTACTACCAGGGAAACCCCTTCTTGTGTCATTCTTTCTCTCTCGAAATCAGTTCTTTTTAAATGCCTTGTTTTAGAGATGTGATTCAACAGAAAAAGGGTGAAGTAAAGCTCATTGAGGGTGATTAGATATTAGGAAATATGTGAGCAAGGGGCTGCTATTTGGTTGTCACATGTATTGGTTATGATACATGTAAAATGCTACAACCAAGAGGCCCCCAAGTACAGTGATTTAAACAAGATAGAAGCTATTTCTCATTCATATGACTGGCAGAGTTTGGTGATTTGAAATTGGCTTCCATTTATGAATTCAAGACAGCTGTTCCACTTATAACTCCTTACCCAGCAGAAAAGAGAAAGAGAATATAGAGAGAAGACAGCTTGCTTTCTAAGGGATGCGATGTAGAACTTATGTATACCATGCAGTTTCTACTCCTTATATTTCATTGGTCAGAATGTGGTCTTATGGCATCTAGCTGCAAGATAGGCTGGGAAATGTCTAAATGGGTGGCTAAATGCTCTGGGAAAGAAAAGAAGAAATAATGGATAGTAGGAGCTAATCAGCAGTTTGCCACATCACAGGTGAGGAAAGAAAAGCTCTGTGGGTAAATACTTGCCCAGTGCCACATAGTTAGTGGCAAACATAGAATGTGCACATTTTGAGGAGGAAAAGATGTGGAAGAAGTTTCAGGATGCCGAGCAATAGCTTGGCAGGCCAGACAGTGATGCAGAGAAAGCACGTTGCTGAGCCCCGAGTGGCAATAATAGGCCACAGGTGGAAGAACACGGTACCTGGAAGAGCCAACCTGAGAGGCGGGTAGGGTGGCTAGCTGGGCGCTCATTTATGCTTTTGGAGTGGTTGGTGTGATTTGAGGCACTGACAGGAAGCAGGGCCCCAGGATTGTACTGCTCTAGGGAATACCATTTCCAAATACTACGAGGGCAGTGATGCCTCCTGGAGATACACAACACGGTGGCTTTGCCAAGAAAGATCTTCTCCTGACACCCCATCAGCAGTTGGATTCCCTGAGGAAGCAGCCTTTGAGATAAGCATTGGCATACTTTATTAGGAAGAACTCTTAGGGTCAGTACCTGTGGGGGGGAAGGGAAGGAAGGAGGATTGAAAAGGGGAGGACATTGAGCTGTAATTTAGCCTCAACAGAAACCTCAGCCAACCTTAAGGGGAGTTCTGAAAATGGGACAAGTGCTTCCAAACTTGTATTTGAAGTTTTCTCAGCAAGAAGCCTGGGCCTGCATACCCTCTGTTAATCAGCAATCGGGTGCGGGCTGCTCACAGAAGGGGATGTGACCTTGGGTATGACCTTGGATAAGGTAGCTCTCTTCAGTTGAGACAGTCCCTAAAAGGGACTGGTTGCAAAGGGCTGTCTTTTGAAAGTATTATACTTCAGCAGTTGGGATCACACATCTTTCATTTCTGACGGGGGAGCTTGGTAGCACCTCCCAGCGCCCACCACACCCCTCACTCAACATACTGCCTACTTCTCCTCCATCACAGAATCTGGGTCTTGAAGACTTTGGGCTCTCCAAGAGCTCTCTCTTTCAAATACCCTTGGATTGGTGGGGAGGGTATACCTACAGCTTAGATTTTCTTATCAGTTAAATAACAATTGGTTTAACCATCAGTCAGCACCTCCTGGAGGTCATTTGCTAATACCAAAGAACAGTGATGGGGCAGATGATACCCAGATTGGATGGGACAAGTTACAGGATGTCTACCAGGAAGCCATGGGAGAAGCTAAGAGGGAGGCATTGCCAACTTCCTCCTTCCTGCACCTCACTCAAGGCCGATTCTTCCTGGGGTGGGGAGCCAGGTGGGGCTCTGAAGTCAGACTCTGCCAACTTCAGAGTTTGGCCCAAGGGCAACCCTACCTCTGACACTCCCTCTTGCTTTTGTTTGAATTTCTATTTTCTGTTTACCAAGATGGCTACCTGGTCAGATGAATGAAAGATCACAGTTTGATCTGGTTCAGAGTTGGATTTTTTTCTTCCTCCCTCAGCATAATAGCTCATGCATCTGAGGGCTGCAGCTAAGAAGTGATTTTTAAAGACTTCTCATTGGCAAAGAAATCAATGCAAAGAAACCTCTCTTTGTCTCCCCTCTCTATTATTCTTTTTAATTTTTTCCCTCTCTAACCCCCTGCCAGGAAAGTTTGGCTGTATAACATACTTTGTCAGAAAGTTGCCTAGTTAAGGGTCTGGGTTCTGCTGGGTGAACTGAGGAGGTGGTGCGATTTCCCCCACAGTTTTGGCAAATGGGCTAGCTCAAGGACGGGGTGGAATCAAAGAACTCCATCAGGAAGATGGCATCTCAAGGCATGATAATCTCTCAAGGACATTATTGCTAAAACGTCTTCACGGCAGCCTCAAGGAACAAGTCCCCAGAGGGGGCTGCGTTAACTAGAGGAGCAGGTCAGAGAGGGATGGGTGACCTTTGAAAAAGACCTGGGAGAAAGGGCTTGGTTGTCCCAGGAGCGCTGCACTCCAGACTCCACTTTGCCACTCATTTGCTGTGTCATCTTTGGTAAGTTGGTTAACCTCTCTGAGCCTCGGTTTCCTTATTTGTGTCATGAGTGACATATGAACCCAAGTCTGTCTTCTCAACCACAACATAATGCCAGGTCAAATCCATCCTTGGTCAGTGACCTATTCTTAACAAATGTGTAACCATTCAACCAGGAAGTTTTTTTGAGTCCCCATCATGATTCACTATGAATTTAATAGTTCTAATTTATATTTAGTGCTGACCATGTGTCAAGCACTATTTTAAGCACCTTACTTACGTGTTTCATTTAATCCTCACAGTAACTTCAGATGAAGGACCTGAGCCTCTATGAGGTTAAACCACTTGCTCAAGGTCACATAGGTAGTAAATGGCAGATGGATGAATGATTTGACACCAATGAGTCTGACACCAGTTCCCACCTCTGAGCCACTCCTACTTCCTAATTTTATAAGTGAAGCTGGGAAGTAGAAGGAAGGAACAGAGGGAGGAGGCAGGGAGTTGGAAATGGGAGGGAAGGGGGAAAACCTAAGGTGAGATACAAAGGAAGGAAGGAGGGAGCGACGTGGCAGGTGGTTTTGTTGATTTCAGAACTGGTCATTTCCGAATGGAGTCATCCTCGGTGGGGGAGCGGTGTGCAAATTGTCCAGCCACGGTGATGAAGACTCCAAGTCTGGGGATGCGGGAGGGGCACCCTGGCAGGCCAGCCATAGAGCCTGCCTCCCACAGAGCCATTCTTCTTCCAGTGATGTTGTAGAAATATATAAAGTTGAAGGAGAGTGAGCTGGAATGAAATACTGTATAATTCATTTGTCTTCTTTACTGAGGAAATCTCCATATAATTTACAAGTAGGAGAGGTTTAAGTGAGTTTGTAGTTCTCTTTATGTGCCCTTAAGAGGCAGGCCCCATTTTGCCAATGGAGGCTTTTTCATCATTCCCTGAAATATAAGTGGGGATCATGCTTTAGAAAAACAGGAGTTCTAAGAAAAACAAACAAGCAAGAATTTTCACAACCAAAAGCTATATGCCCAAATGCAAAGACAATGCAAAATGTGGCCTAGAATGTAAATTTTTTCTCTTTACCCAATGCAGTATGAGCATGAACACATACCTACACACACACAGTCTAACACCTATGTACACAGCCACACATGTAATCCCACATACACAGTCACTCGCATAAATACACACACACAGATATGCATACAGATAGTTATGACATGGACAGATTGACACACACGCCACCAAGGTTCTCTGAACACTAGGTGTTGAGGCATCTCTGCTTCTAACGTTCTGTCAGTTTCTTGGCCTTAAGGCTAGTTTGCCTGAGTTCAAATTCTGTTTCTACCCTCTGCTGGCTTTGTATCCCTGGTCAACTCGCTTCATCTCTCTGTGCTTCAGTTTCCTCATAAATAAAAGGGGCATAATAATATGTCTAATTCATAGAGTTACTTTGAAGATTGAGTTATCACATTTGTAGTGCTTAGGAAAGTATCTGGTGCGTAGGGGCTCTCCCTAAAGTTAGTGATTATTGTTACTGCGAGTTGGTTAAATGTCACTATAATCATCAAATGTCACTGTCATTATAATTTGTCATCATCAAAATTCTTTCTTTTGTTGAGCCCTATTGTGTTGGGCCCTGTGTCAAGTGGATTACTTGAATCATCTCATTTAATGCTCAAAGTCGCTGTGCAAGGTAAACACTATTATTTTGATAGAGAAGTAAATGGAGGCCTGGAAAATTTCAATAACTTGCCCAAGGTCACCTATCTGGTAAATGGCTGAACTGGGACTTGAACTTAGACCTGTTTCATTCCAAACCCTGGTTGTTAACTGTACACAACAAATGACCTCAGCCACAGTCTACTTAGTACAGGAAAATTCTCTTCTGCCAGGTTATAAGCTCCCCAAGGGGACTGGACCTGAGTTGTTCATTGCTGTTTCTCTGCACATAGAACAGGGCTGAACTCTAGGAAACTGCTTTCTTGTGAAAGAAAAATGAGTTAATTCACCTGCAAAATGGGGGTGATAATGTCCACCTTACAGTGCCACAAAAATTAAACGGGAAATGTCTACGAAAGACCCTGGCACATATCAGGAGCTCCATAAATGGCAACATGAGGATTTTTATTGAGTTAAAGGATAAAAGATGACTCACAAACCTAAAACTCCAGGGACTGGGAGCACAGCAATGCCATCAGTGAAACAAGGAAGGCAAATTGGGCTGCTTTAAGGAAACCCAAAAAGGTTGGTTTGATGTAGGTAGAACATGAGGGCCCAGCCATCTCCATGTCCACATGGCATGACTTGGCAGGCAGTGGGAATGGAGAGCTGAAAGGGCCATGGCAGAAGTTGCTTCTCCTTAGAGTGATACGAGGAGCCCTGGGCAGTGTGCATAGCTCCTAAGATGGCCCCAGGGGTCCCCACCTCCTGATATGTGTGCCCTTGTGTAATCCTCTCCTTTTGAGTATGGGTGAGACTATTGCTTTGATTCTAATAAGTGAGGGGGTGTCACTTCTGAGATTAGGCTATAAAAAGACTTGGCTTCTATCTTGGGTGCTTTCCCCTGGACTGCTCACACTTGGGAAAGCCAGCTGCTATGTTGTGATGTAGTCCTGTGGAGGAGGACATGTGGCCAGGAATTCAGGTCCACCAACAGCCACATGAGTGAGCTTGAAAGTGGATTCTCCCCAAATCATGCCTTGAGGTCAAGATGACTGTACTCTTGCCAAGATCTTAGCAGCCTCACCTACCAAGTCACTTCTGGATTCCTGACCAGAAGAAAAGGTGAGATAGCAGATGCGTATTGTTTGCAGCTGCTAAGGTTTGGAGCACTTTGTTATGCAGCAGTAGATAACACACTTGGGAAAGGTTGAGATCAGGAGGGAGAGGATGTAGAATGAGGAGTCTGAAATCAGAGCCTAGGGAAATACCCCTATTGTAGAGGTGAGAAGAGACAGAGGAACCCATGAAACAGATAAGAGAGATAGAGATAGAGAGACAGAGATAATAGATACATAGATAGATAGATAGATAGATAGAAAGAAAGAACCACTGGGATGCTGGTGCCTAGAAGAAAGTATACCAGACCATCAAAGAGAGAAGGAAACGAATGGGTCATATTTACATGGAGTAGGTAGATCTGGACTGAGAAATGAGGGTCCTTAGGGCAGGCTAATGATTTCATCATGCCCCTCAAACTAATGTTCTTTAGATATTTGCTTGGCTTTAATTTGGAGGAGGGCCTGAGCACCATGTGGGCCACAGCTTCTCTGTTGACCCAGGTAATTAGCCCTGGCTCCAGGCTTGCATTCCATATTCGGCAAAACCAAAGCCCTGCAGACGAAGAGACCAACCCCCACTGGAGGGCCCTGGAAAGGCATTTGTTACTGAGGCCTCCTGGGAACACCTCACAGTCCTTCCCCAAGTAACTTAGCAAGGTTTGCTTTCCAAGTGCTCACGGTACTCTCTCTGAGAGGACTTCCGGGAGGTAAACACATTTTTCTTCATTTGTTACATTTGCAGCGATGTTTTAGAGTTCCATGTAGACTGGAGCCCTGGGCATCCGATTGATCAGGTTCAGGTTACCCTGCGGATTGATCGGGTTCGGGCGGAGGAAGCATGGGGAGAAGCTATTCGATTGGCGGTCGCCGATAACCTTGGACAGAGCGTTTCAGTGTGGCAGGTCAGGGAGGGTGCTAGATGAAGCGCAGAGTAAATGTGTGTGGAGGATATGGAATCAGTAAGTGTGAAGAGGTGCTTTAGAGAAGTTTGACAGATTGAGGGGAGAATAGGGTGAAGGGAAATGGCTCTCATTTTTCTTTAATTACAGGGAAGATCTGAAAATGTTGCTCATCAGAGGGAAAGGGCCCATTAGACAGGGAGATTTCCATTGTGTAAAGAGAAGGGAGCCACTGAGGGGCAACGAATGTCAAGAGGAGACAGGAGTGGGAAGGACCAAGAGTGGCTGAGAGCTTGGGCTTTGCAGGTGAGCAAATATGCATTTGCATCCTCCTCTACCTCTTTCTGTAATAGCTGTACATTCTTGGGCAAGCCACTTAACCTTTCTGGGCCTTGGTCTCAACTCTGAAATTGGGATAACGGTGCTTACCTCATAAAGTTGTTCCAAGGGCTAAATAAGATAATGTTTATAGAGTGATTAGCAGAGTGCTTAGCACCTACTAATATACAGTAAATACTGCTAAATGAAAATCAAAATCAGAGGTGAGGCTAGGGGATCTGGTGACATTTAGGACGGGAGCCACGGGTAGGTGCTTGATGTGTTTTACTCCTGAGAAGTTTAAGAACTTTTCTGGCCAGTGAAATTTGGGGGCATTTCTGCTGGGGGCAGGAGTTTCTGGGAAAGGTTTTTTTTTTTTTTTTCCTTTCCTAAAAAGAGAGTTGAGAAGGTAAAGTCCAGTTTGAATGTCTTTGGAGTTATAATGCCTGGAGCTGTGGCAGCTGTTTGACTCCCCTGACAGGGGTTGAAGGGGTTATGGGGGAGGAAGGGCGTGTGAAGCCTGAGGATGCTGAGCTGTTAACCAACTATTTAAAGTTCTTTATTGTTTAAGTTTTTTCAGTTGGCTATTCTGTTCATTGCAGTCACATTGTAATTGATAAAGTAATTATAATCGATAAATGTCCTTGGAAGAGGGCACAGCATTTGCAAAAATAAAGAGGCTGGAGAGGGCATGCTCAGAGAACTAGAAAGAGTTTGGCTGCTGGTTAGGGTGGAAGATATTAAAGAGAATTTGGAGAAGTACAGAAGAAATACAAGGAGATGAGAAAGAGCTCAATGTAAGTGGAATATTTAATATTTGAAAGATTAAATTACTTGATGCTGAAGTACAAAGTAAAAGGTGTGAAATAGTGAATGACAAGGGCAGAGTGGGAACACTTTTAAACATTAGGGACTTTATGAGCATTAAGAATTAGAGTAGGTGATGGGGTAAGATGGACCTTTTACCACTTTGTTTCTAAATTGCACTTCTGGTCCCTTTTTTTCCTTCAGGATGGAATCCTTACTTATCTTTGTTGAATAAGCTGCTTATTCCTCTCACTCTGTCTAGGTCACAGATTTCTGGGTGAAGGGGGACCCTGGCTTTATTATGAGGACAGATCAGAACATATGTTAATCTTCAGCAATGTGATATTTCTCGTGTACTTTCATTTAGCAGCCTTGTCTCTTATTAAATCTAATTAGTTTCTCTGCTGCTAAGTGATTGAGGGCATCCTCCAGATGAAAATATGTAGCCTGAGTCAGATTCAGCAAAAGACCTTTTCCAGGGTTTTTTGTCACCCTTTTCACAGGTTCTTAGCTTTTGGACTGAAGCTCGACATCCCCTAATCATTGTCCGTTGTTTGCAGGACAATAATAGACTTTTCAGAAGTTGAAGAATCTCGTAATGTCAACAATCCAGTCATTTTGCACTTGAGAACACTGAGTCCTAGCAGGAGGAAGTGACTTGTCCAAGTTTACCCAGCAAATCAGGGACAGAGGTGGGCCTGGAGCACAGGTCTTCTGACTCCCAGTCTTTTGCCTTTATGGCTACATCAAAGTGAATATCAACTGTAGCCTTTTGGATGACAACAGTGCATGAAAATATTCATTAATGGATTGCCCACTTAAGAAATCAGTCTGCCTACAGATACTTCTTTTCCCTCAACACTAGCCTATCCACACCCTCTCATCAGTGTCTCAGCCTCTTCCTCAATTATCAAATATTGTAAAATATCCAACAGTGTTAAGGAAATTGAATGCAAAATGACTGCAAAGCAGAACTGCAAATCTTGCCTAAGATGTCGGATTTCATGGAGCTGATGACAATGAAGCTGGTGAACTGGTTACATCTCATGCGAATCCCTTGACGACTGAGCACCTGGCAGAGTTAGGCAATTAAAGAAGAGAAAAATCCACCATGATGACCGCTGCAAATGTAAGGGATGAGAATAGCAGAGGATTAAAAGAGATTTGTGGGAAAATTGATGAAGCTCATCCTAATGAACTTGCTGTAAAAGTCAGATATGAGGGGAAGCATCTGCACATTATTCTGGGATGTAATTTGGTTGGAAGAATTATGTTCTGTACCAAATAAATCAATAATACAGCCTTGGTTCTAAGAATTAGAGCAGAGAATTATAGAGCCACTTAATTGTAACCTAAATTTGTTTTAATATAAGATTTAAACATATTTTCATAATTTTAAGTTTGATTTTAAAGATACTGTCCTAATCAGACCATTTCCCCGACTGTTTTTATGAGGTAGGATTTTGTTCAGCTGCAAGTAGCATAAACCTAACTCCAGATTTAATTTTTTTTTTTTTAATAACATGAAATTGAGGGAAGATGGTTCCTGGCTCTAGTGCATTGGCTCAGTAACTCCAGAATGGTGCCTCTGTAATTCTCTTGTATTTTGAAGACTGCAAGGTTGCAAGATGGCCATGCAGTTCCAGCCCTCCCATCTGCAGCCAATTCCAGTGAGTAGGGAGAAGGCTGTGCTAGTCATGTCTTGTTTTAAATCAGAGAATCCAAGTCTGTCCCAAAAGCCTCACTGAAGATATCTTCTTATGTCTCATAGGTCACAACTCCCCTATCTTCAGAGAAACCTGTAAATTGAGTGCTTGGCTTTACAGCCTACAAGTGATGGGAGGTGGCAGGGGATAAAGGTTTTGTGAATGACCAACACCTACATCAGTGTTTCAAATGGCTTTAAAAAAAGACTCTGGTATTAATTTTCTGTGATAGTAAGACTCATCTGTACCTGGAAATTTATCTGCAAATTCAAGAAGCTCCCAGAGATCAGACCTTGGCACATATTTACTAGGATCTGAACCTGAACTGGAAATTGCTTTGGGCAATGTCAACTTGACATGTCTTTGGCTTTTAGAAACAGTAACAAACCACAATTTGCAACTGGTTTACTTTCCATGTGCAGTATTTCATTTGATTCTTACAGTAACTCCCATGAGGTACAAAAATAAGGCATTATTATAATTTATTTATCACCAATGAGGAAACTGAGGCTCAGAGGGACTGAGCAACCTGTCCAAGGTAACCCCGAGCTGGAAAGTAGTAAAGTTGGGATTTGAATCTTGGTTTGTCTGACTCTAGATTTCTTGCTTTTTCCCCTATGCTGTAATGCCACATATCAGCATTTTCCAAAGCATGCCCCATAGAAAATAGTTAAGGCATTCCAAAAGAGGTAGGAGATAGTATGTTCAAATACATTCACAAGACCTTCTGTGAGAAACAGAATTAGACAAAGACTTCTCTGATACTACATTGTAATTCTCCAGGAGAGGGCTAGGATCTTCAGGCTTTCCACAATTACTTGACCATTAAACCTCTTTAAGTATAATACCCCATAGGATTATCTGTTCATTTGTTCATCTTTCAAAAATTGTTGAGCTCTGACCATGTTGTAGGCATCTTTCTAGCTCTTGGGAAACATTAGTGATCAAGACAGATCTGGTTCCCGCCCTCACAAAGCTACCAGTCCAGGCTACGGACTACTTCTCCAAATATTCTTTGGGGAAAACAGTTGGGTTCACCTATTCCCAGCAAGGAGGTATCTCAAGGGCAGCCAATGACTAGATTCTAGTCCTCACTGTGCATGGTTGCCTTGACCCAACTTGATTTACTACCTGAAGTCTGCCTGTTGACTTTCGAGATATAATATGGTACATTCTCTACCTACCCTGCCCCACAGGGAAGGAGAGATAGGTGAATTAACAGAAGCAGAATGTTCTAGAAAGGAGAGAAATAGGAGGGAAAAAATGGTTGACCAGATGTCCTGGTGATGTTTCTGTCCCACAGGCTTAGAGCCCAAGAAGGCAGGTGTCCCAAGATCATACACTCTTGTCGTAGGATTCGCTGTTCTTTCCTCTCTACTTATCGCTCTGACCGCCTTCTGTATTGCTTTGCTCCTTTCTTGTTGCTTTGAGTTGCTTGTTTTCACAGATGACAGCTGACCTCTCTGTTTTCAGTCCATTTCTGGAGTGAGCAACTGGCTATAAAATATTAAACCTAGTAAATATTAATGCCCCATCACTGTCACATTAATTCAGCCTTGTGAATTGAGAGGTCAGGATTGGGCTGATGAGTGGGTCTACTCTGTTTACCCATTACCACCATTGCTGTCACCCCCATCACTCCTGCTACTACCACTGCCACAATTGCCACCACCAGCCACTATGTAAGGTCTTCTAGCGAGTGAGAAACCATCCCTCTGGGAGCCTCAGGGACTTTTCATTCTCCCTTTTCTCTTCAGCAGCTACTTTCTAGGACTCAGAAGAGGTCATTAAATTTTAAAGAATTGTGCTAAAAAGGGCATCTTGAGACCACCCCTCTCCAAGACAAACTCTAATCTGGATGGTGAAACATGTTACTTCTCTCTACTCTATCCTTATTTGATTTCTCATCATTTGTCAGTATGTTCAATAGAATTCATAATGAATTGGTAGACTTAAAAACTGTTTTCTTCAGTGTTGAGAGAAGTTGCTACATTTCCAGCTGCTTTTATTTCTAGAGGTAGAAACTTTGCTTGAATGGGTTATGTAGATGCAAAGTGAATATGTACTCATTGTTCCAGAGGAAGAACCTAACAGCTATGTTTTGGGATAAATACAGGCTTTTTCTCTATATTCTTTGTTATATGGACCTTGATGACTTATGGGGAGGAGTTGGATAAATTTGCATATGAGCCTCAGAGATTCTTGGGAGAAAAAGAGAGTGGGAGTCTAACCCCTACCTTTTGAAGGTTAATATTATTAGAATATCTTTGATGGACGAGGGAAACCTTGACTGAAATCAGCTGATTGGACTCTGGGAGCTCTGAGGGGAGCTCATTATGAGGCTGGAATGGAGACTTGGTTCTATACAGGGCCCAGATCTTCTTAGGAAATGTTGTAGTGTATGGATGATGTTGACATGCCTTCTGACATAGCTGTCTTGGCACTGTGGGTATGCTACAGGACTTATTGCTGTGTGTTTTTGTATGTGTATTGAAAGCAATTTGGTGATAAATATCTTTTTAACACATATCTATGTATGCAAAATGCCCTCCAACATGTATATGTATGTGTACAAATGTTTCCTTATAATTATAGAGGTGGGTATGCTAGGTCAAGGATGTATCAGTCAGCATAGGTAGATCTGCCGCAGTAACAGCAGCTCTAAAAATCTTCAAACAACAAAGGCTTACTTTCCACTGTGTTATGCTTATGTCTTTTCACTCTGGGACCAAGGTTGCTAGAGCTGCCACCATTTCAAACATTGCTAGTCACCATGTAAGAAGAAAAGAGTTTTCTGGGTATTACAATGATGATTCAATACTCTGACCTGGTCCTCACCAATTCCTCTTACCACTCATTAACCAGAACCAGTCACATGGATATAACTAGGTGGATAATAGCTAGAAGACTGCAAAGTTTAACCCCACCATGGGTCTGGAAGGTGGAGAGACAGAAACATTGTGAACAGCATTAGTGGCTATTTCACGTGGTGTGAACATGCTTAAGCCTTCTGATTGTATTTCCAGGTTACCTTCCAGAGTGGATGCACCAGTTTATGCTCTCACCCGTTAGACTGACCAGGACTTGTTTTAATAACTATGCCATGCCCCATGCATGGATGTACCACAGTTATTTCATCAATCCCCTGCCATTGAGCACTTACACATTTTTCTATTATAGGGATGTGATGTAACGTACATTGTTGTACACATATACATATGTCCCCTTATTTCTTTGGCATAAATTCATAGAAATTGGGCTGTTAATCAAAGTGTGTGAACACTCATAAGTGTTTCTACTGTCATATTGCCTTCTCAAAAATGTTGTAATTTTTTATACCCCCACCATCAGAATAGAGGAGTGCCCGTTTCGTTGATCTGGAAAGAGTGATAGTAATCGCTGTGACTGTCTTCTAAATTCCTTGATTCCAATCTCTAAGTCTCAGTGTTCTTGACCTTGTGAGGTTAGAGGTTGAGTTGACACTTGGACTGCCTCAGGTGAGCAATAAGAAAGAAGGGAAAGGGAGGGAGCAGGGCCGAGAGAGAGTTTATCTGCAAAGGCTGTTTCTAGGTGGGGCAGGCATTGAGTGCTTTAACTTGTTTTTGTCTTGAGAGTGTCTTGCTGCTAGGTTTACCTTGAAACCTTGTCTCGAATCAGCCAAGCTAATGGATGAGGCTTAGTAGATGATAGAGAAACTAATAGGGCACTTGTCTGACACACTGCATTAGCAGGCTTCTCAGTCTTCTCTGTGACTATGGCTGAGTGCCCCACCTTGCTGATCATGGTGTAAGGGGAGAGGGCAAGTGGCAAATGGAAGCCATTAGTGGAGTGACCGGGGTAGGACAGATGAAGGAGAGTGTGAGAGTAAGGACTTGAAGATGCAGTTTCTGACAGCAAATTTATAACTCGAGGGAAAGTTACAAAGAGCTACTTGCATCTAGGGGGCTCAGGGTTTTGCTGGCTCAGACAATATGGTGAAAATATAGTGTGTGGGGACAAGGGAGGCACACAGGCTCTGCCTTAAAGATTCATGAGACATTTGAGAGAAGACGAATCCTCAGATTATGATGTCACTGTTTTACTATCATGTTTTTCTTTTCTGTTTCCACAGTAATGATGTTTATTAAGGAGGGAAGAAGAGAAAGCATGGGAATTTTAAGTATAAGTCACATAAAGCATTCATTCTAAGCTTTAGTATAATCATGTGTGTGCATGTATGTATAAATATGCATACATATGTACCGACATACAATCTTTGTATCTCTCTCCAGTCCTGTATTAATTAGAATATTTAGCCTGCAAAGAATAAACTTAACTCAAAGTGACTTAAATAATAAGGACATATATTATCGGTGAGGAGACCATATAATTCATAATTCAAATTAGGAAACTTTTGTTCAGGACAAACACTAAATCAGACAGTACCCTGGCACAAATGTAAATTGGAACAATTCAGTAAAACTAGGATTGTTATGGACTGAACGTTTCTGTCTTTCCCTCACCCCCACCCAAAAAATTCATGTGCTAAAATCTAATCCCCAGGTGATGGCATTTGGAATGGGGTTTTGGGAAGGTAATTAGGTCATGATTTTGGAGCCTTCATGAATGAGATTAGTGCCCTTATAAGAAGAGGCCAGAGACCCAGCTAGCTCCTTTTCCCCATCATGTGAGGACACATGAGAAGTCTGGCCTTCTGCAGTCTGGAGGAGGGCTCTCACCAGAACCCGACCACTCTGATCTCGTGCTGCGACCAGCGCGGGGAGTTCGCAACCGGACGGGAGGAGATGGGGAATTAAGAAAAACACACAGACACACACACAGACATAGCAAAACGTGGTTCCCTGCGCTCTGATGGAGACACAGAGACCCTTCAGGTCTGCAGCGGGTTTATTTTATATCCCAAGAACAACAGGGGGTGTCACTTCTTAATTGTGAAACAATGTTGCTGACCCCCACCCATCCTTTCATCCTGAGTCAACAACTTTACGATTCCTCTGCCTGGCAGGCCATGTTGCTTTCCTCCTTCTCCTTAGCCAGCCAGAAACCACATCCTGAGTTGTGTCCTTGTTCACCAAGTTCCGGGCAGCCTTGCGAGACCCTTAAACTTTGGATTCCAAGTACACACTTACTAAACCTTTTTCTCAATAGACCTGGCTTCTGGCTCAAACACTGCTCACAATCTCGGACTTCCAGCCTCCAGAACTGTGAGAAATAAATTTGTATTGTTTAAGCCACTCAGTCTATGGCAATTTATTCTGTCAGCTCAAGCTGACTAGGATGTATGATCACCAGTTATCCTACATATCAAGACATCTCTAGGCTAGAGCATCGAAGACATTGAGGCTGTCAAAGTCTCAATGGCTAGCTTTTGTCCTTACATTTTTTCACTTCGAGTTCAGACATGGCTCCAACAGCTGCAAACACTAAGACATCAACATTATCAAAGGCATTGACTTTGTAAGAGCAAGAAATACATTTCCCAGAGCTCTCAATAGACTTCCCATCATGTCCATTGGTCAGAATTGTGTCACATGTCCATGTGTCAACCAGTCACAGACAAGGGCAATGGAAGTACTGTGATTGGTTTTGACCAGTTAAGATTCATACTGCCTTCCACCTCGGAATCAAGAGTGTTACAGCCCTACTTCAAACACTTGGCTATTAGGAGAGTGAATAAAATTGGATTTCTGTTGGGGAGTAGGAGGGGGTGAAAGGCTGTTGGGTAGGCAGTCAGAAGAGCTCCATTCACCCACTCTGGCCAGCTCTCTCATCTGGAATGAGTTGAGAAGCAGAGCAAGGAGGCAGACCTAGATAATGGAATGCATAAGCTGTTTTCAAATAACCAAGGCCCAGCCATGTCTGTGCATGAAATGATTTATCTCCTTTATCTCCCTAGTTCCCCACAGCACCCTGTAAGATTGGCACCACTGGTGTTAGGGTCCCTGTTTCTCAGGAGCCTCAGGGGCCAGAGGCTGAGGTTGCTAATGGCTATACCAAGTGGGGAGGAAAACTAGGGCTCAGAGCTGTTAGTAATTTGCTATTAAATTCCAGAGCTACTGAGTATTCAAGAAAAGATTAGAACTTGGTTCTGTCTGACTCCAGTGTCCATTATCTTGCTATGCTATGCTGACCTCAAAAGTCAAGACTTTTTTCTTTTTTTGGGGGGTGAAGTGGATAGGAAGTAAAGGACAAACGTCATTTATAATCAGGTTGGGAAGATAAGATTAGTTGGGATTGTGAGCCATACCTGGAACTCTGTGTTATTTGTCTTCCATGTAAGACAGGTTATTGGAATATAAGTGTTAGAGAATGATATTATTAGAGAGACAACTTGAATTTATTTTAATTATTTTTTTTAAAGGATTGAAGAAAGATATGGAAGGAAGCAAGGGAGAAAATCATTATCAAACTTTATTATTTTTCAAACTGTTGCTAATAATTTTTAACCACAGTGGGTTGACTTTGACTACACTTAGTTATCAATTTGCAAAGTAGGCATACAAAGCCTACTTTGCTGAGATCCGGTACCCTACAGGTCACCAGAGGTGGAGTAGAAGGAAGGGACTGGAGTGAAGAAAACCTCATTTCTTTCCATCCCCCATCTTGGGTAACGCTACACGTGTGCAGGACCCATGCTCACCACCCCACCTCTTTTTCCCTCCTTTCATGCTCTACCTCCTTCCTATTTCTCTTCTTCCAATTTAAACCTACTGGGGACCCATTTCTAGCAAGGGGCTGTGTGTGAGTGCTTCCTGGTGATTTCATTTTTCACATGCCACGAGTCAGGAGGCAGCTGGGTGCAGAGCAGCTAGAATATGAGCAGTCCCGTTTAATTAGGTTCCCAGCTGCCTTCTCCCTCTACCCACCACCCTGCCCGTGCGCAGCCCCGTCATGCCCTTGGTTGGATTTCATTCTGCTGGTTGTCTTTGTTAATTTGCAGATCTCACTCAGAACTATACCATCTTCTACACTTATTAAAGGCTTCTCTGCTGGGACTGATAATGTCAGAAATAATTAGCAAAATTTTCATCCCCTCAGGGTATCTCCTCAACGGGTGACCTTGTAGTGGTCAGGAAGTGTGGATACTGCCAAAGCCGCATTTGTCAATGGTGTGTGTGTGTGTGTGTGCGTGTGTGTGCGTGTGCGCGCGCATGCATGCATTTTTGGCTGACAAGATGACTGGAGGAGGGGTGTTAGCATCTAGTTGAAGGAGCCCCAAAATGCTAAACTTCTTGCACAGTCAATCCTGCACAATAAAGAATTCTCCCCAGTATGCTGAGACCCATGGAAAATCACTGGCTTTCAGTCTAGAGATGGAGGTGAGAGAAAGGGAGTTCTGCTCCCTGTCTGAAGGTGTTTGGGGCGCTTTTGGCTTGTTCTGTTTCATCTATGGGCCTCTGGGACCTCATACAATGCTAGGAACAGTAGACTCTCAGTTGCACATTGTGGATATGAGTTGTTCATGCTGTATTCTGACCACAAAATGAACCCTGGCTTCAGTAAAATGTTAATTAAATACCTACTGTATCATTGGGGTCCAGCGAGGAAGACAGAAACTATACTAGGTATTTTAACAGCATTTAATATAAGGAATTGGATGTTCAGGTTATGGAAGATGGAAAAGCAAGAGCAGCACAACGAAACAGCCCAGGTGTGATAACTGAGAAGGCAGCTACTGCCCCTGTAGCTGGGGAAACAAAGGGAAGAGCATGTGCTTATCAAAGCCTAGAATCCTGGAGGAGGACACCCAGGGATCTGGGGCTTAGACCTCTGATAGGAAACACCCCTGGTTTGTGCTAGTACCTGTGAAAGGGCACAACAGGCTGACTCTGGGAGTGCTGACAGCAACTGGGGAGGAACCACTTGGGGAGGTGGTGGGCATGGAACTGGGGGTAGGGAATGGGGAGCTCAGAAAGCATTGTTTTGATGGGGAGGTGCTTAAAAGGATAATATTGCAGGAGTTGCCTGGGGGTGTAGTGGCTAGGCTTTGGCGCTGTCAACGCTGTGGCCTGGGTTCAATTCCCAGCCAGGGAACTACCAAAAAAAAAAAAAAAAGGATAAGATGCCGAGTGGAAGAAGGAGCAAGTCCCTTCTTCCTCCTGCGGCCTTCATGCCTCTCGCTATGGACAGAACCCTAAGGAAGTCCAGCTGGCAAAGGAGAAATGTCGTTTCCAGACCTAGCTCCAGTAGTACAAAGCAGGGGAATGAAGGGTGGAATTAGAGCTGGGAGACAGAGGTGAACGGTAGCAAACCCTTCATGCTAGATTTCATGTTAGTTCTGGGAAACCCAGAGATGAGCAAGATGGATACAGTCCAGGTTCTCAGTTTACAGTCTGGGGTAGACTGAACAGACGTCCCATTTTAAACAGGACAGGACTGCCCCGTTTCAAACACTATGCATGGTCAGCCTACTGACACCTTGAATTTAGCCTAGTGAGACTAGGCTGACCATATGTGCCATTTGAAATGGGGCAGTACTCTTGTTTTCTGTCCCGTTTAAAATGGAACATCTGGTCAGCCTGCTCTGGGGACATTATATGAATAATTGCGAACACAGTTAATTAATTATCATAATATGTATTTTAAAGTACAGAGCACAAGGAGAGCGTGTAATCCGGGACATAATCTTGTTTGGGGCTGAGACACTTCTCTTGAGGATGAGACATTTAAGACGTAAACTGAAAGAGAGGAGGAGGATTTAGCAAAGCTAAAGGGAGGGGTGGGGGACCTAGCACATGCAAAGCCTGAGATGGAAGACCTTGGAGCATTTGGGGAGCTGAAAGGAGTAGAATGATGTCAGAGGCACCTGAACTTGACCTCCTCTCGCACTTAGTTCTGTACCAATTCATGCTGTGTCCTGGTTGACTGTCTTCTACCCTATGGTGCTGTGTTGATAAGCAACTTTCTGTGTGTAGCTCCCCACTCCTCCCAACTCACTTTCTCTTTGCTGAAGTCAGAGCAGCTACTCAATAGGTGATTGATTTAACCTCGCTTGTAATAAAAATCACAAATTAAACTACCCTTGAAACATCATTTCTCATCTCTCAAGTTAAAAGATATGTAAAAAGTGACAGACAGCACCCAGCGAGGGTACCAATGTGAAGAAGCAGGCAGTCTTATACATTCAGTGGTGAGGGAAGGTGAATTCACACAAGCTGTACAGAAAGGGATTTGATAAAATGCATCACAAGCCTTTTACTTATGCACATCCCTGAACACTGCAGTTTCACTTCTAGGAACATATCCTAAGGAAATCATCACAAATTCACTTAGAAATACAGTCCTGAAGATGTTCATAGCAGCACTTTTTATCATACTGAATTAGCTAAGGGTTTAACAGGTGGACCTGGGCATAGAAAATGCGGCATACACGTATAATGACTTTTGTTGGAGCCTTCAAAAGGATGTGATAGAAGAACCTGACATGTATACGTACATGATATGTATGTGTATGGTGTGTAGCATGTATACGATGCATATATGTACACAACATGCATATATACACACATACACATGATATACACACATACACATGATATACACATGTATATGAACAGTAATGTGTATGTGATGTGCATAGGTGCATGTGTATATGACACGTATGTGCATATACACATGGCTATGTATACAACAGTGTGTATGTGCATATACACATGTGTATATGTATATGCATGTGTATGAGGTGCATATGTGTGTTTGTGTATATGCACATGCATATGTATGTGTACACACATGCATGTGTGCACATGTATGTGTGTTTATGCGTATATGTATACATAGGTATATGAAGTGTATGTGTATATGTGTATACATGTGTATGTGTTTATGTGTATATGTATATGTCTCTGTGTGTATATGTATATGTATGTGCGTCTATGTATGTGTATAGGTATGTGTATGTGCATATGTATGTGTTTATGTGTGTATGTCTGTGTATAGGTATGTGTATGCATGTATGTAATTGTATGTGTATAGATGTGTGGATGTGTGTATGTCTGCATATAGGTATGTGTATAGATATGTGCATAGGTATAGCACCTGGGAGGTAAATAACAGAGTAGTGAGGGTGAATGTTTCTTGATGGGATTAAAGGTGGTCTTTTCTTCTGTGTTTTGTTTATTTGCTTTTTTTCAGTTTCACACCATGTATTCATACTGGCTAAGAAGAAAAAAAACAGTATATTATTTTAACAAAATAGGTGTTTGAGGAAATGAAACCAATGAGCCAGCCATGTCCCTGCTTCTCCTGGGGCCATGTTCCCTGGGTTCAGTTTGGCTTAGCATTCCACTGTAGTTTCATTAATGAAAATTAATTCGGCAGCCCTGCGAGGTGGGCGGTCATCATTGCAGGCACAGAGTAGGTTTCCAGAAAACGTAGGCCCCTTGTCCTGTCCTCACAGTGATTCATGTCTGGGTTTTTGTCCTAGTCTGGGTGTGTCCTTATCTACTTTGTCTTCTTTAAATCAACCATCCCCGGAGCCTGTACTGACCACTCTTGGCTGTCTGTATTGCTAGCGGTCTAGGGAGCACAGAACTGTCCACACCTTTGAGACACCCATGGGGTCTGCACCCTGTATCTCTCAAGCTATGTAGCTGATAGGAACTGAAAACCCTGGGTCAATTTAATGACACCTACCTTGTGCCAGGACCTGCGAATATGGACCCTGCCCTCTGGGAACTAATAGTCTTCACCTTGGTCAACCTCAGGAACCTTGAGGGAAAGAAGGGTTTGCTCTGTGCTGTCTGTCTTGTTTCCAGAGCAGGGCCTAGCACATAGTAGGGGCTCACAAGTATTTTGAATGAAACAATGGGGGCCAAAGAAGGAGGAAGGGCACAGGAGAAAAGCTAAGAAGCATCAGAAGAGTGAATCTTCTGAATTGTACTCCAACAGAAGGTGCCTGGCAAGGGTCCATGGCCGCGCATTCTCTGTGACACGCTTCCTCGCACTTGGCCTCGCCCCCAGTGGACAGTCTCAAATGCTGGGCAGCTCTGTACGCGGACCAGTCTCGCCACCACTTGGTTAGACAGAAAAACCATTCAAGACCAGTTTCTGCTCTCAGAGGAGAGATTAGTGATCCCCCAGAACCTTAGACAGACCTGAGCCCAAATTCTCATTCCCCAACTTGTCAGTTTTGCTCCTCCGAAGAAGGCTCTGAGGTTGTGGAAACTTTGCTCCCTTGTACAAAGGGAGAACTCTACTTCCCTCCGTGGGGCTGCTGCAAGGCTGACTGCAACAACATGAACATGGATGAGGCATAATGCTTCCACCTCTATGGCATTTTGTGGTCCCTGAGATACTCAAGTTCACGTGTCATCCTAGACTCAATTCAGATTAGGCCTTGGCCTCCACAGTCAGGAGGGAAAAAGAACTACAGTGACATCTGTAGCTTTGGAAGTCCAAATGGCTGACTGAGGTCTTGACAGGAACAAGTGTTTAGGATGATTTCCTGGGGAATTATTTATCCCCGAACTCCCTGAACCTCAGACTGGAGGAAGGGAGGCGAGTACATGCTTAGATACATGTGGAACTCTGAACAGTGCCTCTCTGGGGACAGAGCTGTGAGGGCTATTAGGGACCTGGAGCCTACTTGTGGCTTTGAATTCTGTGAGGGACTCGTTGCTGTCTGGGTTCAAACCCAGCTCTATCTCTTAATAGCTGTGTGACCTTACACAGGGGACTTAACGCTTTGGACCTCAGTTTCTATGTCTAGGATAGGGGGATAGTAATGGATATTTATAGAGCTGTTGGTGGGAGTAAATGAAATACTTATTTAAATCTAAGAATTGTGCCTGAGAAAGGCTCAGTGTGTTGGAGAGAGAGAGGAGGAGAGAGAGGGAGAGGGGAAAGAAAGAGAAGGAAGGAAGGGAGGGAAGGAGGGAGGGAGGGGGGGCTAAAGGAGATGGCAGCAGCTCTTGTAGTGATGTCCCCAGTGCCCTCGTGGCGTACTAGCTGAGAGAACATAGACATGTGGACGGTGGGTCAGCAGTGCCATGGTTCCTGGCCCCTAATTGGGACTTGGGATATAGGAGGGAGGGAGAGAGAGGGTCAGACAGCAGTGCTGCAAGACTTCACCTGGCCTGGACACAGGTGTTGCAGCAAAGGAGGTGAGGACTAGATGAGGTCTGTCCCATCTCAGGGGTCAGCCTGTGTGGAGGGTGACACGGTGATACAGGTTACATCTCAGTAGGTGCCAGTAGAGGACATGTACAGAGGAAAATATTGACCTGGCTGCCCCTCCTCACTTGTGGCATGGGGACATTTGCTTCCCCCACTCTGGCGCTTGGCGTCTTCCCCAGTGAGAAGACAGGAGTGAGAAAAATTCAAAATCTGGTTTGGTTTAACCTGAAATCAATGAGAAAAATAAAAATCACTAACATGATTGAGTTTAGCTGGAAGTGACAAGATTAAATGTTCAGCTTCAGAGAGTTTGGGGGGCTGAGTGTGTTGGAGAGAGAGAGGGGGAGAGAGAGGGAGCGGGGAAAGAAAGAGAAGGAAGGAAGGAAGTTCAGTGGCAGAATGCATGCATGCACGCGAGCTAATGTGTTTTCAGTCCCAAGAATCTGCTCAGAAATTCATCGTTACTACATTTGCAAAGGGCTTGGCACGTGTAAGTGGTTCGCACATGGGAATCCATTGGGATTATAGATGGGAGATGACCCTCAGGGACGGACTCAGGAGACAGCTTCATCATGAGATGCACCATTCCCGCTGGAAGCTCGTTGGTCTCCTTCCATCTGTCCATCTCTGACCTATCATCAGGAGGGATTTCCTAATCAGGTTCCAGAGACTTCAAGATTTATGTCAAGGGGCCTCGATTTATTGAATTAATGCTGCTAAGCAGCACTGTAGCTGTTAAACAGTGTGGAGATCTGGATTTTACAGCAATGTAACTAATAAGGCTATTAACACAAACTGGGCCTGCCACTGGCATTTATAACACCATAAATCTCTCTTCCACTGGAAGTATTTATGGGATGGCAGGCACTTAGAGTCCGCTGCCTTTTCTGTACTCTGATCTCGAGACCTGGTGAGGGGGAGGTGTCGCCCAGTGTGGGGACTAGTCCACAGACGGTAGGGAGAGAGCTGAGCCTGGGCTGATTCTCAGCCCTGCTCCCTTCGCTCAACTGGAAATGCTGGCCATTCCCATGAGCAGATATAGTTTTGTTTTGTTTTGTTTTTTAACATTGTTAATGTATTTATTTCCCATTTGTATGAAGCAAGATGACCCCAAGCAGCTGTAGGCTTAGGGTCTACTAGCTGAGCCACACAGCGAAATGGACTATCATTCCTCAGTAGTTTCAGTGCAGTTCTCAGGGTTGATGTGCATTGACATGAATTCGGTCATGTGCGCATCCCAAAACAATTATTGTGGTTTTGATTGGCCCAGCATGGACCTGGGGCGGGGCTGGTCATCAGCTCCATCTGAATTTCCAGGGCTGACAGTGCAGGGGGTTGTTCCTTAAAGAAAATCAGGGTACTGTTTTTGGAAGCGGCTGTGGATGCTAGGCAGGCCAAAGCACACAGGAAGCCCAACCTGATTTACCGTACAAGGTCTGCTCGATCCCAAAGCCCACACTTTATTTCTCTCTACCCTCCTCACCCTTTTCATGGAGGCAGGAGCTGAGGTCAGAGAAGAGCAGGGCCTTCCTGAGAGGCACACATTACATGAGCAGCAGGGGTGAGTTTGGGACTTGGATGTCATGACATTCAGTCAAAACCACACTCTGGGTTGTGCAGGAGACCAAGGAGCTAATTTGCTTGGCAAGCATGGAGAATGGTTATGGCGCATGGTGCCCTAATTCCGTTTATTACCTTGCAGACGTTAAGAATAACAAGAGGATACACAGCAAGGAAAACTGATTGGATGGTTAATGCTGGGCAGCAGCCTTAAACCAAAAAGTTGGGGCTGCTAATGTGCCTTTGCAGGTGGGTTGTTAAGGTGTCTTGGTGAGCAGATGAGATGCTCCAGAAAAATCTGTGGGTCTGGCTTAATACACCCTCTTCTGGAGATGTCCTCTTGCCCTTGTTGATCTGATGGTGACTTTGCTCTAGGGACCTGACTTCCCCTAGCATCCCCCCAGGTGGTGGCTGTTCTTGCGCATGCCTCATACTCAGAATGCTCCTGCGGAAGAGGTGGTGTCTCCTTTGCTCATGCTGCCCCTTCCCCAGTTCTTCTTCCCCACTCTCCTAGCTCCAAATCTCCTGTCATCTCTTCATCATCCACTGTGCTGTGATCACCTCCCCTGATCTCACTCCCCACTCCTCGCCTGATGATTTAACAGCCTACTCACCATCAATCCTTGGATATCTAATGCGCAATTCAAGTTTACTATGTCCAAAATGTAGTTCCTGATTTTTATCCTCTGCTTACCTCATAGCTACTCCTCACAAAATGTAACGCATCTCAGTTAATAGCAACCCCATCCTTTCTATGGCTCAGATCAGAAACCCTGACTCGTCCCCTCTCGGAGCCCATCAGCAAATCCTATAGGTTCTGTCTTGCTACAATGGAATACTACACAGCAACGAAAAAGAACAAGCTATGAACACATATAACAACATAATGAATCTCAGAGACATAATGACAAGTAAAAGAAGAAGATGCAAAAGAGTTCCATCTATATGAAGCACACACAAACATTTCTATTGGAGAAAGTCCTGGAAATGGAATTACTGGTAATTTGTGGGTATGAGTAATTAAATTTTTGATAACTGGGAGAGAGTGGGCTCTTTCTAAAAATTTCTCTTATGCTATGCACTTTACATATTGGTATTATTATTGTTTGCTCTTTTTACAGATTAGGAAACTCAGGCTCAGAGAGGTTAAATCACTTGTCCAAAGTTATGCATTTGGAAAGTGGCTAAGTTAGGATATAAAGTCTGTCCCTCTTTTTATTTAAGATAATGAATGTAAATCACTTAGTACCCTACTTGGTACTTTAATCAATGTTGACTAAATATTGTAATTATTTTTATTATTACTATTATTATTATTATACTTTGGGGTTTTTTTCCCCAAGGGATGTTATGAGAGTAGTATTGTATATGATGATTCAATAAATATTTATTGAGTACCTACTGACCACACATAGGGCTTGATGCTTGGGGTGCAGCCATGAATAAGTCAGATATGGTTCCTGACCTCCTGGAGCTTATAGTCCCTGAGGGGAGACAGATTTTGGTCCAATAATCCAAATGTTATGAGTACCTGGGTGAGAAATACCAAACTGAGGAGGCATTTGGCGGGTAGAGAACCTTGTGGCCCCTTGTGCCTGTTAGGTGAGGCGGGTCTGGCTCTCGCCCCTGGCTTCTAGCACTCTTCAAACGTCCACGTTGAGTAAAACAGTCCTGAGAAAAGATTTGTCAGTATCGGGCCTTAGGGGCCTTGACAGGGGTCTAAATCAAGTTCAGAAGCCGAAGAGCCAGCCCTGAGTTTAGTGTGGATTTTTACAGGTCAGCAGCTCCCCAGCTGGTGATAAATGTGTTGAGATCTCTCTCTGGCTCTGCCAAGGCCACTGTCAACTCATTGTCTTCATTTTCCCAGACTGTTACAGAGAGGCTGGAAACAGTCATCCGACTGGAATCCTATCCTCTACCAAGGGTCTTTAGGAGAACTTTCTGGTGGGCTCAGCCATCTGTTCCTGGCCCAGGCCCTGAGGGATCTGGGGCACCTCTATCCTGGGACGTGGCTGAGATAGGAGGTGATGAGGGTGAGCTGCTAAGACTCGGGACCTTGTATTACCATTCCCATATCCCTGTGCCAGGAATTGTGCCCAGCACCAGTAAATGTCTGTTGAGTGACCACATTTGTAAAGGAAAGGTTCCTTATAGGAAAAAGCAGAGACAAAATTTATGAATGTATGATGACCCATAACGTTTTCCTCATCCCCCATGCTTTTGGGATGATTTCTGGCATTGCCCATTTAGTGACATGCCCTGTCCCCCCACCTCAGGCTCCAGTGCAGAATGTGCTCATCAGTGGGTGAGGACCAGGGAAGAGATGGTGGGATTTCCTTCTGAAAAGACATAGACGGGTTCGTCGGAGGGAAAAGGGGGAACAGAGTTCTACGAGAGGGAGAGGATACGTGAGGCACTCCTGGGAAGTGAGGTTTGGCTGTTTGGAGGAGTGCTGGGAGTGAGGAATGTGCTGAAGAGGTGTGCAGAGGAGTTGGTGTGAGACAAGGGGTTTTGGTAGATTATCCTTTAGTAGATCCCTCCTTAATGCTGACCAGGAGATGCAAAAGGACCAGACCAGCATACTTTGCGTTGCTGGGCTGAGTTCCTTTCAATTCTACAGTGCTGCAGACATGGCCCCATGGGAACCTGAGATTGGTTAGGGTCACATGTGTCCTCTCAAATCATTTCTTGGCTTCTGATAACTGTGGACCTTGACTATTCTGAGGTTCCCCCATAATTGCTGGTGGTCTTGACCCTTTTGCACAACAACACTGACAGCTAACAAATAATAAGAGCTTACAACATACCAGGCACATCCTGGGCTTAGTCAAAGCTCATGACCATATTTTGAGGTAGATTATTATTATTATTTCCATTTCACAGATGGAGAAGCTGATGAAAGAGTGGTTCAGCAACCCGCCCAAGGTCACAGAAATAATAGATGGCGGAAGTGGGGAGTGCACCTCAGTAGAGCGATTCTAGAACCAGACCTCCCAACCCTGCTTTTCTAAGCAGCTGTCTGGGAATTTGAGTCTCATTATGCCATCAGTGGTAGTTCGGCATCCTGCTATGAAGTGAGAAGACAGATTCCCTGCTCTTCCTGCACTTAACTTTAGGTTTCACACCACTCTTTCTTAGAGCCTCTTTTCACCCCAGAGCGCCCCTACTCCCATGCACCTACCCCATCATTTGAGATATTCTCTATTCTACCTGATGCATGTTACAGGGACCCCCTGCTTCCCTCTGCCCTGCTGACTTGGTTGTTGAGTCTCCTGATCCTTTTATGATGGAATTTTTCTTAGGACCCCAGCCCTCTTGACTTCACACCAAACTTCCATTGCTGCTCCCCCTTGTCCACTTCTGTTTCAGGTATGGTTTGAACACGTACAAATCCCAATTACAGATAGGATTCACCGTTTTCTTCTCAGTCTCGTATTTCAGTTGGGTGTTCATAAATACTCAGGGGAAGGAGTATTACTCATCCTCACGGGTGGAAGTCTGTACATCCCAGCCCTGACCCTGCTGGGTCCCCCACGTGCTAAAATCCGCAGGTCAGATGCTTTCTTAAGCTCAGTGGTAGTGTTTAGATGACATGACTCCTTAGTCAAACTCAGTCCTCTTATAAAAGAAAAAAAAATTTATGACAGCCTCTTTACTATCCAGAAATGAATTTCACAGATAATAGAATCTATATGTACACGTAACTTCAAAAAAATCAATATAATGTCCTAACAGTATTATAACAGAGCATAAAGTGAAAGTAGTCTATAATAAGACGCTATGTATTTCAATATGTAAATGCTTGGATATGACTCTACTATAAAACATAATGATGTATCCAGATAATTGCTTCTATATATAATCACGGTGACTGTCGCAGCTATGAAGACAAAATTGTAGAGATGCGTTTTGTCACCTATAAAAAATGCCACGTACAGTGCCACCGTCAATGACCCGATTTTTCTGAAGAAAGCAGAACTTTTGGTAATGTTCTGAATAGAGGAAAGAACAACCTTTGCTCAATTTACCCAGTAGTTGCATTTCTTTAAAATTTAGTGTATACTGAAACCACGCAGAAAATGATTTTTTATTGATCATGTACAAAGGAGTTAGAATTAGGCCCAAATGATTATGACAAATTTGTTTTTCAAGGACATTAAGTGTCTGGCAGTACATGTATGTGAATGCATAGTGTACCCCCAAGCGTGGCAGCCATCCATTATAAAACACCCCCTTCCCACACACATTTGCAGAGCTGTCCCTAGGGGGCAGCACCAACCTCCCCCGAGAACTTTTGCTTCAGGACAAAGGGCTCAAGGGCTTTTGTGCACCCGGACATTACATTTCCCCTTACCCAGTGTTTGCAGTAGGAGGCTTGTTTGTTTGCGTTTTTGCCTTTGTTTTTAAGGTGAAAGACATTTCTCTGGATGAGAGCTTCTTTTGTCCTCGTGGAGTCACCTGAGGGAGCAGAGATTTATTATCCCAAGCAAGGAGAGCCACAAAAATAAAAGACCTGTCACAAGGACTAGTTATTTACTTACCAAGTATTTAACCATGGTAGCAGCAATAACTGTCTTTTAAAATTTTTATTGAGTTACAACTGACATATGACGGTGTAAGTTTAAGGTGGACAGCATGTTGATTTGACACATTTGTATTTGACCCCTGACCCTGCTCTATCAGGGTCATTGGGAGGATCAATGCATATTAATGTTTTTGGAGCACTAACCACGTGCTCATCTCGTCCTTACAATACTTCTGTGAAGAAGGTACTGTTGGTAACATCAGCCCCATTTTACAAATGAGGAAACTGAGGCCCAAGTTCACAGGGGTGAAGCCAGAATCGCAGACAGTCTGTGTGTTTAATTGTCGTGCTGTGCTGTCAGGTGACCCCACCTGCGTCATTTTGTCCAGTAAGGCACTTAGCGCTGTGCCCGGTACAGATAACCGCTCAGAAAATGGGTTCTTCCCTTCTTCGCGTTATCTCCTTAGCTTGAATTGAGGGTCAGAGAAGACTTCCCTGGAGCTTAGTCATGGCCGGGCTCAGTCCAGGAGATAAGGTGAAAGGACTGAGGAGTGAACCTCAGCCTTTGAGATGCTTGGCACGCTCCCGTCAGGCTCTCGGCCCCACGTCAAAGGCATTTTGACAGACATCTTTATTGCCAACACGAGAGACCCCGTTGTGCCCGGAGATGGGGGCTTTGAGCCTGGCTTTTCAGCTGTGCCTACCGATGACCTGGAGCAAGGGCATTTCATACTTTGCTTTCAGCACTTCTGTGATCCTTTCCATGTTTCGTATCATCTCAGCAGATATTTATTCAGCAACTATTGCATGCACAGCATCGTGCCAGGTGTCATGGGGAATGCACAAACATGGGAGATGCCGCCCCTGCCCTCTGGGAGAGCAGTCTTACAGGGTGGGCTTTGGATTCTGGTTTGAGTCCCAGCTGCATTATTGACCAGCTAAGTGACTTCAGATGAGTGACTTAACTTCGCAAAACCTCAGTTTCCTCATCCATAAAGTAAAATAAAATAATGATGATGGTGATTGTGATAATGATAATAATGATAGCGATGGTGACAGTGATGGTGATGATGATGATGGCGATGATGGCTATGATGGCTATGATGCAGCAAAGACACTGAATTAAGCCCCAATTTGTTAATACTAGATTTATGAAAACCTTACATGGGTTCAGAGAGACCTGGGTTCATATCTGAGCTCCTCCATGTTTTCAGCTGTGTGACCTTGCACCAGGCTCTTAACCTCTCTGAGCTTTAGGTCCTCTCTGTATAAAATTTTGATGGTTGTCCCTACTTTGTACAGTGGTCTCACATCTACATGGTGATGTGAGAGAGTACCAGGAAGATGTTGGTACTCAAAAGGTGCTCATTAAATGGTGTGTTTTTTGGGGGTCTTTTTGGACCCTTTCCTTGCCTTCCTCATAGAATCCCTCATGAAATCCCAGGGAATAGCATATTCCCAAGAAAAGTGTTTGAACCCTGAAATCTGTTTGCTTTGGCCTCAAAACCCTTTTCTCCAAATCAGAGAAACCTCCTCAGACCGAAGGAGAAAGTGGGGTTGGTTAAAAGCCCACATGGCTAACTCAGGAAGCCCATGCGGGATCAGCTGCCGCCTGGCTGTCCACGACCCTGGGACCAAGAGCCAGAAGACGTCCGGCACTAACACAGTTGCTCTTTCTGTCATCCTCTCGCCCAGCTGCCAGACCCGGCAAGACGCCTCTCTCCACCAGCTCTTCCTCTGCGTTCATGTCACAGGGCGTAAGATGGCATCCTCGTGGCTCCTGAATTTACATCTTCGGTTGAGTTTTTGTGTCTGACTAGCTCCTTCACTTCCATCCCAAGTTCCTGGGAGGGAGAATCTGATTGGTCCAGTTTGAGTGAAATTTCTTCGCACCATTGGCCGGGAACTTCGGAGAGGTGGGGGCTTCAGGTAGTCTGGATTCCAAGGATTTGACTGGGCTGCGAAGGAAGGGGTGTTTGCAGAGAAGGCCGGCAAACCGCAGACAAGTTGCCTACTAGACTTGGCTGAGATTTATGGTACACTTCCCACGGGCCGGGCGCTGTGCTAAGTGCTTCACATGTGTTGTTTAATCCTCCCATTAGTCCTCAGAATTTGGCCCTGCTTTTATCCTTACTTCAAAATAGGGAAATGGAGGCTCAGAGCAATGCAGCAACGCACCCAAAGTCACACGGGTGGGACGGCACAGGCTTCATTCCGCTGCAGTTTCCCCCAGGAGCTGCTTCCAGATCCACGTGCTCTTGCTCTCTGAATCTCGAAGGACAAGAGACTCCATCTCTTGGTGGAACTCTGACAGCCCGATGATGATTGTTATAAAGTTAAAAACACCTGACTTTTGATCACTCAGCATTAGCTATGCTGGTCATATCCTGTATTCCAGAACTGTGTTGAGAAATGCAATTTGTAGCATCCCAGGTGGAAAATTTCTGATTCTCTCTAACGGAGGATGCCAAGGAGAATTGGTCTCTATCCTGGTGGAAACATAAACATCAATTCTGAGAATGAAGGGGGGAAAATGAGTCCTGGAAATTGATGGAAAGCTGGCTGTTCGGCATCTTGAAATTAACCAGGACTCTTCTTGTTGATGGCTTCTTGGGCTCTGTCTACGGGTTTCTGAGACACATTTTTAATCCTCTTGTCGTTTCATTTGACCTGGAAATGAATATAGATTGTTAGGTGCTCAGGCTGTAGAATTTACACACAGGGAGAACTGACCTGACGGAGCTGATGTGTCTCTTCACTCACCGACCACACAGTTTCACACATGGATGATGGACGTGTCCAGGACATTGACTGCCACAGAGCAGGAGTTCAGTATGTCCCTTCCCTTCCCTTCCCTTCCCTTCTCTTCCCTTCCCTTCCCTTCCCCTTCCCTCCTTTCTCTTCCCCTCCCCTTCCCTCCCTTCTCTTCCCTAGATGCTAGTAAGGCTCTAGTATGTCAAATTATTCTCTACCTCCACCATTATAGTGAAGCAGAGCCTACAGTTTATAAGGTTAAGGGAGATGAGGGTAATAAAAACTATAAAGTAATAGCTGTCATTTATTGAGCACTTACCATGTGCCAAGCATTGTGCTCAGGACTTTCTCATGTATTATCTCACTTAAGCCACCATGGACCCCTGGAAGGAGGCATATTACAGAGAAGAAGCTGAGGCTTAGAAAAAGAGGTTAAGTAAATACATTCTTGAATGGGAGAGTGGGGGTATAAGTATAGGTACTTTAAGTTTCAAAGTTCGTAGTTAAACTTCAAATCCTGAGTGGCCTGGACAAGTAGTTTAGGCAATAGAGAGCTCGGACTCTGTTCTTTTCTCTTGATGCTTCAAGTACTTACTCCTGGACATGTGGTTTTTAAGGTTATACAATGTGCCTCTTGGCAAGCTGATTAAGTTGCTATCACGTGATCTCAGGACTGTAAGAGTACACATAAGGCAGGGAAGCAAGGACACATACACACACACCCCCCACACATACCCACACCTCCACACCCCCACATCCACCCCTTTCATAGTCCCTTAGTAAGAACAAGGTTGCTTAGAGAGAAATAGAGTCTGATGCAGTGCCCTCTCCCAATAAATATAGTCTGGTGTGCCCCAACCCCCAACATTTGCACTTGAATTGGATATTAAAGAGCCTGAATAATGCTTCACATTCAGAAGGATCTTAGTTGTTTATTTGTTGATTTTTACCAAGCTTATTCCTAACAGTATTCAAGGAGGGTTATAAAGATGCATAAAAAGCATCACAATAAAATAAATGAAAATCAAGATAAATAAGGCAAAGGAGGGAACCCACCCAGAAAAACCAGGTGGATTCAGGAAAGAGATGAATGCACAAATTACAAGGCAATTAGTGGGATCCTGGTTTGTATGCTTCCTACAGCCCATGCAAAGAGGGAAACATGTTAGCTGCAGAACGCATAGGGTTCATAAGGCAGAAAAGTCTGCTGGCTCATGAGAGACACATCCATTATTTATTTTAAGATCAAGAAGGCATTTTGAGTTTATTTGTTTGTTTGTTTGTTGCTGGAACCTCATAGAGAAGGCACTGTTAAGTAATGAACAATATCTGCAAAATGTTCCCATAGTAAACACAATTTAATTTGACTGCTTCATATTATGTCCCACCAAAGTGCAATTCAGAAAAGTAAGAGGATCCTAGAGAAAGCAGGTCATGTGATAAGATGAAAGTAGTCTGTTCCATGACGACACAGGATGCTATAAAGACTATGTTGTTAGGGACAAAAAGAGGAACTAGACAAGGAGACGACTTTAATCATGAAGATGACACAGGTAGTGTGAACATCTTGGTCAGGGTTGGAAAGTGGGTTAAATCTTGCATGCCACCCCCAATCAGTGAGTAGTAACTCTCTTCAGTCAGTGGGATGGGAAGCATTTGTAGCAGTACCTGGGGTGGAAGTATGCTGCAACCGATTAGTGATGTCTGCTGTGAGCGCGTGGCGTCATTTATGCCAGGAATTTGTCATCAGCATTTATGCTAGGACTGTGGTTGATGCTTATTGAGGACCCTAGCTCTGATGGAGGTCATAGGTCGCCTTACTCACCATGGGCCCTTGCTTCATGACAGTTTTGAGCCTAATTGATGCCATGCAGATGAGTAGCTCTTATTTTGATATGCTTCTTAAATTAGCCAAATGTAGCATTTCCTGTAAGACTGGAGGGGATTCAATAAATTTAGCCTTGTGTTTGCTTCCCATTTTGCCTTCAATTGTCTGGGGCCACAACAGCAACCTCAAGTCACTGAACTGCGTGCTCCCACAGCACAGAGCTAGGAGGAGGATGGTTAGTTGCGGGCCTTGGGCAAGGGAAGTGGCTCCGGGAGAGCCGGGTTTCTTGTGCGTATCTGGATTTCTGCTGCCTCCAAATGGGGACAAGCTCTTCATTCTCCCAGGTTTGCAGCTTTCCATGGCTCCCAGCCATGGCAGCTTCCTGGTGTAGGGACTGCCTCTCACGTCCTTCACCCTCACAGGTGATCAGAGTCATGCCGTCACCATGACTGACAGGAAGGACCCCTGACTTTCTCAAGTCATCTCCCATAGCAACAGCCTGAGAGAGAACCAGGCTATTCAAGTACCAAGAGCCAGCGGAAAGGCATGCAGAATCATGGGCACACATTTATTCAATAATTCATCCATTCACACATTCATTCATTCAGCACTTTCTGGGCCTCTATCATATGCCATGGTATTTATGTTTATTGAAGATACACATACTAGTAAGGTATCTTCTCTATCCCCTGAGCACTCAGAGGCTAAGAGGGCAGACATGTATGTCTATAATTCTAGTGTAGTAAGGTTATGTTCAGGGTACAAAGGGGAGAATAATGAAAAATAATAATGGCAGCCATTCACTGCTGCTTACTATGTACCAGGCACGTGTGGAGTGATTAGATGCATGCACTGACTGAGTGTTCATAATAACCCACGAGATAGGTGGGCACAATTATGGTGCCCATTCCACAGGTGAAGAAATTGAGGTTATAGTTAGAGGTGCCCAAGGGACCAAGTGGCAGAACCGGGACACTGGTGGGGCAGGCATATGATAAGGACTATAGGTGTTCTTGTTCACAAAGGGGAAAACGGGAGGCACTTCAGGAGTCACTGGCCCGTAAAAATTCTGAAATCTGTAAGTCACACTAGGTGGTGAACTTATTATACAACAAGTGGACAGTACACTGTAGAATTGTGTGCCTGAAACCTGTGTAGTCCTTGCTAACAGATGTCACCCCAATAAGTCTAACAATAAAAATGAATTAAAAAATAATTCTGAAATCCAGCTGGATACAAATGGGCAGTTCCTTGATTCAGACTCAAGGCCTGGGAATAATCCTTCATGACCCTCGGCTCCCAGGCCCTTAGTCTCACCTTCTGACTCAGTCTTCCTTTTACGTAAAAGGCGGTGTGTGTTTGCATCGAATGCTTTCCTCAGCCTGCTCTCGCTTGTACAGATTTGGTGGTCTGAATGCTTCTTTTCACTTTGTTCTCTCTCTGTTTCTTTCATTTAAGATCACAGCGATTCTTCAAATATAATTCTCTTAAAAAACTTTGTATGTCTCCAGTGAATTTTACCTAGTTTAACCCCTTAACCCATGTGCACAAACTACCATGCTATACTGCAAAGTGAGTAAATTTACCCAGAAGCGCAAATGGGTCTGGGAAGAAACCACAGAGAATGAGGAAACCCTTGTTCTGTCTTTTTGGGATGTTCAGAGCAAGTGTGGCCATGTTGCAGTCATGAGGAGGGTGGGGTGGGAGGGTCAGGAGAATGAAAGAGAAACTGATCCACGACCCGTATGTGGTTGGTTCACTGAAACAACCCTGAGCCATATACCCCTGCACTTCTTTTTCAAGAGAGAGGACAAAAAAAAAAAAAAAGAAAGAAAGAATCACCCTGTTTTTAAAGCCAGATCAGGACACAGCTGAAACCATCCTTACTCATAGTTTCCTGCATTTTTTTTTAGCTTGTCACGCCTTGCCTACCTGACCTCCTCTTGCCCAGCTAACTTGTGTTTGTCCTGCAAGACTCGGATGCGTCCCTTCCTTGATCCCTCTTGACCTTCTTCTCCACCAGGTAGACCAGGGGCCCTTCCTTTGGGCTCCCGCAGCTCCTGTGCTGTCTTCTGTCATAATACCCATCCCAGTAGACCAGCACCTCAGAGCCTTTCTGCAGAAAGCCAGGGTCGAAATGAATAGTGGTCTTTATATGGTGTCGTAATTGGGAGAAGACCTCTACCATCTTCGCTGACCTGTGATCGGGTTGTGTCTTTTTCATCTTTGTTCCAAAGCTTGCTGTTGGGCACATAGGAGAATCTTAACATGTTTTTCAAGTCCAAGTGTGAATGTAGAAATTGAATGCTTACATCAATTTCCTCCAGAGCCAAGCCCTGCACTTTCTCTGCCATTGTCCCCAACACCTGGAAAGAAATGAAGGGCCGTGGTTTCTGATGGCTGAACTAAAGTCACTGGCTCCCTCTAGACTTCCTGTAATGTGATGAGAACTAATGCTGGTTTGTCCACTGTTACTTGCAGCCAGACACATTCTGAACCAAAGGAGAAGTGTGCTCTCTTTCTTTCTCTCCTTTTTGTATGTGGTTAATAAATGTCAACCATAGAAAAATTAACAAACAAATGAGTAAACCCATAGCTATGTAAAAGGGCCCCTAGACTCAAACTGATTGCCATTGAGACAGGGGCCTATCCTCACCGAGTCTGAACTGTCAGTCAAGTGGGATGGTTAATAAGGAGAAATGTGCAGTCAGACTAATGGGGTTCAAGTCCTGACTCCACCACATGTATTTGGAGGAGGTGAGCCTAATGCTGAAAGTTGGAGAACAGAGGTGGTAGGAAGAGATGGGGCAGGCACTGTGAGTTTGAAGGTGAATGCAAAGAAAAGTCAGTCCAGTGTAGACGCACAGGGTTGGAGAGGTTCTCCCTGACATCAGCTCCCTGAGAGGAGGCCTCTGCTGTGGCTTCCCAACCAGTTAGCTAGCTTATGACCCTCTGAAATTGGCCCCTTTTGTCTTAGAGGCCCTTGAAAGCAAGTCCAGGAGCTGCAAAGCTCATAGCTCCAAAGCCTCCACTTTGGCTGAGAAAGCCCTTTGGTACCAAGATGCCCCCAAGTCCTGAGGAGCCTCTTTTTGCAGGTTCCTGCTCTTACAGGCACCAATATATGATTTTAATCACATTTACCATTTATTGAGGACCTGCTATGTGCTGGCACTTAATATATATTTTTTCTGATCTGCACACCAACCCTGTAGGTCTTATTTATTTAAGAGTGCAGCTATTCTTTAAGCCTCCCAGACCCTCTGACCATTGCTGAGGAGGAGTAGACAAAGTCCCTTCATTGGGGTGTCCCCATCTTTCTCTCTTGGCAGCTTAGGTCTTCATTCTCCAGAGCTCTACAGGGCACTGCCCACTTCTCACACTACATCAGGCTCAGCAGTGATGAGACTTGGGACTGATTTGTCTTGGTGCTTCCCTATTATCTGTGACCTTATCCCTACTCCATTCTGGATAAAAGACTAGTGAGGCCAGGACATTGTGGGTTTTTAGAAGCCCCCCTAAAGGTCACTAATCTGCATCAGTTTATTAGGAACTAGGTACTTCGAATCCCTTTAAAAGATTATTTCCAAGAGCTGTTTTTATTAGTGTGCTGGGTTTAGGTTTCTGTTAAATAATGCCCTGGTGAGCGAGTTGGAGGGAGACTTTATTGTCTATGGGAAAACGTGTTAATCAAGGGTACTGGTGCAGACAGAGTTGGATTAAGAAGCAGGCAATCAGGGCAGTGGTCCAGCTTCAAGAGGGGCTAAAACATCACTGAAAGTACAATAAGATGGAGAAAACCATGCTGGCCAGACATCTCTCTGAAAGATTCCAGTTCGTGTTGGAAGGAATACTCACTTGGCTGAGGTGCTCAGATGGGGAATGGGGCAAGCTGCCATAACAGCAGACGCTCTCTCAAGCCTCCTAGGTAAGTGGAGTCTCACTATTTGCTGGACTTTGCTCAGTGAGCTAAGCAAGTTGGAGCTGAGTTTTCTGAGTAATAGGGGAGCAGTTCCAGGGATGTAGAGAGGGCGTTTTTAATAAACTGGTTAGGTTTGTTCATTCACTCATTTTTTTCATTGCATAAATCCATCATTCAAGCATGTGTTCAATAAATATTTATACAGCTCCTACCTTGAGCCATGTACTATTCTGTATGCTGGGAATAAAATAATGACCATAACAGACCAGATTTTGGTTCCTTAGGAACAGTCTAGTGGGGATGGGAGCAGACAACAAACAAATAAATGAACAGGATACTTTCAGGTTTCACTACGGGCTGGGCTGGCCAATGAGCTGGCCTTTTATGAAGACCCTGCTCCAGCAGAGATGAAGATGAGTCCATGGGCCAATCAGATTCTTTCTTTCTCTTGAGAATTTGAACTAGAGAACAGGCAACATTTGTCAATTAGCATCTGCAGGAAAAAAATTTTTTTTCATCCCTCTCCTGTCAAGTCTACCATGGCCTATTAAAATAACAACTTCCACTCTTTTGGAAGTGCTGGGGAGGGCGTAGGTCCCTCCTTCTTGCCCTCTTCCTCACTACCCAAAGCAGGTGAATAGATGATCCATTGGTGCATCTGGGGACAGGTCTGAATGTGGTTGGCTCAGTCTCTTCAAGCTCTGGTTTCAGTGTCGCCCTGCTGTAAGGGACATCTGTTCTCACCTGTTGTTTCTCTGTAGTGAGATGACCTGCTGTCCATCCCCCCTGAGGCCCCTTCTTGCTCAGTAGGTGTTGGGCAGGCTGGGACAGGAGACCACCCTCTTTGCTCAGGAAGTCCCAAGGTCTAGAGAAGGGAGAAGGAGTAGAATTCTTGCCTCCTATCCCAAGTCCACTCTTTGTTCTTCAGCCCAGCTTTACCACCTCTGAAGCTTGTATCTTCATCTCGACTTGACTACTATGAGCATTTCTCAGTTGGATCAGAAGTCATGGGAGAAGAGATATGACTGGAAACTCAGAAACCTCAATGGAACCAGAAAGTTGTATAAAAGAGAGGCAAAACAGAGAGAGTAGATGAGTTGTGCTAACAATAGATCCTTAGAGGGAGAATACAAAAACATTCTGCAGCTCTCGAGGGATGAAAAGAGAACCCAGTCACTACAATTGTTCTCAGAATGTTATAGTCCTGCCTTGGTATGGTCTGCCTGCCTTATTGTTCTACAGTTCCCTGGAGATGCCTGTCACTATTCCTGCAGGCACATCTTTCAAACAGCTTCCTTGCTTGTGTTAGCTTGTGTGAGTTCTTGGCAACCAGAAGAACCTAAGTAACATGGAATGAAAAGGCTTAATATATAGCCTTCCTCCATCCCCAGAGGGGATTCAATAAGCTTCAATCAGCAAACATTTTTTTTTTGAAGCCAGGTCCTTTGCTAGACCTTGAAAATAATAAGGTATACTATTTATAGTGGTTTCTATAAGTCAGGCACTTTTCCAAGCTCAACTTAGCTCATGTCATCCTCATGATACAATTCCATAAGTAAAATTATTCCCATTTATAGATGAGAAAATTGAGGCACAGAGAATTTAAGTAACATGCTCAAGATCTCACAGCTAGTAGGAGTAATGTGTCTTAGTTTGGATTCCCCCAGAGGCAGCCCCTGAGACAAGGATTTGAGGCCAAATGTAGGAGTGAAGGTGAGAGGTGAGGGAGTGGGGGAGTGAGGCAGGAAAGGGAAGACTGCCATTCAAGGGTGCATTACCAAGTATAGTTGTTGATTTTATGGGTCATCTTGGCTAAGGGATGCCAAGATAGAGGGTAAAGCATTATTTCTTGTTGAGTCTGTGAGGGCATTTCTGGCGGAGATTAACATTTGAATCTACAGACTAAGTAAAGACGTGTCCACAGATGAAGGTGGGCATCATCCAATCTGTTGAGAGCTTTAATAGAACAAAATGGTGGAGGAAGGGTGAATTTATTCTCTCCTGCTTGAGTTGGGACATCTGACTTCTCCTGCCCTCGGCCATTGGTATACCTGGTTCTTGGACCTTTGGACTCAAATTGAATTACACCACCGGCTTTCCTGTGTCTCTAGCTTGTAGATGGCAGATTGTGGTACTTCTCAGCCTCCATAATCGCATGAGCCTCTTCCTATAATAAATATCCTCATATGTCTATATATCTATGTCTATGTCTTTATCTATATCTATATCATCATTTATATCTATAGATAAACTATCTATAATATATACTATAATATATTTAGATGTCTGTCTATCTATCTTACTGGTTCCATTTCTCTGGAGAACCTCGACTATTACATCAGGCCAGCTACCTGTCTGTGTGTGAATAGGGCCCTGTACTTCGCTCAAGGAACTCAATGGGAAGGAGGAATCTGACTTCTTCCTTTTTTTTTCTTCCCCCTCCCTCCCCCCACTGTATTGCAATTCTTTTAGTTACTTGAGGGTAAAGAGCATCTTATTGAAGATTCCCCCCAGTACAGTGGTACCTAGCACTCAAAGAATGTTAAATGACAACAGATGGTCAAAGATTTGGAAAAATACACTGAAAGATAATGTTAAGTCTGGAAAAAGAGAAGAGTGTCAGGAGAGTTGTCCATATTTTTGGAATTGTGTGTAAGAGGGAGAGACCTAGGGTAGTTCTGGGAGAAATAACTGGGCCCATGGAGTTGACAGTAGGCAAATATTTCCACTCACTGTGGTACATATCTCTCTAAACCAAGAGCTCTGTGCAACACCAAAAGGGACTGCTTGCCCAATCCCTGCCCTTGAGATAGGCCTGTCGCCAAGGTGAGAGTGGAAGAACTGTGGACCTGGAAGCTGTCTGGGGACCTGGCCGGGGATTGTGGAAGTGGTGTACAGACCCATCGGTGATCTCCTTGCCCCTGCCAGAGCCCTTGGATTCCACGTGGTCACTACCATGCATCCGCTGACCCCTGTGTAAGGCATAATTTTTCCCGCAGGTCTGGAGTGAGGAAAGCCATGGCCCCAAGACAGTGCATGTGGGTCAGTGAAGCCTGACTTCTTTCTTACAAGATATTTGTGTTCAGACTTTGACAGAATGAAGGGAGCCCTGAGCAAGGAGATTTGGATTCTGCTGGGGTCAGGATAGGGGCTCCAGGAGTCTTCTCTCAGGAGGTGACCATGGGGCTGGGCCCTGAAGGATGAACAGGACCAGCTGGGAAGTGGGAACAGTGTAGAAAAAAATAGCCCAGGAGAGATCCAAGATGGTGGAGTAGGTAAACACAGTGCCTGCTTTGTTCCATGAGCACATTAAAATTACAACTAAATTATTGAAAAACCAACCTGGAGAACCATCTGAAGTCTAGCTGAAAAGAACTTTTTAAACTAAGAATCCAAAGAAGAGAAGACCACATCGAGACTGGTAGGAGGGGCACAGACAGTAGAGAATCAGGAGGGATATCTCAGCCACTGAGGTTCCCCTGGGAGGAGCAAGGGACCCCAACCCCATACCAGACTCCCCAGCCTGGAGCCCTGCTGGGAAGAGGAGCCCATAACATCTGACTGTGAAAAACAGTGGAGACTCCAATCATCCATTGGGATGGAAGGCTGCAGTAAAACTAAACATCATCTCAAAGTGCCTGTCCAGACTCAGTCACTTGCAGTTCTCACCCTGGGCTCTTGCAAAGGGACAGTGTGACCCAGGGGGTGTTGGAGGCATAGGGGGGAGGGGGCAGACTGAGGTATGTGGCTTGGGGGTGAGGGCTGAAGGGTAGTCACTATTTTTCCTGGGTTAGGGTTAGTCTTCTTCCCATGCAACTGGTTGGAGGGTGCCACCTTTCCTGTGTTGAGCACCCCTCCCCGCCCCAGGCAAATCTGAACCTGATTCACCTGTTGAACTCTGCTTGCTCCACCCTGCTGACTCACTGGGAACTCACCCCACCCAACTCTGCCAATGTCAGAGGAACTTTCTCTAGTGAGCAGCCGGCCCCACCTACATTGCAATCTTTCTTGGAAAACTATGTAAGTCTGCAGGCCCCAGGCGGTTGGTGACCAGTACTGCTGTGTCCTTAAGACTTTGGCTGAGTTGCTCCAGGCACAGCATTGTCACCAAATTAGAATCTACAGGAGCATCCAGTGCAGGTGACCAAGGAGATGATGCCAGGACCCCACATAAGCCTTACTACATAAGGCTATCCAGCACTACTGAGAGATATAGCAGATCTACTTAATACATAGAAAAAAATACAGACCATCATCCAAAGTGAGGAAACAAAGAAATACATCTCAAATAAAAGAACAGCAGAAAATTCCAGAAGAAGAAAGAACTAAACAAGATGGAGGCAAGCAACCTATCAGATACAAAGCTCAAAATGATGATTATAAGGATGTTCAGGGAATTTAGTGAAAACTTCAACAAAGAGATAGCAAGCATAAAGAGGGTCATAGAAACCATAAAAAACAAACAAACAAACAACTAGTCAGAAATGAAGACTACAATAACTGAAATTCAGAATGCAATAGAAGGAATCACCATCACCACCAGACTAGATGGAGCAGAAGATCAAATCTGTGAATTGGAAGACAAGGTAGCAGAAAACATCCATCAGAACAGAAAAAAATGAGGATAGTTTAAGGAAACTCTGGGACAACATCAAGCATAAAAATATTTGCATCGTAGGAGTACCAGAAGGAGTAGAGAGAAAGCAAGGAATTGAGAACCTATTTGAAGAAATAATGACTGAAAACTTCCCTGACATGGCAAAAGAAACAGACATACAAGCCTAGGAAGCACAGAGAGTCCCAAACAAGATAAACCCAATAAGTCCACACCAAGATACCTTATAATTAAAATGGCAAAGGTTAAAGACAAAAATAGAATACTAAAAGCAGCAAAAGAAAAGCAACTGGTTGCTTATAAGGGAGCTCCCATAAGACTGTCAGCCGATTTCTCAACAGAAACTTTGCAGGCCAGAAGGGAGTGGCAGGAAATATTCAACATGGTGAAAAGCAAGGACTTACATCCAAGATTACTCTACCCAGCAAGGCTGTCATTCAAAATCAAAGGCCAAATAAAAAGCTTCCCAGACAAGAAAAAGCTAAAGGAATTCATCACCACCAAACCAGTACGAAGTATGTTAGAGGGACTACTTTAAGATGCGGAGTTGGGAGAAGCAAAATTATGAATAATAAAATGGCAATAGCTACATATCAACAATTACCTTCAATTTAAATGCATTAAAAGCTTGAATCAAAAGATATGGAGGGTATTGCACTGAGTAGCGTGTCAAACAGAGGAAGACAGATGCAAGTTGACTTTGCTTACAGGTGAAATCAAAAAAGAAAGTAAACAAACAGAACAGGAACAGATTCATAGATATAAAAAATATTTGGTTTGTTGCCAGATGGAGGAGGGTTGTGAGGAGGGGTGAAATAAGGAGAAGGGATTGGGAAGTTCATTTTGGTGGTTACAAAGTACTAGTTATGGGACTACAGGATATAACATGGGAATATAGTCCATAGTGTTGCAATAACTATGGGTGGTGTCAGATGGGTTCTGGATTTGTTAGGGTGATGGGAGGAGGGTGGGAAGGGTGGGGGGAAAAGGGGAAGAAATCAAGAAGCACAAATTCATAGTCACAAAACAGTCACAGGGATGTAAAGTGCAGCATAGGGCACACAGTCAATAACACTGTAATAACTGTGTGTGGTGTCAGAGGGGAACCAGGTGTATCGGAATGAGGATTTTGTAAGTTATATAAATGTCTCATCACTATGCTGTGCACCTGAAACCAATATAAGATTGTATGTCAAATGTAAGTGAAAAATAAAAATAAATGGGAAAATAAATGCCTCAGCTGCGGCAGAGAGGGAAGAAGAAGCATGGCGGTGTTCAAGGAGCAGGGTAGGCTGGGGTGGGGGACAACAGAGAAGTCAGGCTGAAATGCAGTTTAGCGCCAGGGTGGACATGACAACACCCCAGCCACACTGAGAAGAGTAACTGAGGATTCCTCTGTGCTGGGATTTCCAATAGGTCATCTCACTCAGTCCCTCTCCAATCTCCAGTTGCAGGTTGTCCTTTAATTCCCCTTTGCAGACGTGGTCGGTGAGGCTCAGTGGGGAGACAGTGATTTCTGAGGTCGTGCAGCCTCCAAGTGGCACAGCCACAGTTTGAACCTGGGTAGGCTGAGCTCTGAGCTCACTTTCTTACCCTTAACCACATGCTCTCTCAAAGGTCTTGAAGTTCATGAAGGAGATCTGCACCTGACATTTTAGGACAGGGGACTGAGTCAAGAAATGTTTTTGAGATGGAGCCAACAAGACATGGTGGTCAGAAAAATATGGGCCGAGGATGGGTGACCCCATGGTCTACAGGCATTTTCAGCACAGAGAGAGGAGAAGGATGTGGGATTTAGAATGAGACCCACCTGTAATAGTAGTGTTTTGTTTTTTGTTTGTTTTTGCTCTCACACCCCTGGGGTCACTATGCAACCTGCCCTAACTATGCCAGAGCCAAGTAAGTATAAGGCATCTAAGGACACCCTGCGCCCCTGTGCTCGCCCCTAATTATTCAAATTAGTCAAACCACTGGGAGCCCAAGAGACCTAGATAACCACACTCTGCTTCCCACCTAGCTGCCCCTATAGCAGCTCCAGTTTGCTGTTACCCTGTCCCCAGTGTGTGGCTCTGTGTGGCAGCCTTCTGCCATTTTTCTGCCTATCATCTCTGAGTATCAGTGTGTCGTGTCCTGCCATCCAGAGAATGTTTAAACCTCACACAACTCTTTCTGGGCTTGAGTCCCTGGTTTTGCCACTTTATCACTGAGTGGTTCTGGGAGAGTCACTTCACCTCTCTGGGTCTCAGTGCTTTTATCTGTAAAATGGGGTCAATAATCCATGCTTTGAGTGGACTGAGTTGGGCGTAAAGGAGATGATGTAGGTGGAGTCTCTGGGGTGGGTTAACTCCTTTTGTTTTCACCAAGGGCCATTTTTGGTATTAGAAAGCAGGGCTGAGGAAATATTTTGGGTTCAGAGTTTGACGGAGTGGTGCTGGGGATAGGGAGACTTCCCAATGACCTTGGAAATCCCAGAACAAAAGTATTATCTGTTTCATCTACTGGGAAGACCCTGGCTAAGTCTTGCCTTGTCAACCAACAAATGAGATTCTCTTAGGGGTGGGGGAAGATTTCAGAGGCTCAGGAGGGACCCTTAGAGAAACAAATGAGCTATTTGTGCTGTGTTGCTTTTTTGACACCACATACCTGTCTCCTCTCAGCCTGCTAATTGCAGAACACAGTGAGGCATGCCCATTCATGCTATAGGGCAGGAAGCGGAACATCTCCAAATTACTGTGGAGCAGGGAGAAAGCCTGCAGAAAGCATGGAGCCCCCTCCCACCCTCCATCCCACTGGCAGCTTCCCCCACACCAACTGTGGAGGGGGAACCCCGCGGGACCATCAAAATGAACAACGCCAGACAGTTTTCCATGCATGGAGGGACGTCAATGTGTCTGGAATCAGCTATTTTGCAACCTGTTTGTCCGGGATCTTATATCTAAATTATGTTCCTCAAAATTTAATAAATGAGGTTTAATAGAACGCACTCAGGCAGCGCTGATGAAATCTGTCGTGGAAAATACTACGATTTCATTGTTTTTGTATGACCTCCTTGGAGCCTGCTTCTTACTGTTTCCACGCCTGCCCCCTCCCTCCCACGTGCAGGTTTGCAAGCCTTTAGCTCAGCTGCCGAGTCCGGTGCGGCCCCCTTGAGGGCGATTCCCTCTCTTTCTCCTCCATTGCCGGCAACGGGCGGGCGCTGCGGGCCTTCATCTGACCCTTGCGGGGAGGAAACAAAGTTGTAACCAGTTGTTTTAAAAAAAATACTTGGTTTCCGATGAAAAATTTCTGCATTCAGTTTGTCCTCTGTACCTAGAAAGCCGCAGTAGCCCCTGTGCCCTGGGAGGGTGTTGGGAATTTCGCACGGGCGTACGACCCCCACCAGTGCCCAGCGCCGGGCAGATGCCTGCTGGGAGGTGGGGGCAGTGCGATAACCTCAGCCACAGCGCGCCGCCTGCCCTGTGCCAGGCTCTGCTAACAGCTCTCCCTCATGTCGAACCCTCATGACAACCCTATGGGAGAGGTGCTCTTACTGTCACCACTTACTGAAGAAGAAATTGGGACACATGTTTAGTCACTTGCTCAAGTCACACAGAACCAAGTGGAAGAGGCAGAATTTGAACTGAAGTCACTCTGAATTATTCGAAGGCTGTGGCCTTTGCCCCTTTACAACACTGCCTTCTGCTGTCTCATTTTACAGATAGGGAAACTGAGGCTCAGGAAAATGAAGTGTGGGTCATAGGAGCCCAGGTTCTAGAGGTCAAATTCATGCTGTTTGTTCTTGAACAAATTACTGAGCCTCGGTTTTTACGTTTATGAAAGGGGTTGTTGTGAGGAATTGGAGGGAATAGATGAAAATAGCTGAACACATGCTTGTCACAGAGTAGGGCTCAATAAATAATAATTTTAAAAAGAAATGAGAGGCTCAGGTTCAGTTAGAATTGCATGTGGCTTCAAGGAACTGAAGACCTGACAAACTTGTTAGGGGTTTGATTTGGTCCATGAAACAGGAGGCTCGCTGGTAGCTGCTCAGGATGTCACGCCCAAGAACATCCTCGGAGACCGACGCTCCCTCTCCTCTTCTTGCTTTTCCATTCCCCGTACTCACAGTGTGGCTCTTACTCACGGCTGCAGGAGGCCTGCTGCTGCCGCTCCTTCAGGCATGTTCCATGATCCAGGGAATGGAAAGGGGTCGTGGCAAACCCTTTCTCCTCTTGAACCTTGGTCTTTACGTTCTGGAACGGATGCTCCCCCTAGAGACTTGTGTCTCCTTATTGGCCATGGTACCTTGAGCTGCAAGGGCTTCTGGGAAGGTGAGGACTTAGTTTCCTTGCCTCTGTTGAGGAGGAAGGGCTGTGAATAATTGTAGCTGTAGGGGGTGAATCCATAGTGTTGGCCACATGGGCTAAATGCGTGTCTGAGTTGGGATTTGAACCCAGATCTTACTAAGGCCAAAGCTTCAGGCTTTACCACAACCCCATCATTTCTCTTCTTGTTTCTCATGTGGCGCAAATGCACATAGGAAAACTGAGGCCCTGAGAGAAGAGGTGATAGACCCATTGTCACTGGGTCACAAATTAGAGCTAGAGCCAGTTTTCTGACTTCCAGCCCAGCCTTTTCATTGTGCTGAGCAATTTTGCCAATGAGGATTTTATGTTTTACATAAATTGAAAGCCTCTGGTTTTAAACCCCTAGACCTTATCATCAAAGAACTAGGATAGGATGTGACAGAGGCTGAAGGACAAAGTCATCTCAGGGGCAGTGCTGGCCTTGGGCAAAATCATTAAATAACCCTTCTCTAGCTTTCTGTTTTTCATACCCACAACCCTTTGATGCCTCTGTAATGCCTCAGATGATCTCCAACCCCCCTCCCCACTCTAGGAGCCCCATGACCAGATCATGTGTCATCCATTCCCATCCTGTGTCCTCATCCCATGGAACTCTGCTTACTGCTCTCCAAGAGGACATTCTTTTGTATCTCCAGTCCTGCACTCCTGTAAGTGTCAGCGACAGTGAATGAATGAAAAAGTGAGCTCATTTGATAAGTGAACTTTGCAAATCTGTATGAAGACTCTCCTCTGAAAGGGTATTTTAACGGGGGCCTTTTGCAGACAACTTCCTCATCCAAGGCATTATTCCACTAGGAAAGGTTCTCACTCAATAACAGGTGCCTGAGTGGGGATATTTTGGGATGTTTCTAAGGGTTCTTAGAATCTCCTGTCTCCTAGTTGACTGTCACCTGTTGCCCTGTTCTGGCTGGGAGGTTGGGACAGGATGTGTAGGGGCGTCCCCCAAAGGGCACCTGATCTGATAGGGTTGAGTTACAAATATTGGTCTTGAATGGTCTCCAGGGCTGTGTGGCACCAAGGAGAGAGAGTGGGTGAGAGGCCGGGGGACATTAATGGAGGCAGGTACTCAGGCTGTGTGCCTAGGTAACGTTGAGGGATTGAGGTGTGGACAAGGCCGCGCTGCCCACGATGGTAGTGCATCTTTCCTTAATGTCCCTGCCCCTGGCACATAGGAAAATCGTTACCTGCCCCATCCTTTCACCCCAGTTGGCTCAGGCACTGCCAGTGGGGTCCCATTGGGAGGATCTGAGATATTTGGTGGAGTAGGATATTTTTTTAGGTAGTTCTTAATGCAGCACTTATCAGCAAGTGCTCTAGAATCTCCTGCCTTGGCTCAAATCCCATTTATGCTGTTTACTGTGTAGCCTTGCAGATAATTATAAAAATAATCTCACATGACTATTGTGAGTCTCGAGTGAGTTCGTATACGAGGGCTGTCTGGAAAAAAATCCAGCCATACATGCCTCTGTTTTTCATAGTGCATGTCTGGATACTTTCCGGACAGCCCTCTACATCTTGGAGTACTTGTCACATAGTAGGTGTTTGCATTAGTCAGGGTTCTCTGGATACACAGAAGGAGATGCATTATCAGGAATTGGCTCGTATGATTACGGAGGCTGAAATGGCCCAAGATCTGCAGTTGGCGAGCTGGAGGCCCAGGAGAGCCTCCAGGGAGTTCCTGTCCAAAGGCTGGTAGCCTTGTGGTGCAGGAAAAGCCAGTGTTTCCACTGCACTGGGAGGAGTGCCCTCTTCCTCACCGGAGGCTCATCCTTACGGTCTATTCAGGCCTTCAGTGGATTGCATGGGGTCCACGCACACTGGAGAGGGTAGTCTGTTTTACTCAATTTGCTGATTAAATGCTAATCTCATACAGTAGACATACCTAGAATATTGTTTAACCAAATGTCAGGGCACCCTATGACCCAGTGAAGTTGACACATAAAATAAAGCATCACAGTGTCCAAGATTATTAATCAGTATTTTTATTTTTATCTTTTAGATTGCGCTTCAGTTTTCTCAGCGCTTCAGTTTTCTCATCTCTATCAGGGGGATCAGAATTCTGATCCTTTCTACCTCTTGGAGATGTTATGAGTTGTAAATGAGATGTTTATGAAGGTACTTGGTGTCTTTTAAAGTGATATTTGACTCCAGACATTTTCAGGAATTGAAGGCAGAGGATTGGCCCAAATGACCTTGGAAGATTTTCTTTGCTCCTGGAATTCTGTGGCTATTAAAGAACATCAGTTGTTTGCTAAATACTTCCCATGAGTTTGGGGAGACTCAAGAGAATAATAATATGTCCTTAGGAAGTTTATAATCTCATAAGGAGAACAAAATGTGTGAGAACCCATATGTGCCTGGACTCCTGGCTGAGCTGAAGTCAAGAGTGGATGGATATATGGCAGAGACTGGTTAGATGCTCAACAATTCCATTTCCTCTTCTTGGGCTCATAGGAAGAACAAATTTCCCAGTTTCCCTTGAATTAACTTGTGACCACATGGCCAGGTTTTAGCCAATGAAATGTGGGTGTTTCTTTAAAGGTCCCTCCATGCTTTCTCTCTCTTCTCACTTCTACATAGACTCTGGGGGTCACATATTAAAGATTGCAGCAGCTCATGATGAACAGAGCCTGGATCCCTGAGTCATCAATTGGAGGAGAGCTACCAGGAAAGCCCCTCGATCTGCATCAGACTGTGAGGTCAGAGGGAAACAAAGGCATTCCACCAGCCTTAAGGACTAGTGTTCAGGCACAGTAAGCATACGTGCACGGTAATGTGGTGGCACAGTAAGCGTGCATGCACATTAATGTGTGGGGGTATCTGTTCATGTGAATCTGCTGGCCGGGAGAAAGTTCAGTGGGCATAGTGACACACAGTCCTAGCAAAATGTTCTGGGGGTTGGAGGAAAAGAGTAATTACGAAAAAAGAAACAAAAACAAAAACTGTGACTCTTACTTTTATCAGTGCCTGGACTTGGCACCGTCGAGAGAACAGGACTGCCTGTGCCCATATGGAAAGTGAGGCAACACTGTGGTCCCAAACACCCGTGCTGTCGGGTCCTCTGGGGGGCAAGGTGTGGGGCAAATCGTGCACAGTGTGAGAGGGAGGCTAATGCCGGTCAAGGAAGCTCTGAGTCCCACAGCTGGGAAGCAGTGCTGTGGCAGTGGTGGTGGAAAAAGCAGCAACGACCCACAGGGCCAAGTATGTATGAGATGTCACCCCCTGGGGACTCGCCAGCTTCTAAGATTGGGACGGGAGCCTTGAAGGAGGTTTTGGGGTTCTTCCCCACCGCCAGGGGAAGGGGCTATGGAGCCATAGAACCAGCTGGAGAATCCCACAATGCCCAGGTTACCATCCACACCAGGCAGCTTATCATTAAATGAGAAGTTATCACAGAGCAGCCTGAGCAGAGAAATACTGTGCGGGAATTTATAGCAAAGAAATCACAGGGACACTCGTGGGCTCAGCCTTGCTCCCTGAGGACACTGGGAGATGGATTGTGGCTCTAAAACATCACAGCAACGCCCAGCTGGTGGACGCCAAAGGGCTCCTCTTTCTTCCTTGCTCCAAACTGTTTGCCTTTCCGGACCTAGCTGTCAAGTCCGTCCCCTGCCATCTCTCTTTAGGAAATCACCACCCTCGTCCCGCACGGGTGTTCTCACTAATTTTTAGCTGCTTAGAATGTGGACACAAAGGGAAAATGCAATTTTAAAAAAAGTGCGTGGCTGTAACTGATTTATTAATAGCCCATAATGCTGGTAATAGGCAATCTATAAGTCTGTTCTTAAGAATTTATAGGGCAAATATTCCAGAACCATATTAAAGACACCACTCATAAATGCCTGCGAGCCTCACTCTATTAACTTAGGTGGTGGGAGAATATCATTATCTGTAGAAAAACAGAGATCCAGCCCCCAGCTTTGATTTCCTCAGATGCTCCGAAAAGCACACAGTAAGTAAGCAAATTGTACGACGCGCCATAGGCAAAAGTGTCCCATGCATAGCGATCAGACATTGGCTTTCTTAATATGCATGTGCGGGTTGCAGAAGGAGCCTGGGTTTGGGGGAGCACGGCAGGGGCGTGTGTCACAAAGTCCTGGCCGGTGGGGCTAGCGCTGCGCAGAGGCTGAGCATCAGGCGAAGCATCGGACCTTTTCTTTTTCTTTTCTCTTTATTCATTAATACTTAAAATACTTCTTCTGAATATAAAAGTAAAACATACTATTGGATATTTGACAAGTATTGTCAAGTGTTAAAAAATGGGGGAAAATTACCCGAAATTTAAGGAACCGTTGGTGGCTTCCTTTTTCATCATCGTTTCTTGCAGAATGGTGGGTAGGCCACTTGCATCAGAATTTCTGGGGATCAGGGGAGGGGCCTCATTAAAATGAAGATTTCCAGGTCCCTCTCAAATCTACCAAACAGAACGACCAGAGGTGGGGCTCTGGCATCTGTATGGATAGCAAGCTCCCCCGGTGATAGGGAGGCACGCTGAAGTTTGAGAACTTTGGCTTATTTATGTTTTATTTATTTTTAATTTTTATTAAGTGATTGTCACCTCAGTATTGGTACTTAAATGGCAACTCTTCAAATGGGTGAAATCAAAATCTCTTGGGGAGAGCACTATTCATATAAGGTGAAAGCAACCTGAATGTCCATCAGCTGACGAACAGATAACCAAAACGTGGTCGGTCTACGCATTCAGTATCGTTCAGCCATTGAAAGAAATGGAGTGCTGCCACGTGCTGCAACGTGCATGAACCTTGAAAACCTTATGGCGAAAGAAGACACAAAGGACTCCTATTGTATGCTTCCATTTATACGAAATGTCTGGAGTAGGCAAATCCACAGAGACAGGAAGCAGATTAATGGCTGGGGGGGGAGGGGAGATGGGATACGGGGTTCCCTTTCAATGGGTTAGGACTTTCCTTTTGGGATGATGAGTCTGTTTTGGAACTAGATAGAGGTGGCATTTGCATAATATTGTGAGTATACTAAGTGCTGCCACGTTGTACACTTCAAAATGGTTAATTATATGTCATGTGAATTTTGCCTCAATCAAATACAACTGCTTGGAGGAAATAAAATTTAAAAATTCAGATTTCCTGGCTCTGTCCCAGGAGATTCTGCTTTAGTGTATCTGGGGCACAGCCCCAGATTCTGAATTGTGAAAGGCAGCCTCAGCATGTACTTCTTATGTAAGACCTGGTCTGGGCGCCCCCGTCTGAGCTGGAATGAAAGCCATAAGGACCTGGAGAGAAGGCAGGATCTGCCTAATATGTAAGCCACCTGCATGATCACAGTCTCCCTTTGTGCTCCCTTTGCCCACCACCTCGGTCTACATTGTGGACTGGATGTCCGTGCCCCTTTCCTGCCCAAATTCATTTGTTGAAGCCCTAATCCCCACTGTGATGTTTTGCGGGGTAGGGCTTTGGGGAAATAATTGGGTTTAGGTGAGATCATGAGAATGGAGCCCCCATGAAGAGGTTAGTGTCTCTGTAAGAAGAGGAAGAGGCAGGAGTGCAACTTCTTTCCACCATGTGAGGGCACAGCAAAAATTTGGCTATTTGCAAACCAGGAAGAAACTGAATCTACCAACGCTTTGACCTTGGACTTCCCACCCTCCAGACCTATGAGAAATAAGCGTCTGTTGTTGAAGCCATCCAGTCTCTGGTACGTGCTGTAGCAATCTGAGCAGACTTCCAGGCCTTTGCCTGTGTAGTACCCCCAGCCCGGAGTGCCCTCCTTCTTTCTGACCTCTCCAAACTTATTCCAGATCTCAGCTCAAGTTCCAACCCCAGAAGACTTGTAGAGCAGAGTCTCCTCCCTTCCCCAGGGCCTGGGTATTTTCACCACTGCCTCCAGCACATAGTGAGTCCGTCCTTGACTGCATCTGGTTTTGCTTCTTCCTGTGTCTGGCTGTGTGAACTTTTCGTCATATGTTAGTTTCATCTTTCTTCATTTACAAAAAAGATGCTTCACACTTTTTCTTGGGTGAGAATATATGGGTCTCTCTTACTCAACTTTGCACTTCTCTAGGGCAGGGTCCCCAGGTTGTTCATCCGGGGTCCTCCGTAGGGCCCACACATATCACAGTGGCGCTTTCTCCACACAGCTCTCATTTGCAAGTCAGCAGTCCATTCCCTTCCCACCGACTTTCTGCAGGAGTGACAACAGTGATAAAAATAAAAGAGCGTTAACAGTGTGGTTTACTGGGCACCTATTATGTCCCAGGCATTGTATCGATCCTTTACAAAAATCTTCTTGGATCCTTACAACAAACTTACAAAAAGCCTGTTATAATGATCACCATTTTATAGATAAGGAAACTGAAGCTCAGAAAGTAATTTGTCCAAAGTCAAGGATAGTAAAATAAAAAATAATGCAGAGCTAGAATTGAACTCAGCTCTGTCTGACTCCCAGTCCATATTTCTAACCATTATTCTCCACTGCCCCCCATGGTCATTTGTTGTGCCTTATCACTACTTGCCTTGAAAGCTATGGTTTCCCTATCATTCATTCATTCATTCATTCATCCAGCAAACTGTATGAGACACTGAGTAACGTGCTAGAGACTCAGAGGAGGAAATGAGATAAAATCCCTACCTATATTTGAGACAGATTTCTGCTGTTTGTTCACTGACCAACACCTACTTTTATTTCACAGATCACTACCTTTATGGGGGTAATCTCTCCAGGATAGAGACAGTATGGTGGTGGCAATAATTGGAGACTCTGCTGTACCCTGTCCCAGGGGTGGGCCTGTGCCATCATCTCCTCCTTGGAATTTGATTCTGAGCAGGGGCACAAGGTGCCTGAGAGGGTCAAGGTTCTATTTCCATCCCAGCAGTGGTGTTGTGCCTAAATTCTCCTCCCCAGCTCCCTGGAGCATCCTTGGTTTATCCCCAAGGCCCAGTCTCCCACCTCACATTGACTGCTTAAGTTAGCCTGAGGCTGTCTCTGTCACTCACAACCCACAAGCCCTGACTTATACAGGTAAGTTGTGTGCAAACTGGGAGCACATGGCACGGGCACCCATTGCAGCCCAAAGTGGTGAGAGAGGCATCTTGGGAGAGGTAACATCTGAACTGAATCTTGCAGGATGAATAGACATTAGTGAGATATGGAAGTGGGTAAAGGGAAGGGCACACAGGCAAAGAAAAGGATGCTTACAAATAACAACAATCGGTAGCTTTTACTGGATGCTTTTCCCACTTAGCCCCCACAAGAACCTCTTGAGGTTGGTCCTATCCCTGCTCCCTTTTTATGGTTGAGGCTCAGAGAGGCAGTGTAATTTGCCCAAGTATATCCAGCTAGTGAATGGTAGAGATGAGATTTGAACGTAGTTCTTTCTAGAGGCCTGATTTCACGTTAGAGGTTCATGGTTAGTCCCGAGAGCCAGTTAAGGGGCCAGTCTGATCAGCTAGCCTCATCTTCCCTGGGGCACTGGCCTTTCTGGTTCTGTGATTTCCACGTTTGGCTATTCTCAGGGAGGCTAACTCTGTGTACATGTGGGGCTAATGGCTGAGATGTTTTTATTTTCCCCAGAAAGAGCCATCATTTCTGTCTTTTGAGGAGTGTGGGCAATTAGAGGAGCCGGGCAGCAGGCCCTTGCTAATTGCCTTTGTTTTCTCTCTGAACGTATCTTCCATTGTGGCCGGGGCAGGAGAGGGATGCTGGGCACTAGCTTCTGAGAGGATGTGAAGGAGCTGCCAAGAGCAGAGAGAACCTGGAATGCAGCCAAGTGCAGGGCCCAGGAACGGACAGAGGGCTTCCAGGGGTGTGTGCGCGCGTGTGTGTGTGTGCGCGCGCGCATGTGTGCGTGCATGTATGTGTGTGTGCATGTGTGTGCATGTGTGCGCAAGTGTGTGCATATGTGTGTGCATGCGTGGCATGTGTGTGTGTGTGGGGTGTGTGGGAGCGCATGTGCGTGCATGTGTGTGCGTGTGCACGTGTGTGGGTGCATGCGTGTGTGTGCGTATGTGTGCATGTGGGGGGGCACACATGTGCGTGCATGTGTGTGCGTGTGCACGTGTGTGGGTGCGTGCGTGTGTGTGCGTATGTGTGCATGTGGGGGGGCACACATGTGCGTGCATGTGTGTGCGTGTGCACGCGTGTGTGTGCGTGTGTGTGTGCATGTGGGGGGGCACGCATGTGCGTGCATGTGTGTGCACGTGCACGTGTGTGTGTGCGTGTGTGTGTGCGTATGTGTGCATGTGTGTGAGTGTGTGTGCGCGCATACGTGTGTGGGAGTGTGCGTGTGTGTGCGTATGTGCACGCACATGTGCGTGTGTATGTGTAAGAGATGTGGGTGGGGGACGCAGACTGGATCGGCAACCTGAATCCATTTCTTCTCCTCCTAGTTCCTTTCCTTTCTTCCTTCCCACTTCTTCATTCAATTTATTCATCTGTTTTTCACCTTTCTTATACATGTATCACAAGCTCTTTTTTTGGAAATATTCAGTTAGAAAAATAGGAAAAAAATGAGACCCATATTTACTATCCTAAACCAATCACTGTAAACAATTTGTGATTGCCCACTTTTATACTATTTTTTAATCTGCCTTAAAGAAAGAAAAAAAAAAAAACAACCACCAAGCAATATGTATATCACAAATATCTTTCTATGGCAGGAATTTTTGGTGACTGCATTGTATGTGTGTATGTATGTATGTATGTATGTAGGTAGGTAGGTATTTATTTTTGCCACTGTTTATTGAGTGTCTGCTATGTGCCAGGCAGTGTTTTAGGTGTTGCAAATACATCAGTGGACAAAGGCAAAAATCACTACCCTACAATTAAAGTCCAAAGTCTTCATGGTGACCTACAAAACCCTACACAATCTGCCTCTGATGTTCACCCAATACCTGATTTTATCTCTCAGTTCTGCTTGATAGTAGTTGGAGAACAATTACATCACCTACTTGGACTGGCCAGTAAGTCAGGGGCCAGGGGTCATTTGCATCCGTTTCTAGCTCTAGCTCAACTCTGACTCAAACAAAGAAACTAGGGACACAAAATGGGGATTGCAAAATGGACACAGTGCCGTCCTCAGGGAGCGTGCAGATATTTAGGTAGCTTAAATTTTTTCCTGTTATTATTGTGCTGCAGTGAACAGTAGGGGGTCATGTTGGTGGGAGGGGAGAGGAGATGTTGCCGTTGGCCTGGGGAGATGGCAGACGTCATTCTAGGCCAGGGAAACAGCAGTGGGACATTATTCCAAGAGAAAGCTGGACTTTGCCGCTTGTTCAGCCCCTAAGTTTGAACTCCTGAGAGGATCTTGAGCAAAGCTTCCTACCTTTCTGAAAGCCTCCAAAGCCCCTTCTGTAAAATGGGAATAATGACACAAGGTGTACATATCAGGGCGATTTCCTCCGAGTGGGAACCTAAAAATAAAAAGTTAAAAATGAGAGGCAACAATCATTTACTTTCTGGGAACAGAAAGAATTGCAATTCTGGCGGAAACCCAAACAGTGTTCTGATTACAGGGTGAGGGCAGGGGGTTTTCATGAGGAAAGAAAGGGAATAATTACATGAATAGAAGAAAGAAATTTCTATTGGTGCCAACAACCCGGGTTCCTCTTTAGCTACACATGGCTGGTGACTGATTCTATCTTCAGAAAGAGGGTCCCTAATTATCAGTCCTTGTGGTCAGATGTCTGCCTTCTCCTTATCTTTGCCAACAGTTGTTTTGTAAGACAAAGTTGGGTTGGCCCAGTTCAAAGTTATTTTTCCCAGTTTAAACATCCCAGAGGCTCAAGGAGCAAGACGTGCAAGGCAGCTCCTCTGGAATGGCTACTCTGGCTCCACATTAAAATGGCTTCATTTATGTCAACTTTTCAGTCTCTGGATGACTGTGTCCCTATTTTGAGGATTTCACGCCTTTTCTCCACCAGCTGTACTAATTATAATACCATTTACTGAGCACCTCCTTTGCACCTGGCATTGTCCCGGGCACTTTAGATAAGTTATCGCATTCAGTCCTATGAGGTAGGAATTATTTTGTCTTCTTTTAAAGATATGGAGTCAAAAGCTCAGTGAGTTTGAATAACTCACTCAAGGTCACACAGCCAAGAAGGGGCAAAAACAAAATATCTACACATGACTGCTGAGTGCAGAGCAGGTGTGCTTTCTTTTTTGCTAGATATATGAAAATAACCAGTTCTTTTTATTCAACAACTCTCTCAGGATAAAGTACAAAACTCTTTAGAAAGAGCTTAGTGTTGCAAAACCAAGCATCCTGGAATGAAATGGTAAAAAACACATTTCAAAAGAAAGTAACAAGGTATTTTTAAAAAAATGTGTCTCTTTTCATTGTTTTTCTTTTTTCCTCATTATAAAAGCAATTCATGTTCACTGTGGAAATTTGGAAAATACAGAAAAGTATGAAAAAAGAAAATAAAAATCACCCTAATCTTATTACAGAAAGAAAATTGCTGTTAACATTTGTTTTATATCCTCCCGGTATTTTTTTCGTATGCTTAAATGTACATATATATTTTTTAACATAATTGGGATTGTCCTGCCAAATTGCTTCCCAGAAAGGTTGAACTAATTTACAATCCCACAGGCGGTGTTGGAGAGTGCTTCCTTACTCTGGCCAGCAAAGAGGTTTTCCTTTTTGTCGTTGCTAATTTAATAGGTTTAAAAGACAGTGTCTTGTTGGTCCTATTTGCATTTCTTTGATTACTGAAAAGGCTGAGTTTTAAAAAAAAATTCATAAGCTTATTAGAAGTGTATTTATTCTACTGAGAATTGTTTTTCATGTCTGTTGTTTGCTTTTTTTTCCCATTGGAGTTTAGTTTTCTTTTATGTTTCTTATTGATTTGCAAGCGTTCTTTATATAGGACAGAGTTTTAAAATTTGGAGGTAATTGAGAGAAGCGTACTTTCTCTTTGGTCTTCCATATTTTTTATTGTTTCTTTTTAAGAAGTTGGATATTTGGCTTCTGATTTTGGGAAGAGCAAAAAAGAGTTCAGCTTTTTAAAAAGATTATGGTAAAATATACTGTTATTTTCCTTATGGTAAAGTTTAAAATTGTGGATTTAAGAGTTGACCCTACCACTGTAGATCATTCACTACTCCTAGTTTCTCTAGTTTTACTGGTCCTCAAATGGAACTGCAAATTAGGATTGTCTGGGTCAACAACAACAACAACAACAACAACAAAGCACAATGCCTAGGCCATGCCCAAAGGAATGAAATTAGAGTTTCAGGGTTGTGGGGGAAGGTGCAAGGTGAGCCTGGGCATCAGTATTTTAAAATCTCCTGGTGAGTGCAATAGGTAACCATGACTGAGGCCCACTGCTTTAGCCTCACCCTTCCCACAGTAGGAAGGGTCATTGTAGGTAGTGACGTAACCAGTACAAATCAGTAGTAATGCAAAGTCCAACTACCCTCATTTACTGAACACACAACACCAGAATGGACCTCTTTCTTCTTGGAGCAGAAAATAGGGTGTGGTGAAGCCAGGCAGATCTTGGGGGATGTGAAGGGGCCTATAAGCTCTGGGGAAGGTGGGTGTGCTATTCAGAGAGGCAGAGGAGAAGGGCTCTCTGATCTAAGTAATTTAGAGAAGAAAAGGAAATGTAGAGGGAAGTAAAAGTATTATACAAGCCTGAGGAAGAAACTGAGGATCATAGAGGTTAAGCCAACTGTCCAAGGTCACTCAGCAATTGGTAGGCTTAAGCACATGTTCTGTTTTTGAGAAATAAGGAGGGACCTTCACTGAGTATTGTGCCATCCATCCACCTTTGGGAGGAAGCTTGATGGAGGTCCTTCCTTCTACAGCAGTGGTTCTCAACCTTCCTAATGCCGTGACCCTCTAATACAGCTCCTCATGTTGTGGGGACCCCCATAAAATTATTTTCGTTGCTACCTCGTAACTGTAATGTTGCTGCTATTATGAATCGTAATGTAAATATCTGATATGTGTTTTCCGATGGTCTTAGGCGACGCCTGTGGAAGGGTCGTTCGACCCCCAAAGGGGTTGCGACCCACAGGTTGAGAACCGCTGTTCTAGAGTCTTATTTGCATTTAGAACAACTGAGAGTACCAAATAGGTAGAATCTCCTTTTTCATTCTTTCTCTGTGATGAGGAAGTTCATGAAAACAGCTTAAACCAAATATGCTATTTTTGGTTATTTTTGTCTAGGATTGCCCAAGCCAGCATTCCTTTCTGGTGACACAAGCAATTGGAAATTCTATCATGTTCCATTTTTAAAGGATTTGGGTCTACAGCCAAGGTGGCAGAGACTAGGGGATGTCCCAACCACAATGACCTGTCAATTAGAGGCTGAATCAGAGCTTGTTTGGATGCATGAGCTGTAATACAACTTTATTCAATCTTCACAACAGCAGGTAGCAGCTTTATTCCCACTGTACAGGTAAGAAACTGAGGTACACAGTTTAAGCCACACAGAGCTCAAGGTCACACATGCTGACGAAGGATGGAGTGGAAATGCTGGCAAAGATGGAATAATCTGCCTACCTGTCCCCCAGCCCAGCTAGTATATCCCCTCCCCTTTTCATCACTTGCCCACCCCACCTGTACATGGGAGAGCCGCCTCCCAAAGCCTTTTCTTCATCAGGGGTGGCTGGGTTGCTCTCCAGAGCGTCTTGCGGATAATTACTAATCAGATGTAGGCAATCAAGCTGCTTTTTCAACACCCCCATTTTCTTCCCCCTCCTCCCCTCAAGGAACACCTTTCTGGGGGGAAGGTGACTCTTTCAGGAATTCAGATTAACATCAACAACAGGGGTGGGAGGTTGGGGAGAGGATGAAGAAAGGCATCAAATACATCTGCAAATTGCAAATGACAAGGCATCTTCTGCGCAGGTTTGCTCTCTGCTATTTTAAGGGGTCTCATTTAGCATAATATTTGCATCGTTTGTGTCTTACCCAGTAATTATAAGCAGAGACAAATTCTTCTTGTTCCCAGACTAAGGGCATTGGGGTGGAGAATAAAGGAAGTTCTGGAGGTGGCACTCAGGCAGTAAAGCCTTTAAAAGTTATTCCCTCCGGCTTCCCCTGTCTTGCTAAAATTCCCTGAACACCAAGACCTTCTGAACATGGGTCACTGCTCATTGTTTGGCTTCAGGGAGCCTGTGACCCCTCTGAAACCCTACGCAGAATTCTATATTTATGTAACTATTTGCAATCTCTCCCCCCTGGGGAGGTCTATAGCTTTCTTCAGTGTCAGTAGTCTGCAACTCTCGAATGAAGGGTGACTCACAGTGGGCATCTGTTTTTCTTCCCCAACATTCATCCACCCTTTTTCACATCCCATCATCTTGAATTCCTTTTAGGAAACCAACCTTCCTCCACCCTCATTCCATTTTAGTCTGGAAGAATTTTCTGTGGTGATGGAAATCTTCCATACCCTCCAGTTCTTTGCCAAAGAGGGCTGAGAGGCTACCTGCACTGGTTGTGGCTGTCATGAGGGTCTCTATTGGTCCACTTCCTAGCCTGATTTCTCCCCAAGCCTGATACATTCTTCCTCCCCTTCTTATTTACTTGTCTTTCTGGTGGCTACTGCAATAATGAGTCAGTGACTGAATATATTTGAATGCAAAATACCATTATCCTTCATTAAAAGGCCAGTCACCACTGGCTTTCTTGGGAGAGAGTGATTATGCTATTAAGGGCTTCTGACACATGGCCCAGGAGTGACCAGCTCATCCCAGGGCTCCTGCCTCCCTCCCCAGGATGGTTATCTTCTGACACAGCTTCTTACGCTGATGAGGGCAAAGCAAAGCCCTATGAAGACAAGCTTGTGGTTGGGGGAGGGTGCCACGGGTGTCAGGACAGTGCTGGTTTTCAGCAGCTTGCTAGGTATCTGGGCACAACCCCGTGGCCTTCCAGAGCAGCTCCGTCATTGGATCCAAGTGACTGACTTGAAATCCTTTAGTCATTCACCATTCGACTGTTTAAGGTCTAATCAATGCCCGGAATGGAATTGGACAGTAGTTAAGAGTATAGGCTTTGGGGCTGGGCGTAATTATGTTTGTGATTCTGTTACTTATTGCCCCTCTGACCTTGAACAAGTTATTTAACATTTCTAAACCTCAGTTTTTAAAATTTCAAATGAGGATAAATGGTGTGGCAGGCATGGTTGGTTTCCTGGCCAATAGCCATGCCCCCCACCTTTTTTTTTCTCACGTCCACCTCCTAATATAGAGGTTGAAAAAAACCAGATACTTTGCCAGCCCCCCTTGTGGCCAGGAGTGACCATGTGGCTGAGTTTTGGCCAATGAGAAAAAAGGAAGTTAGCATAGAAAATTGTGGGAATATTTTTTCTCCATTAAAAATGACAGCAGTACTTGACGATAAACCTTCTGATCCTTTCCCTCCTTTCCGCTTTAAATGCTGCTGCTTGGAGTTGTGATGTCTTGAGCCATGGTAGCCGTCTTGTAACCATGAAGCAGCACACCTGTGGGTAAAAACCAGCACAATGAAAGGGATGGAAGAAGCTATATCTTTGATTATTTCATTGAGTTGCTGAACCAACAGTTCAGCATCCCATTTTCTTGTTGAGAATGTTCTTACGACTTAAGCCATGGGTGGTTAAGTTTCCTATTACTGGCTGTTGAAGGCATTTATAAATGATACAGCAAGCCCAGAGTTATGGGTTGTTGGGAGGAATAAATACGATCATGTATGGAGAGTCCCTACCGTAGTCCCGAGAACATGATGAGCATATGGTAAGGCAGCATTTATTATCAGGAGGAATAACTGTACTTAGAGAGCCACAGGTGAGATTTGCGGAGACCCTGGGAGATTTGTGATGTGTAAAATTTGGCCCTTTTCTGCTGTCCCTTCCTACCTGGATGGGTATTGGAATCATAAAATGTTAGCACCAGAATGGTCTCTTTGACATTAAATTCAGCTTAACCCCTTTGATTTCATAGATCAGGGAAGTGTCCCTCTGGGCAGAACTGGAGCTAAAGCTTGGACTTGGAGGCCAAAGTTCTTTCATCCACAGTCAATTGCCTTCCATTTCTATTCCAACAAACTCAAGGGTCATTATGGGATGGGGTGGGGGGAGATGGATATAAAATGAGACATCACATAGGAAAAAAAATCTTGAAACTTTTGGGATGCAGTCCACATGAATAGAGTTATGATTCTTAATACATGTGGTTCATCATTTTGCTCCTTGGTCAAATGCACAGGAGATGTTCTAGGAGTGGGAGAGGTTTTAGTGGAGGCTCTGAGACCAGCTAGGTGGTACACCTATATTCATTGGTTCACAATCCAGTCATTGTTTGATTTTTTTTCTTTGCTTTTTGGTATGTGGGTAGCTCCCTGGCTGGGAATCGAACCCAGGCCACAGCGCTGACAGCACCAGTGCCGAAGCCTCAAGCCCCTACACCATCAAGGAACTCCCTGTTTGATTTCTTTATTGAAGAAATATTAATATTTACCAATTCAATTTATTTATAAAGGAATATAGCAATATGACAATGTTATTGTATTGAGATTGGCTATAGAGGGGCAAGGGTGGAATTGAGGAGAGCAGTGTGGAGGCTACTACAGTAACCCAGGCAAGACATGACAGGGTCTTGGACCAGGTGGAGGTGTTGAGGAGTAGCCAGATTTTAGATACAGGAACCAAGAATTTTCAGCAAACATGAGGTTCAGGAATTATGTGCTCCACTTTTCATAGCTGTTCAGATCACAGGGGCTTGTGGGACTGGAATCCTTAGGTTCTGAAAGCAGCTACTAAGACCCTTGGCTCCTATGTGGGGTGGTGCATATCAGACAGGATGGCACCAGGAGTTACTGCTGGCAACATCTTTTGTCTCTGTGGCAGGGAAATCAGCGGAAGCTTTTATCTCAATTAGGTTCTGCAGGGCACCATCATTCATCCGTCTTCCCCGATTAACTTGGGGTAATATCTGAGAGTTCTGGAGGAAGGGAAGGCAGCGCCAAGCTGATAAATATGAATCGGAACAGACTGGATGGTGTCTCCAAGGACTCATCAGAGAGGAGAAGGCAGGCGAATAGGATTTGTTAAAGATGTTTTGGTGGAGAAGAGAGTGCAGAAGGCTATCTTGTGTGGGGGATTGATTTAGGAATTGCCCCAGCAGGCTAATAGGCCTGACTTAATGGGAAAATTCTGCCTGCATCCCCCAGATTTGGGACATTGTTTATGTCACCAGGCTGGTTGGAGTATCAGGACCCTGGAAATTTGATTGAGTTCTGCAGTAAGTGTGGCTTTGTGTAGGCCGGCACAGCTGTTTATAACTCAGCATATCATCCTGGAGGTGCGTTAGATCCATCAGTGGAGAGATAGAAAAAAGAAAGGGAGGATCAAAGGAAGGAAGCAAGGGAGGAAGGGAGAAAGAGATGAAGGAATTAATTTAGGCCTCTATCCCAGACCTACCACATTGCAATCCGTTGGACAGCCAACCTAGGGAGAACCGCCCTGGAGAGCAGGCTGTGGTCTCTCTCCAGGGTGCTGAATCCCCCAAGCACTCTCTTCCCTTGATGCCTCTTTTTGCTTCCTTCGTTCAAACTTTGACAAATGTTTACTGAGCACTGACCGCACACCCCAGGTCCTGTAGATTCCAGGGATTCAATAGTAAAGAAAACTGACAAAAAATCCCTGCCCTCTTGGAGCTTGTGTTCTAATTTAGTGGATGGAGTCAGACAAGAAGTTAAAAAAAAAGGAAAAAAATGTGAACTATGTATTAGAAAGTGAAAAGTGCTTAGGAAAAAAATAAAGCAGGGGAATGGAACGCAGAAGGCAGAATTTTTACTGAAGCTTTCAGTAAGAGGGCCAGCTAAGGCCTACAGAGACTACAGCATTGGAATAAACATTTGAAAGAGATGAGGGAGTAAGCTCTTCAGATTTGTCAATAGCTTCGCACCAGCCAAGTGGTATTGCTCATGTTTCCCATAAATCTCTGTTCTTTCTCACATCAGTGTTTTATGATGTTTCCTCTTCTTGGAAACACCCTCCCCAGCATCCATCACTACTGTGTTCAAATCCAACCCTCTTAAAAAATGCCTTATGTAAATCTCACCTCCCACTTCCCTTAGGAAGCCCACCAGGGTGGTTCTTTGACAGGAAGTGATCTGTCTTCTCTACTAACCTTCACAACACCATATATGTATGTTACTCTATTTTTTTGTTTTTTACTTTTTACTTTTTACTGTGTTCTATGACTGCTTCTGTGTTCTCTTCTCACCTGGAATTTTCCACTAGTCTGAGAGTTCCACAAAGGTAAGGGCTGTACTTGCCTAGAATCAGACATATCCACACTCAAGTCAAATCAGTTCCTCTACTTGCTGTCAGTGAGGCTTTGGGCATTTGAGGCTTTGGACAAGTCACTTCACCTCTGTGGACTTCACTTTCCTCCCCTGTAATGTGGAGGTGATAATATGACCTGACTTAGGGGGCTGTTGTGATAAGTAAGCATTGGTGAATATGAGGCACTCAGCAAGGTTGCTGAAACATGGTTGGCATTCAGGTAATAGTAGCCAGGATTATAATTACTTCTCCTCTTCTCCGCTGTGCCTATCCCAGGTACTGGCATATAATTTTTTACCTCATAAAGTTTGCAAATGAATGCATCTCTTTGTAGTCTTTCTTGAAGAGGGATCTACCAGCCACCTGTACAAGCATCAAGTAGGGACTTATAAAAATGCAGATTCCTGGGCTCTCTATCCCTTCTGAACATAGTGGGCAGGTGTCCAGGAATCTGATATTTAAACAATGCCCCAGGTGATTCTCGTGCCCACTAAAATTTGAAAATGACTGATGATAATAGTAACTATGACATAGAGATTTTCAGGAATTATATATAATATATATATAATATATATATATATATAATATTTATATATATGGATTAAATTAATACATGAAATATATCAATATAAATATATAGCTATGTTTATAAATATAGCTTAAAACAGTGCCAGGCACACATGGTGAGCCTTAGCTACTATTTTCTGTTTGTAAGCAACTTCTGTGACTAGTCAGTTCACACAATTGTGACCAGAGTCTCCCGAGCTTGTTTCAGAGGCCTCCTTGCCTTACAGCCTTGCTTTGCTCTGTGTGCCCAGCTGTTCCAAAGACATGAACCTCAGACCGAGAGAAAATGAACCCAAAATGAGCTTCAAGCACTTGCCCTGCTGCTGCTGCTGGTGGTAGAAAAATAGCATCATCTCTGCTCTTTAAAGAATTTCTCTGGCAGGTGTACACACAGCTGTTCCTCCTCCTTCCTGCAGGCAGAGAGCAGGCAGATACCGCCAAGCGTCCAGGAGACTGAGCTGTAACCAGCTCGTGCCAATAAGGCCCGGGATGGCTTTCCCTCTTCTCGCTAGTCTCCCTTTCTTCTTTATTTCTCTCTAAGGAGGCTATGGGGTAGGGGACATCCCTTAGTTCTAGGTGCTTCTGGAGAAGGAACTTGAGGGGGAGGAGTCCCAAAAGGGGCGAAGAGCCAGGAAGGGAGAAGGAGATGGAGAAGAGGAAGTCTGGGTGGCTGCCCGCCATGCAGCAAGGTGTGCTGGGAGAGTTTAATTCTGGCAACACTGTCTTGCTGTGGGACCCTGGGCAAGTCACTTCATCTCTCAAATTCTTACCCCAAGCCAAACAGCACCTTATAGCGGAATGAGCATAAGCTTTGGAAGCCCAGGCTTTGTAGGTTGGAATCCTGTCTCCGCCTGTATTGACTGTGAGACCTTGGGCAAATCGCTTTACTTCTTTGCATCCTCAGTGTTTTTTTTTTGTTTGTTTTTAAAGAAAGGTAAGCTAGAAAATCTTTGTCCTATGTGCCCAACAGGTTTATTGTGAGGATAAAATGACCCAGTGGATGTTAAAACACATTCTAAGATGTGAAATGCTGGAAATGTGTGAGGTGTCATTCATTCCATCCATGATTGACTCCTTCATCCCCCCAAATCCAGTGTAATATTGTGCAGGATGAGGAAACTTAAGACAAGCCACGGGGGAGGGGTTGTCTTTCTATGGGTGGGGTGCTGTCTGCAGGATGATCAGGTTTCCATGTGCAGTTTACTCCACTTGCTAACATAGCTCCAGGCATTGACACAGGGAAGGCATGCCTTTCACGCATTACGTCAGTGTTCCTTTTTTTGGGAGCATTTGGGGTAGAGGCAGTTTAGTGCAATGGTTAAGCACAGGAGGCATAAGATGGGTGTAGTTTCAAATCCTAGGTCTGTTGCTTACCAGCTGTGTGATTTTGGGCAAACCACTTAACCTCTCAGAGCTCCAGCTTCCTCCACATTTACATGGGAATAATCACACTTATCTCACAGCACTGTTGAGGAATAAGAGATAAAGTGTATATAAATGCCTGGTACGTAATAGGTGCTCAATGAACAAATGCTAGCCTTTACTCATTTGTTTATTTAGTTTTGAGTCTGAGGGAAAGACAGCCTTCTCAGGTTTTCCAAGTGATCATCCTGCAGCCATTGAGGCAGAGAGTACTTGGGCTAGATGTGTGAGGTGTCTTGGGAAGAGCCTCAGGCTTGTGGTTGCCATGGCCGGGGTTCGAGACCTGCGAGGGCTGTGTGACTTTAGATGTGTCCCTTCCTTTCTCTAAATTAAAATTTTCTCATCTGTAAAATGGGGGGGGGGGTCCAGTGGTTTTTATCTGTGAGCCTCAGATGAGTGACTTCATGAGCAAAGGTCTTGCCAGTTTGAAAGTGGGTGCTTTGTGTGTGAGACCTGGGTGTTTCCTCTTTATTCTGAAGCTCACTGTAAGCCAGGCAGATTAAGCCAGATGGAATTTGGCTTGTCAAAGGCCAAATCCTCCAGAAATAGAGGGCTGCCCTTGATACCAAGTGAGGCATCATCAACGGTGGGCTTTGTCTTAAAGCTCCTCCTACTGGGAATTTAACTGACTAGCTGAGCCAAGACAGTCCAGCTCCTTGAGAATATATTACAATCTGGCCTTTCTTGCAGTACACATCCCCCAATACTCAGGCCCCCAGGAGGAAATAGAAAGCTGGGAGTTGGAAGAAAGTTTAATGAAATTGAATTCTACTCATAGAGAAGTGGGCAAGGTTAAAAGGACTGATGAGGGATGTTGAAACACCCAGAGACTAGTCACCACTCCTAGGCTTGACTATGCAAGGAGAGGAATAGGGAGGGTTACCAGATACTGGTGAGAGGCAGAGCTGGGGAGGGGGTACCAGAAACAACTATAGTTATAGAAGGACTTGGCCTCAGCCAGCACTGGCAGCACTGGGATGGGAAGGGGAGGAAGGAGTAGAAGAAAGGCCTCCAGCTCTTTCTTCTAGCCTTCCAGCCTCCCCTGGTGCCTTCCATTGACCAGTCCCTCTGGGAAGCAAGAGGACAAGGGAGCCCATTGATGCTGTCCATGTAGGTCAGCCTCTCGAGGCACAGAGTGTGCAGAGACTGGCAGAGGGTAGATCCGGTTGGGGGAGTGTCACAAGCAGAGAATAATAACCAGACCGGTGCCAAATGTTCCTTCTCGCTTGTCCTGTTGCCCCCACCCCCAACTCTTAGTGAAAGGTATCTTCTCCACTTTTCTGAAGCCATTTTAGAGCAGTGTTACCTCCCTTGAGGAGCCCTACTAGGAAAGCTGACACAGAAGGAAATGAAAAGTTCTGAGACCAAGATGTCAAATGCAAACTGGAGGAAGAGATGGAGTCTGCTTCAGGCGTAGGCTGGGCCTGAAGGGTGAGGTCGGTGAGTGCAGAGGGTAAGGTCAGTGAGTGGGCTCCTTGAGGGTAAGGTCAGTGAGTGCAGAGCCCAACTCTTCCCAGGACTATTCTTGCTTTTCCGTCTTTGCATGCAGTTTGAGGGGATCTCATTTTCTTGGCGACAGCCTAGTGGTGATGATCATGGCTTTGAAGTCAGACAGAACTGGCCCTTCCACTCCTGGGTGTTTAAACTTGGATGTTCTTTAACCTCTCTGAGCTTCAGTGCCTTCATACATAAAATAGGAATACATCTACTTTATAGAGTTGTTATGAGGGTTGAATGAGAGGCTGAAAACAAGGACCTAGTCACCCAGAAGACTCAGGATATGATAGCTAGAACATCATACTATTACTGGCATATGACTTTCCCTGGCATGGCTTCCATGGCTGGGGCACAGCCCCCTCCCAGCCCTCTCCTCAATAGCCTCCCCTCTTTCAGATGCTCACTACTGGCCCTCTGCCCCTAGAAAGGGCTGCTGTCTGGCTCAGATTGCAGAGCGCTGGGCAGGAGATGCCGCGAGAATGCAAATATGGCTTTATCTGTGTGTGTGCAGCTGCTCCCTTCCTTGAGTTCATCACGGGGAACAAGGGCAAGCTGTGGGCCCCCCAGGGTGCCCTAGGCTTTATCCATCTCCGCTGAGTCTACACTATCAGCAACAATAATAATATCCATCAATACCTCAGGCTTTTCTATTTGCAAAGAGCTTTGATTTTCATCATCTCATTGTACCCTCACAATTACCCTGGATTATTATTCCCCCCCGCCCCCGCCATATTGTACAGAGGAGGAAAACCGAGGCTCAGAATGGTCTACAGGATTTCCAGTCAAAACGGCAGAGTAGGTCAATGTGGTGCTTGCCCTCTCTCACAACCACATTAAAATGACAGCTGAACTACAGAAAAACCATCATTGAGAACCATCTGAAGTCTAGCTGAACAGGTCTTACAACTAAGGATATACAGAAGAAGCCACCTTGAGATTGGTACTTTTAGGAGGGGCAGAGATGTGGAATGGGCTGGTACCACACCCAAATGTGGCAGTTAAAAATTGGGAGGGATATCTTGGCTGTCGATGTTCCCCCCCAGAGGAGAGACAGGTTTCAGCCCCACACTAGGCTCCCCAGCCCAGGGTTTTGGTGCTGGGAAGCGAAGTCCCCACAACTTCTGGCTGTGAAAACCAGCAGAGATTGTGACTGAGTGAGATAAAGGTGACTGGAGTCCCATCTAGATGTTCCTCTTAAAGGGCCCACTGTGCACAGACTTACTGATGGACTCACTTATGATGAGCTCTAGCACTGGGGCAGCAGCTCGAAAGGTGCCAGGGACATACAGGGAGGAACCAAATTGTCTAACTTCAGGGCAAGGCTGGAAGGGCAGCTTTCTCCCACACAGAAGTACTGGCAGAAAGCATTGTTTCTTTGTTGAGGCCTCCCCTCACTCAGCCTGCAGTTGCAGGTGATGTCAAGTCTCTATCAACCTTGCTAACATTTTTCCATCCTGGTGATTCCCTGAGACCCAGCCCCACCCAATTTGTGGGCCCCCACAATCCACTGCCAGTGACTTTTCTATACAAAAAGCCTATTTTGGCTCATGCTGCAGACTTTCCTAAATTTTTTCAAAGGTTTAAAAACCCCAGCTAAGCAGCACCTGGTCTCAGCGTGCCAGGTAACCCTTGTTAAGCAGCGTCAAGCCTGGCAATAGCAGCAGTCAGCCTCGGTTCACAACTTAGCTTCTCCCAGGCACCTCCAAGCCCAGCAAGGGTGGTGACCATCTGTGAATTGCTTTGTGGATCATCCCAGGTGGCCCTTGGCAGGGCACAAGCTACAGCTGAACTTGGCCTGCAGCAGAGACCCTCCCAGGAGGCCCCAGAGACGGTACACCTGATGGCCAGCTTCCACTGAACCCAAGCACCACCCAGCTGTCTCTGTGGGTATATTCCGCAGGCACCAAAGCCCTGCTAAAATGAATTCTCTCTGTAGGGTCAGCCCTGGCACAACACCTCCTTCACTGAAGGCATAGCCAGTCTTTACAACCAATCAGCTTGAAGATCAGTTCCTCCCGTTGATGTGCAAACAGAAGGGCACACCTGGAAGACGCGGCTCACAGGGAGACTGCACCACTGCACCGCAGGACACCTACTACAGAAGTCCTCTCTGCTAAGACCGGGGGACATGGCAGCTCAACCTCATACATAGAAACAAACACAGAGAGGCAGTCAAAATGAGGTTACAGAGAAACTCCTCTTGAGCACTAAGTTTGTACTCCCTTTGAGCCCATATAGTCTTGGGGACCTTGGCTTTGTGTTTAGCCCTATGATCAGCTTCAATTTCATTGCTCCCCTAGAAGAGAGGAGATGGCTGGTGTCCCTTTGACTCCACAGGGAACTTTTTCAGGAAGCCGTAATATCCACAGTCTGCACAACATGCAGAAAACCCAGCTGACATTTCCTCCCACCTGGGCAGACTATCTGAGGCTGCTGTGAAGGGGCCTAGAGACCACAGCTCCTCTCAGACAGCAGCAGAGAGCTGGTGGCATTTCCTTCCCCCCGAGGGGCCTGGGGACAGCAAGGGACGCTTAGGGGTCGACTGAGCTGCCCTGTGGCTGGTGAGTGGCTTATGCAGCTGTGGTTCTGAGGCTGGCACAATAGTGGTAGACTGGGAAGAGCATGTTATCAACAGAAGCTTTTAGCATCACGGATCCAGGCTGGAAATGTCAGTGGCCTGTCAGCTCAGCAAGGAAGTGCCAGGCAAGCAGGAGGCAGAGGCCCAGTCCAGATCCCAGCTCTGCCTTTTGACCTCAGTGATCATGGGCAAGTCGCTTTGCCTCTCAGAGTCTCAGTTTTCCCACCTGAAGCAGTGGTTCAAAGTGTCAATTCCCAGGTTCAAATCCCAGCCTCACCACTGACATTTGGCCTCAGACTTCACCAGCCTGGGTTCCATCTTTAAAATGGCAATCCAAACCTAGGCTCATCTCCCTTCTCAACATCCTTAACCTTATCATGCCCACAAGGTCCCTTTTGCCACGTAGGTGACATACTCAGAGATTCTGGGGATGAGAACACGGGCATCTTTGGGAGATCATAGTTCTGCTTATAGTAATACTGTAGGATTCCATTTAAATAAAGTTCAAAACCAGCTGAACTGGTCAGGGTAGTGGTTGGACTTGTGGGGAACCTTTGGGGGCCTCTGGTCTGGGTGCTGGTTACACAGCTGTGATCACTTTGTGAAACTTCATTGACTTAGAACTCGTTATGTGCACTTTTGAGAACATACGAGTATGTTCTACATGAGTAAGATAATTCACTTAGAAAAACAGGGATCCCAATGGGTACCAGTCTCATCAGCAGGTCATGGATATTAAACGTGGTGTGACACATTAAACGCTTGTTCTTACGACAGGGATCGGAGCACAATACCAATCGCATGGGTTGTTCTTCCAGCAAACATTTTGTGAGTGTGGGAAAACAGTCTGTGCACACAACATTAAGTAGGACACATTTCCGTGATTCAGAGCTTTTACATGAATTCCATCATGAAAGCAACTTTAAGGGAAAAGAAGAAATGAGCTTTTTATTAAAAATGTTTTATTTGTATGGGAAGAAGACAAGAGTGGTGAGAAGCAGCTGGGTGAACATGTGGTTTGAAAAATGTTATATAATAAAAGAGAAGGAATCAGGAAAATGTAGGACAATGTATGTGACAGGGAAAAAGTCCAGGTCCTCCAGGTATTTAAAGAAAATTCGTAAGTGTTGACAGTCAGGCAGTGAGGAATTGGGGCGTGCTTGTTAAGTGACAAGCACTTTACAAAACAACCTTCTGTGTCAGTTTTAATCTTCAGAACCACCCTACGAGGGAGGTATTTTATTATGTCAATTTTACAGATGAGGAATTAAAGCTTCAGACAGGTGAAGGGACTTACCCAAGACATGTCAGCTAAAAACTGGCCATTTATGGTCTTTGAACCAAAGTCTGGCCGACTCCAAAACCCCAGGTGCTTACATAACTACCTGCCCCCCTGGTCTGCCCCCCTGAACTCCAGGGGTGTGTTTCCGACTCCAGGCCTTCCCCCTGGCCTCTACTGTAAAGTAGAACCGTAGTGGCTGGAGTTGCAGGTGACCTAGAACCTGAATCCTTCCTTCCCCGGCCCAGGCGGGGGTGCCCACCAGCGGCTCTGAGTCACCAGGGCTCCAAGCACCCCTCCCCTCTGGGCCGTGAATTCCCAGTGTCTTGTGAGTCTTTTACGAAGAGCGTCCACGTTTCTGCCTGGGCTCAGCTGGCTGCTCCCTGTCCGTGAAAAGTCTGATGTCCGACTTCCTGCTGGTGCTTGACAAACAGGGCGGAGTCGGTGCTGTATTTTATTTAAGCCCGTGCGAACGCTGGGACCCCAGGAACAGGTTTCCGAGGGGCTGGCGTGGGGTGTCCAGGGGCCTGTCGGGAAGCAGCCGCCTCTGCCTTGACAGCCGGTGGAAAGGCCATGAAAACAGTGTCTCTGGCGACCATGGAAGATCACTGGTGGAATTTATCGAGGCTTCCCCAGGTGCCCCGTTCTGTGGTTCAGAGTGAGGCTTGAGCATCAGGAATTTAAAAAGCTCCCCAGAAAATTCCAAAGGACGACCAGGGTTCCACACCACCAGTGTAAGAAAATGGCACAACCCAGAAGGCATGAGGCCACAGAGGAGTGGGTGGTGCCAAGGAATAGTGTCTCTGAGAGGGGCTGGTTCTGCGTTAGCCAGCTGTTCCTCCTCCCCTCCCCCTTCCCTTGCTCATTGCCATCACCATCAGGTCATCTTCATTATCACCCTCATGGCAGCTTTGCCATTTATTTAGCACTTACTACACTCTACCTGCAGCTTTGAATGTATCACCCCATTTTATCCTCAGAAAATCTCGTGTTAGCAGCTACTCTCACCCCCATGTAGGGTGTGCTATATGGCTGAGCCTCAGAGAGGTTAAGTAACGTGTCCAGGTCACACAGCTAGTAGAGAAAGGCGAAAATTCAAACCTTCTTCATTTCCTTCTTTTCTTCTTTCCTTTCCTCCCTTTTCCCCTTTCTTCCTTCACATTTTCTTTCTTATTTTCTTCAGGTTTCCTCCCTGCATTTATGTGAACTGTACAAGTTCAGTGAGAAATACAAGGGTGTATGAGATAAAGCCCGTGTCCTCAAGATGTTTTTAATCCTTTTTTTGGAAATAATACCTTCACTCATTTGTGCACTCATTCATTTATTCAACAGTTTTTCATTTAGCACCTACTGTGTGCCAGATACTGTCTTACATGCTAGCCCTGTAGGAATAAACAAAAATCTCTGCCCTCCTAGACTTTACTTCCCAGTGAAACACACCCACGGGAAATGCTATTATCTTAGTCTTCCCAGGCTGCCGTGACCAAATAGCATAGACGAGGAGGCTTAAACAACAGACATTTATTTTCTCACAGTCCCGGCAGCTGTAAGTCTGAGACTAGGGTGCCAGCACGGTCGGTTCTGGTTAAGTCTCTCTCCCGGCTTGTAGAGAGCCCCCTTCTCACTGTGTACTCATGTGGTATGTAGGGGGGGCAGGTGAAGAGATGGGGGTGGGGTGGGAGAAAAAGAGTGAAAACAAGCACTCGGGTGTCTCTTCTAAGGGACTTAATCCCATTACGAAGACCCCACTCTCATGATCTCATTTAAACGCAGTCACCTTCTGAAGGCCCCGCCTCCAAAGACCATCTCAGGGGGGTTAGGATGTCAACATGTGAATTTTGGAGGAACCCAGCTGAGTCCATAGCAACTACAGCAGTGTAAGACTATGCCGTAAGACCTGCCAGTACAGCAGTGAGGACCACACAAGGGGCATCAAGGTGAGCTGTCGGCGCTCAGAGGAAGAAAATCGGCACAGGGGCTGTTGGGGCAGAAGGTGAAGTCAGCTGTTGACTAGGTAGTCTCTCTGCCCATTTGGTGGTCTTGCATCTTTCTCTGTTCTCAGCATCAGAAACTGGGGTCATGACCCCCACTGTGTACAAACGCTTAGCCTCCGTCCTGGGGAGGGTTCTTGTGGCCTTCAGAGTCAAGGTTCCTAGTCCTTTGAGGTCTAGGCATGCAAAAAAGGAACACTTTTTGGTAGCCCAAAGAATTTCTATGGAAGACCCTGGACTTCCTGGACTATTCAAGCCTTTTTTTAACAGACATGAAAGCTGAATGGGACCAGAAAGCACGCTCACGTTCCGTGTGTCCACTTCCTCGTGGGAATACGTAGACACGTGGATGCGTGATTGGCTGGTGGGTGCATGTATGAGTGGTTGTGGGGACATAGTGTGTGTGCCTTTGCGTGGGACTGTCTTAGGCGTGTGTGCGTTTATGTGTGTGTGCGCATACGTGTAAGCCTGTGTGTGGATCTGTGTGGGACAGTGTGTGTGGGCACGTGTGTCCATGTAGATCATGAAAGGGTGTCTGTGTTTCCGTCTGTTGAGGATGTCTGTGAGTAGGTTTAGAGATGAACTATGAGTGCCTGTAGGTCCATGGAAACAGAGATATATGGGCGTGAGAATATATCTAAAGTGTTTGTGCATGTGAAATAGTCACTACTCCCACAATAATTCTGAGTACTGGGGGGCATTTAGAAGACGGCATGTGTGTGAACGACTGTGCATGTATGTGAACACGTGTGTGTGTGTGTGTGTGTATGTGTGTGTGTGTGTGTGTGTGTGTGGCTTTGTGGGTGTCTGGGTGTATGTACTGGCATGTGTGTATGTGGTAGCGTGCATCTGGGTGTATATGCCTGGCTGTGAGGATGTCTCTGTGAGCATATGTGTGTGGGGTGCATGTGTTGGTTGTGTGTGTATGGGGGTGCACGTGTGAGCCTCTGTATGCTGATGAGGAGTGTGTATACATATGTTGGTTGGGGGGAGAGCGAAGGCAGAGCGTGGGAGAGGGAGATGGCACTGCTCCCCCTCCCCTGGCGGTCGCACAGCGTCTTGGTGGCTGAGATTAATTTTTCTCGGATTTAGTATTTCTGTGGCACATTGGATCTGCAAAATGCTTTACAATCACTTTTATTGGTTGTGCCTGTGTTATATATAGCAGCAACCTCAGCTGCACCCAGAGACTCTCCAGAGTTGAGAACCAAGCAAAGCAAACTTTACCCTCTTTCTCAAGCTTTGCCCATTTCCTGGGCAACATCTGGTCTCCTGTGTGTGTGTGGACCAGTATGAAAGTGGATTGGGGTGTGTGTGTGTGTGTGTATGTGTGTGTGTGTGTGTGTGTATGTAGGCGGTGATGCTGGAGGTGGGGGTGCTCACGTGGACCCGCCAGCCAAAGCTTTCCCTTATTCATGAGAAGTCAGCGAATCTAATCACTAGATTACTTGCCTGGCTCAGCCCATACTTGCCTGGGCTAGTGGATGAGGGACTATCTGTAAGACTGGCTTAAAGCTCCTTCTATTTCTTGGGTTGGGGCACGTGTTCTTTGTAACTGCCCTTGCAGTACGGTCAGTAACCTTAGTGTGAGTTCCCCACCCCGCACCCCGCAGCGGACCACGAGACAAGGTACCAGTAACACATTAGGGAGGTGATCTCAGGAGGCATGAGGGAGGAATGGAAGAGTGGCGGGGAAGGGAGAACAGCCAAGAAAAGGTGTGTTCTTGCTGCCTCCTAGTCAGAAGCATGCCTCAGAACCACCCCCCTAGGGAGGAAGTGGGGTATTTATTACCCACTCCTACACTGGGCCGGCTCAGAGTTGCCCCCTCCACCCCCTGGGTCTGAACGCCCCTGCACATCCAGGTTGCGCCTGCTTGAGTCCAGGCGAGCTCCCCTGTGCTGGCGGAAGTCCTCGGGGTGGAGGACAGGCAGCGCCTGGTGCTCCAGGAGGAAGGCTTGTGCACGGGGACCGGGCTGCCCTTACAGGGGAGCTCAGGCAGGCCAAGGGCCTGTGGGGTAGGGATCAACATTGTCTGCTACACACCTCTGGACTCCAGTAAAACCTTATCTCAAGGTCGCCAGTGACCTTCAAGTTCATAAATTCATTAAGTTCTTGGCTCAGTGTCTGTATCCACTGCAGCAGTTGGCTGTTCTGGACCGCACGTTTCTGGTTTCTCACTCTGTCCAGCTGCTGCTTCTCTATGGTCCCTTCCCCGCAGTGTGGGTCCCCCCCCTCCGGTGTCTCCCTGCCCACACACTACGCTCACCAGTACCCTACGTGTCGGAGCTGCAGCCCCCAGCTCTCTCGCTGAGTCCTGGCCTTGTGCTCACAGCTGCCCCCGCAACGAGTCCTTTCAGCGAAGCATCCAGCCTCTCGGGGTCAGTGCTTCCAACCCTCAGGCGCCGACTTTGACCTCCGCTGCTGCCTCGCTTCTCAAGTTGGCTCCAGGGCCAGGTGACATGATCGGCAAACGCGTGGGTGCAGGGTCTGAGGACGGCCGCCTCGGGATGTGCATCTCCAAGGCCCAGGGGGCTCGTGTGCATGTGAATGTTTGAGAAGCCTTGGTCTGAACTGATCCTCTGGATTTCTGTTGGTGGTACCAGCAGTTTACTGATCACCCAGTCTTAAAACTCTTCAATTATTGGAATCCTAGGAGTAAGTATCCACCAACCTTCTCTAAATCAGGATTCCTGTGGGACCAGGGTCTCAGTTAAACAAGTAATAGTGCTAACACCGTAATTGAGGTGTTGCAGGTGAGTCGGTCTGTGCCAATACCATTACACGTGTCCCCCCATTTCCACGCCCGTTTCTGGAGCTCTTGCTCAATGACTGGCTCCAGCTGTGATGGTGCAGGATTGAACTAGGCTCAGTCCTTGCCCCTCAGGAATTCACAGTTCGGGTGAAGGGGACACAAAAAGGCACTGAGTGATAAGTGGAGGGTGCCGTGGAAACCAAAAGGGGGCCCCTAACACAGCCCCAGGGGTCCGAGAAGGCTTCCTGGAAGGGGATGCCCAGCTGCAAAGCACCCGAAGGACACGGAGGCCCGGGCAGAGGAGGCTGGAGAAAGAGGACTCGCAGGAGCTGGCCGGTGCCTGCGCTGGTGGCGAGTCTGGGGACTCTGCCTGTTCTCAGGCTTGTGGCTTGGGGGACATCACTGCCCCTCCCCTGCCAGCATCTGCCTCAGCTCTAAAATGGGAATAATAGCTACTACCTCCTCAGGGTCACGAGGAGAACGAAATGAGTACGTTTGGGAACGGTAACTACGTGGCTCTCCTGGGTGCTGATTGCATATACGTTGTCTGCGACCAGAGCTTGCAACTTCATTGCAGAGAAGATAACCACGGTGTAGGGGGCTCACGTCAGATCTTTGGAACCAGTGAACGTGACGTTATTTGGAAAAGATGTCTTTGCAGGTGTAATTAAGGATCTGCAGATGAGATCATTCTGGGTTTCCTAGGTGGGCCCGAAATCCAAGCACAGGTGTCTTCATAAGAGGAGGGGGAGACACAGAACAGGGGAGAAGGCCGTGTGACAGCCGAGGCAGGCACTGGAGTGAGGCATCTACAGGCCAAGGAGTGCCCAGGAGAGCGGGCAGCCACCGGACGCTAGAAGAGCCTTCAGAGGGAGCGTGGCCCTGCCGACCCCTAGGTTTCAGATTCCTTGCCTCTCAAACTGTGAGGCAGTGACTGTGTTCTAAACCACTTAGTTTGTGGTCATTTGTCATAGCAGCCCGAGAAAACTAGCATGCCCCTCCAGGAATCTATGTAATTGCACGTGTGGAAGCAATACAGGGAGCTGTGGCAGCCCGTGCAGGGGGGTGAAGGGCGGGCAAGGGCACCAGAGCTGGGCTCTGAAGGTGGGGTGGCGCGTGCCAAGAGAAGCAGGAGCTGGGCTAGAGGGGTAAGATGTGCTATGGTTCTGTGGCTTGCAGATCGCCTACCCTTTGCAGGAACGGACAGGTCAGTGGGGGCACCGGCTGCTCCCCTCCTTGCCCTTCTGGCCCATGCCTGCTCCTTTGCAGGCTGTTGGGTCACTATGTCTTTTGGCCCGCCTACTGGGCACTCTTCTTTGTTTTTTCCCCTTTCCCACTCCCTTCATGTAGGGTGTCTGAGCCCTTGTCTTTGAGCACGGTGCGAGGTTGCAGGGCAGAGGCACAGAGGCCTTTGTGCTGCAATGTCCAGCATCTTCTGGGCAGGGGAGCTGGCTCCGCTGTGAATGAGCCTCGGACAAAGGCATTGCCTGAGAGTACCTGTAATTAGACTGTCCACGTGCAGTGCAAGGGACAAAAGGGAGATGAATGGCCATGTTGTCTGGCTGCTCGTTGCTATGGTTTCTGTGGGGCTTGGGTGGGGGAGCATGGTTGCCAGGCAACGAGAGAAGGACCAAGACAAAGGGAGCTGGTGTGAGGGAGAGGTTTGGGGCAGGTGTGAGTGTATTCAGGGTAAGGTGGGGAGGAGACTCAGAGAGGATGAGGAAGAGACCTCGGCAGACACAGAGGACAGAGGGAGATGGGGGTGGGGAAGACAGAGAGAGAGAAAGAGAGAGAGAAGATAGGACAGGGAGGCAGAGAGAGAGACACAACTCGCAGAAAGACTTAGAGAAGCAGAGACGTTAAAACCAAGAAAGAGACAACAGAGACACATAGGGACAGACAGACAGAGAGAAACAGCGAGATTCTCATTCACTCACGAGTACCTGCTGTGCGCCCTCTGGAGTTAGGGCTGTTAGCAAGACAGATACCATCGAGCAAGGCTGACATCATTGCTACCCTGGAAGCTCTCAGATCCAGAGAGAGAAACGGATGCTCCGGTGGAGCCAGAAAGAACGCGCCCTTTCTCCCTTGGGGTTCCTGGGGCTTACTTTCCGGCCGGTGTGAAGGGGGTGCCCTCCGGATAGGGCCTTTTCACCCTTCCTCTGGTCTCCAGGAAGTGTCTGCGGGCAGCTCCTAGAGGCTGGCTCTACCAAGTGACTCTGGTTGAACTACACTGGGTCTCTCCCTAGTAGCTCCCACTGGCCGCCCACCCTGGTGCTCCAATCTCCCACCATTATGGTGATGATGGACAAGCTCCTCCATTTCATCATCATCATACAGCTATAAATGCTTTTGTGTATGTCACTCACTTTGTCCTGTACGGTAGGGTCATCACTGCTCCCTCTGGTCCCGAGGGATGAAGTGCTTTGCCTGAGGTCACACTGTCACTCAGTGGCAAAGCCACTGAGGTCCTCTGATCCCCCGCCCAGTGTTCATCCTTTTGCTTACGCCCATGTCTGGGTCAGGCTTGTCCGTGTACAAGGAACAGAAACCCACACAATGGTCTGCAGTGATGGCGGAGGCTTACTGAAAGGTCGCCTGACCAGACCTACCGTCAGAAATAGGACTGTACCATTGCTTTCTGTCCCATTTAAAGTGGTACATCTGGTCAGCCTAATTGAAAGGACAGTAAGTGTTCCTGAGACCCACGGGCAGGACTCAGAGCTGGTCCTTATAGTGGCTTCCATCGGGGCACTGGACAGAGAAGTCAAGACCATTCTTTTCCTGTATCTTCCTGAGACCACCTGGTGTCTCTGCTTTTCTCTGGCTCAGCCCACAGGATTAAAAACATGCCAAAAATGTCCTTCAAGGAAATCCTCGTTCTTTTCCATTCAAATTCTCAAGAGAGAACCTGATTGGCTCACTTAAACCAAGTGGACAATCCTGGTCTGATCAACTGTGGCCAGCGAGAGAGGCTCCTGGCCTGAGAAGATACGGTGAAGGTTTAAATTCAAAAAATTATGACAGTAAAAGACACATTGCCGAGAACCCCCTCGCAGTACTCCCCCTCGCTGCGAACACACTTGTCCCATCGTTCCTGCCACTTTCGGAAGCCGTTCTGGAAGTCCTCTTTGTGAGTGGCTGAGGAATGGGCGAACGGTTTCATCCTCCATATTAACAACGCTCCGTGTCACACGTCGCTTCTGGTACGGCGATTTCTGTCACATAAAAAAAACATGCCAGTGTGGCCTCATCCGCCTGATTCACTGGGTCTGGCACTGTGTGACTTCTGGCTCTTCCCCAAAGTCAAAATGACCACGGAAGGTAAACGTTTTGAATCAATTCGGGACATTGAGGCAGCCAGGACAGGGTAACCAACGACACTCAGGAAGGAGACTTCCAGAACTGCTTCTGAAAGTGGTGAGGACGATGGGACAAGTGTGTTCGCAGCGAGGGGGTGTTTTGAGGGGGATTCATGGCGGTGTGTCTTTTACTGTAATCATTTTAAAAAAATTTAAACATTCACTGTTATTATTATTTTTTTTATCACACCTTCGTATGTTGAGAAGTGCTGTGAGAGAGAGATAATGGAATCAGAAGGGTGACTTAGCCAGAAGCACCAAGGAAGGCCAAGTGCAGGTGAGTCCTGAAGGGCGTTTGAAGGAGAGGCAGAGCAGGGTAGCGTTAGAGCGAGGGGTGGGCAGAGGCACTCCAGGAGAGTCGCAGAAACATGAATGAACATGAAGGATAAGCGTCCCCGTGATGGCGTGCAGGGAGTGGGGGGTGGGGGTGGGTGGAGCAATGCCAGTCAAGGCTGGAGATCATTAAGGTGCTAAAACGTTCAGACTGCATCCGAAGGACAGTAGGAAGCCACTGGGAGACGTTAACAGGGGTGCTGTTTTAGGTTCGTCTTCTAGAAAGAGCACTCTGACTGTAGTGCAGAGGACAGTGAATGGGGGAGAGGGAGGCAGGGGGGTCCCGGAGGAGGGTGTTTCAGATGACCCTGGGGAGATGTTGGGCATGGCCCCTCAAATTTTTTTTTTGTTTTGTTTTTGCTTTTTGGTATGTGGGCAGCTCCCTGGCTGGGAATCGAACCCAGGCCGCAACACTGACAGCGCCAGCGCCGAAGCCTTAAGCCACTACACCATCAGGGAACTCCAACCCCTCAAATTTTAATGTCCTAACATTCCTCCCAGGGAACCTGTCTAAACATTCTGATTCCAGGGCCCTGCCCACCAGAGACCCATTTAGTAGGTTTGAGAAGGGGCCCATGGATCTGCCTTTTTTCACAGAACCTTAGGTGCTGGATAAAAGTGGTCTCCAGACCACTCTTGAAGAAACTGTGGTCTAAGGGGCAGGAAGGTACAGACACGAACAGGACGTACCTTAGAAACGTCATGCCAGTCACCACTTTAAAACCAAGACCATTTCACGGCTCTCATGGACTTTCAAAGGGTGGTTATAACTGGCTCATCATGAGCATTTCGCTGTACATCACCCTACACGCTCAGCCGCCAACATCTGCTGCTTGTAGCCAGGGAATGAGAGAGAGCAGGATGAAATTTTAATAGTGCGTCATTCTCACCAGCTTTTATCTGCCTTCCCATAGCCCTGCTGTGGTGGTGGTGGTGGACTTTAAACTTCATTGAATGCTTTCAGCAATTTCGCAGTGTCACAGGCCTGGTTTGGCATTCCAGCTCCCCCTTTTACAAGCTGGTGTAATTTTGGGAGAGACACTTCACCTCTCTGAGCCTCAGTTTCTTCATCTGTGACATAGAGACTAATTAGGTCGTCCTTCATCGCACTGAAGTGAGGGTTAAATAAACAAATAAAATGAGTTGTTTATACCATTAACAACTCATGGAAGTTTAACGTAGTTGATGTGCTCAACGTCATTGCTTTGTTATTTTTATTGATGCTCAAAGTTTCCCATTTTTGGTTAGTAGGAGACTGTTAAAATTGGCCCTGGAGTAGGCTGGCCAGATGTCCTGCTTTAGACGGGACGTCTGGTCAGCCTACCCTGGAGTCCTTTGGAAGTGACCCTGTATATCCACAGCTTCTTACCTCTGAGAATGCTCTAAGTCAGGTTCATCTCGTAGATTCGTCCAAGGAGCCCAGTTCTCGCTGAACGGGAAAAGCGGCGTGTGAGACCATCATCTGGTGCTAGAAGTGTTCATCGCTCCTGGGTTAGTCACTGGTTCTAAGCATTTGAAGGGGGGGCAATACATTTTTTAGGAGAAACTACATTATAAATTCATACTGATAGTTCTAATTCAAACTGAGGATGCATCGTTTTTATTTTAATCTTTTATTTGTATCTCTTTTAAGTGGGAGGAAAATCTTGACTCCTAAGGACAAGAAATTAGGCGCTTATTTGCTTTATTTTATAATACACAAACGTTGTGTTTCAGAAGTACGATAACACTCTCACAATGTGATTACTCAAAAACTTTATTTAAAAAAGACCACCAGGGAGCATTTACTCAGGTGCCAGGAGAACAAACCAGGGAGAGAGGTGTGATTATTCCCCTTTTACTGGTGAGGACACTGGGGCTGAGGAGTCACCACAAAGTCACGGGTCAGTGAGTGATGACGGTGCGATTTGAACCCCTGAGTCCCTGACGCCACCGCTTCTGTTGCTTTGAGTTTCCTCTCTCTCCCCCTTGCCTTTTGGACTTAGTAATGTGCCTGCTCTCCGACTGCAGGGGCCACCTGGGTACATCCTCCCGAAGATGACTTGACATTCATTATTTGGAAATGCACAGATGAGAGAGAGAGAGTGAGAGAAGCGAGCCGTTTGCTAGCCCAGTGTCATTACTGGAATAGAAAGCTTCTTGAGAAACATGTTGGCTCACACTTTCAGAATGACAGATCATTGCTCCCGGTTTTATGAGCCGATGGGTTCCGCTTACGGGTGTTGAGTGTTTCTCCTCTGCCGCCAGATCATTTCAGCAGGGTAAGCAGACAGGAGGGGTCTTCGGGGGCTTGAGGAAGGACATTATCCGACACAGGCTTGAACCTACCAGGGGCGCTTTAAAGGGTCCCTGCTGCCCACCTTTGGGTGCCTTTCCCAGGTGGACTACCTGCCCGTGCAGATAGAGGTCACCCTCAGAGACCCAGCATCTCTCTGCAGCCTTCCTGGATGGTCCCAGCCTACAATGCTGGTCCTGTCTGTAAAGTGGTTGTCCTGTGTTGTGTAGTGTCCTCCCAAATCCGTGTCCACTTGGAAGCCACACAATGGGCCCTTATTTGGAAATAGGGTCTTTGCAGGTGTAATTCGTTAAATAAGGTCCTACTGGATTAGAGTGGCCCTCAATCCAATCACTGGTGTCCTTATAAGAAAAGAGAAGTGACACAAGAAGGCCATGTGAAGACACAGCAGAAATTGGAGTGATGTGGCCACAAGCCACAGAACGCCAAGGAAGGTCCGGAGCCACCAAAAGCTGGAAGAGGCAAGCAAGCACCCTCCGCTAGTGGCTTTGAGGGAGCACTGCTGACACCTTAATTTCAGACTTCCAGCCTCTAGAACATCAGAGAGTAAATGTCGGTTGTTTTAAGCCACCCGTTTGTGGTGGTAATTGGCTGTGGCAGCCCCAGGAGAACAATACAGCTCTTAACCCAGCACTGGGGGCTGAAGGCAACAGCTGGGAAGCCTGCAGAGACCCTTGAAGGATGATTAGGGTCATCATGGTGAAAGGGGAGGTCAGCAAAAGGGTATTCCAGGCAGAGGGACAGTCCCCTCTAGGAGAGGAGGAGGAGCCTGGGGTGGGGAGAGAGCTGGGAGCTGGGGCAGCATTTCTAGAATGAGGCAAGGACAGCTGTGACATGAAGCTGGGGACTGGGGTCACCCGAGGAACTTGAAGGTTTCCTGTGGCCCCAGTCGCTGCTGCAGGCCCGGGCAGAGCGGGTGATGGGGCAGTAACAAGTATCAGCTGGGGCAGGCCTGGAGGTTCTGTGGCCTCACGCTGGAATTCAGTGGGGCACCTACAGGAGAGGTGACACTTCTTCGCTGGGCGAGACCCTGCTTCTGGGCCGCCCCAGGCGGACCGTGTATAAAGGAGGTGACAGAAGTGTTAATCAAGTGTTCCTCCAGCTCCCGGACTCTGTCAGACTCTGCCTGGAGGCCTTCCAGCTGGCGGCCTCCGACCGTCGTCATTTCAGGAGGCCCTGCGCCCATCAGTATTTCCACGCAGGAAAGCCGCGTCTCCCCAGCCGGGGTGCCAACTGCTGCCTCCTCAGGGAGGCCTGGGGGTGGGGGGCGATACTTGCCCTCTCTGTAAGGAGACAGAGGGGTCTTTCCAGGCCTGCTTTAATTGGAAGTTCCAGGACCTTCAGGAAACGTGGGGACAGTCCCCGGGGTAGTGGGGATGGAGGAAGACCAGGGAATGGGGAGAGCTGGCCCAGCGCACTGGCCATTGGTCTAGATTTCTGTCCATCATCTTTAGCCCCAACATTGCTTCTCCCTCAGCTAGCTTCCTTCCTCTCTCCAGCTCCAGAGTTTCCCCTTTCCCCTCCTTCCTCTCCCTCTCAAGCCAACCCGGATGTTATTGGTCAAAGAGAATGCGAGGACCTGGGACTTGGATGGCAGGAAACAGTTCTCCTTGCCCAAACTCTAGTCAGGCTCCTCTGAACCCTCTTCTCAAGCAGGCCCCGACTTTAGGGCTTCGGGTGGCTGCAGGCGTTTAGCAAGAATCCTGCTCCGTAGGTTTAGCCATCCTTGATATCTGGTCACCTTCCGTATCTCAGCGGGTTCCTCATCCCCCGCCATCCCCCAGATGATACCTGATCACCGGGCCTGCCTTCAGCAAGACCTAATAGGTCTGCTCAGCTGGAATCCCCACCTTACTCCTGATGTTTCCTCTTAGTAATTTTCCATCCACTGCCCCCCAACCTGCTCCTTGGCTTATAAATTTGCACTTCTTATTTGGAGTCGAGCCCACTCTCTCTCCCCTGTTGCAAAATCCTGTACCTAATGCAATGGACTTCCCCCCTGAATACAGTCTGCCTGACTGTTCTTTAACAAGGGTCGTGAATACCTTTTTCTTCAAGGATATTTGTTGAGTAGACACAGCTCCAGAGAACTGAGCTCAGTGGTTAAGCAGTGAGGCTCTGGAGTCAGGACAGCTGGGTGCACGTCCTAGCTTCTGCCATTTCCTAGCCAGGTGGCCTTAGACAAATGGCAAACCTCTCCACGCCTCAGTCCCCTGTTTTGCCAAATGGGGATAAAGTACTCTCCTCCTGCAGCTGATGTGATAAGAGGATGCCTGAAAAATGGTTAGTCTAGCGTCTTGCATATCTGAAGTGTCAATTAAATGTTATTTTGCCTTAGTGAGGGTGGTTGCTTTTCTTTCTGGGAATGAAAGATGGTTGAATGAAACAAGCACCTGGGGACAAACAGATCTCATCTTGAATCCCTTCTGTGAGCCTTGGTTTCCTCATCTTTAAAATGGAAACAAACAGATCTAACTTTCAAAGTTGTGCAGGTGAGGATGAGGGAGAACATTTATAAACTCCTTGTCACTGATCAAGGACTGACTAACGGGTGGGCCCCACCACTTACTGCGCCTTGGGCACATGATACCCTTCTCCTGTCCTAGTTTCCTTCTCAAGAAAATGGGAACCACAGTAGTCCCCATCGCATAAGCGAGCTGTGAGGATTAAAGGATTTATTTTAACCAAAGCTCTCAGGATAGTTTGTGGCACTGTTAAATATTACAGTTATTATTCCTATTATTATTCTTCCTTGTAGTAATTAAAACTTGATGGTCCCCATTTATTAAGCTTACTTACTATGTGCCAGGCACTGTGTATTACAGCCCTATGAATTAGGAGCTCTTAGCCCTATTTTACAGAAGAGTAAACTCAGGTGTAGAGAGGTAAGATCACTTGCCCGAGGTCACACCCCACCTGTAAGTGGCAACGTTACTATCACGATCAGCTCAAGAATGAACAACGTGGTCTGGATATGTGGCAGCAGCCACCAGAACCAACACAGTAGCCATCCTTGTGGTTCTGTGCTCCAACCCTCCCCCGCCCCGGAGGTGGGGGAAACACTGGGCTGCAGGTGAAGCCTCCTTGGGGTGATAGAGGAGCAGAGACAGCTCCTGCTGCAAAGTAAACAGAAATTCAGGTCGGTTCCTGCAGCCAACCCCCACCCTACTTCCTGCGTTTTATCCCAGAGCCAATCTTGCCAACTTGATCTTCTGCCCTGAACTTCAGCTGTCCTCGGGAGGTTCTTGTGTTTCATGAATTATGCAGACTTAACAAAATGTGTGCTCCACAGATTAAAGACTCTTCTCCTTCCTGGAAGGCCTTTCTCCCTCTGGCTATTTTCTTCCTCTGGCTCTGCAGCCTCCTTTTTAGGGATCCTGCTAGCTCCTCTCTTCTTGCTTTTAACAACTCAACGTGTGATTCCACTGCTTTGTCCTGGTCTCACTACAGATTCCTTCTCATCAACTAAAAACACTCCAGGGGAATCTCAAGGGGTATTGGATGAGCTTCTGGGAATTTCCCTGGGCAAGTTTAGTGAATTAGAACTCAGCACGGCTGGCTGTGATCATATGGGTCCAATCAGTAGTGTAGGGATAAATTGGCTCTTCAGTCAAAAAGAAAAGTTCTCATCTGTAGCATTTGCTAGTATCCACGGTGTAAACGCCCCCACTGTGAGGTATTTCAGACTACCAGTGTGATGTCACTGAGTGGGATCTTGGGAATAGAGGCCCCAAATCAGCTCTTAGGAGCTGGTACAAGCTGGCTCCAGGCCATGTCTGCGTTCATTTTCTGTGAGTGGTGAAGGCAATAATTGTTATTGGTCTAGGTTTGGGTCCTGACCATGCCACTTAGCTGTGCAAATTTGGGCCATTTACTTAACCTCTTGGAGCCCCAGTTTCCTCATCTGTAAGTGAGTATGCTAATAGGATTTCTGTCTGGGTTGTGGTCAAGGTTAAATGAGTTGAAGTATGTAAAGTGTTTAGCACTTAATCTGCCCAACAGAGTTCAATAAATGATAGCTAGTTAGCTCAGCCTGGGAAGGGCCTGTATCAGTCAAGATAGGCTCTGGGTTGCTATAGTAACAGATAACTGGAAATCTCAGAGTCTCAATGTAAGAAAACTTTGTTTTTCATTCCTGTACTGTGAAGGTGTATCGGCAGGCAAGTCTTTGCTCAACCTAGCTTTTCAGGAAAGAAGGTCAGTGGTGGCTCCATGATGACGTGTTTTCCGTGATCACCACAGCACGAAGAAGAGAAATATGCTCTCTTTTAAGCCTTTTGCCCGGAAGTGGCACACATCACTTCCACTCATGTTTTATTAGCTAAAGCAAGTGAAGGGACTTACCTAAATTCAAGAGGGTGGAGAAGAGTAACCCTCCTACGAACCTGGGAAGAGAACCCAAATGCTTCGGAAGCGGCCTTAAGGAGTTCCATGTCCCCTTAGATACTATTTTCTCCAGTGGCTCCTACTCCTTTCCGCTATTGTTGAAACGGATCAGGGAGAGTAGTGGGAAGCCCAGCCCTCAGAAGTTACCAGTTCGGTAACCTCTGGCAGGTTACTGAACCTATTTGGCCTCAGTTTCCTCATCTGTGAAGTGGGGAATCTCAGTCCTTCCTCTTTCAGAGTTGTAGCAAAGATTACTTGGGCTCATATGCATAGTCGTTGTAAGTGCCGTTGTTAGGTGTAGACTGTCATTACTATTAACTCATAACAACCCTAGGAGGTTGGTACTATCATTACCTCTTTCTGCAGATGGGGAAACTGAGGTTGGAGGCGTTTCACTTGGTTTCACTTGCCCAGCGTGAACTTGTTCAGTTGCAAGTTAACAACGTCAGGATTGGAGTGTATACCTGTCTGACCCCCATAATTCCACTTTTGAGGGGTCTGGCACTTTTTTGAGAGGGAACCACCAGCCCCTGCCTTACCTGGTATACCTGGACCCAGAGAGGTGTCCTTGGCTGGGTCTGGGAGTTCTTCTCAGACCAGGGACTGTGGTAACTAAACAAAGCAAAACAGTAAACACTCATTAAAATGCAAACACACACATGGTGTTCCTGCCTTGCTTAAAGTAAATGTCTCAATTAACATCGAAGACCTTTCTGGTTTCATAGCTGCAGGCCAGTTCGTTTTTTGGATCAATTACATTGTTGACAGTCCGCACAGGAGGCCACATACAAATCAACAGCCAAGGTGCCTTTTCATGCAGGTGTGCTTGTGCTCCAGTGTGAGTGGGGAATGGACTACAGTCAAGTTCAAATATTTTGATGTGATCCTTGGTAAGAAAGACATTTTATATCACAATCAGCACGTGACATGCACACACACACACACACACACACACGCACACATGCACATGCACACATGTTCTCACACACATAGGCACACATGTCACTATTGCAGTGGGGTATTTTCCATTCCTTCCCATCCCATCCCATTTCAAAAATGCTGGTTTTAATCCACTAAATCAATTTTCATAGCACCATGAATAGGTTGCAACCTGTAGCTCGAAAACACTGGACCTGACTGTGGTTGTCCGACCTTGTATGTTGGGACACTTGGGGAAGGTGGGGGGATGTCCTTGTGTTGCCATGGGGTTACTTACGGTCAGGTCTGCCCACAGGACTGAGACAGCCTCTAGCTCTAAACGTTTTTAAGTCCTACTGCAGGTTGGAAACCCTGCCTCTCTCTCTGACCCTCACCCCAGCTCCCTTGGCCTCTTTGTTCTTCCTGTAATACATCCGGCCCATCCCCCTACCAAAGCCTTTGTACTCAGCTGGTCTTACTGCTCTGACCCTCCCCCTCTCCAGGCTCGCTTCCTGCTCTGCCATCGTTGTGGACAGCACTTAATTGCCATGGCTTTGTGGTAATTTCCTCCTGACCCATTTGCATGTATATCACCTCTTCTCACAGGTGGACCCCAATAATGCCCCACTTCCTTTAATGAGGGTGACTGGTTCTTCTCATCTGAGAAACCACCGTTACCTTGGTGAGCTTGTTGGGTTCCAAAGCCCCACTCAAAGTCACAGGGTTATTGCTGTCAGATCTCAGCTATGTGCAAGATGGTCACCTTCATGGACAATGATTGAAATAGTGACCAAGACGACATCTCGATATTTTGGTATTTATTTTATATGATACTAAAGCACTGCGGTGTGTATATATATTTATTTATTTAATGTGAGATACAGTTGCCATTATCTTCACAATTTTTTTAAATTGAAGGATGATATATTTAGGGTGCACAAGTCTCAAACATACAGTCACTCCCCAAATGAAATTACAGAACATTTGAGCATCCTAGAAGGTCCAATTATGACCTTCCAGTCAACACTGCATTCTAGGGTGATCAGCTCTTCGGACCTGTGTCATCATAGAGTCACTCTGCTGCTTTTGAACTTCATCTAACATGGACTCATGCTGTTGCTCATCCTGATGTTCGTGAGGGCCTTTCATTTGGTTGCATGAAGCAGCAGTTTATCCCTCTTTATTGCTGCATACTGCTCCATTGTGTGGATGTACCACAGTTTTCCTATTCTTCTATTGAGAGACAACTAGGTTGTTTCCAGTTTGGGGCTATTAGAAATAAAATATACACAAGTCTTTATGTGAACATATGTTTTCATTTCTCTTGGGTAAATTGCTAAGATTGAGTTGCTTTGGGTTGCAGGATAGATGTACATTTAGTTTTATAAGACACTGCCAGATCTTTTCTCAAAATGGTTGTACACTCTGTGTCTCACCCTGGAGTGTTTTAGACTTTTGGCTGTTCCACATTCTAACCAACATTTTACGTTGGTTAGATTTTTAAGAAATGGTTTTGATGGGCATTTGATGTTTTCTCAGTCTGGTTTTAATTTGCATCTCCCTGGAGACTAATGCCATTGGATACATTTTCATGTGCTCTGGATCTCATTGAAGGATAAGTATTCTCTCCATGTATCCACGTACTGGGAGGGTGGGGTACCCCGATGTCACAGGCGGGCACAGAAGCCCCTGTGCTCTTCCTAGACCTCACCCTATCTATGTCCCTCTCCATCTGGCTGTTCATTTGTACCTTTTGTAATAAACTGTAATAGTAAGCATATCACTATCCTGAGTTCTGGACACTTGAATTTGTAGCTGACTGGACAGAAGTGTGGGTAACGTGGGCACTCCATTTGTGGCTGGTGTCTGAAGTGGAGACAATCTTGTGGGACTGAGCCCTTAACTTGTGGAGTCTGGTTTTTTGATTTTTTTAAAATGTGGGTAGTTCCCTGGCTGGGAATCGAACCCAGGCCGCAGCGTTGACGGCACCAAAGCCTTAGTCACTACACCACCAGGGAACTCAACTTGTGGAGTCCGCACTAACTCTGGGTGGTGTCAGATTTGACTATTGGACACCCGGTTGGTGTCAGAGGGTCAGCGAACTGGAGAGTCTGTCATTGATGTTGGAAAAAGATAGCATACCTGTTAATAATACTGATGCTGTTGTTAATAATCACGATAGCATTGTGGTGCTCTTCAGCTTACAAAGCACTTTTGTAGTCTGTATCTCATTTGATCACCTCACAGAAGAGCCTGTGAGGTTGGGAGGCAGAGCAGAGGTTACGAGCCTCACTGTCCTGATGAGTAATGCAAAGCTCCACGAGGCTAAGTGACGCGTCCAGAGCCATTTGGTACACACATAGGGAGGGAGCAGGGCCGTGACCCGGTTTTCTGACCTGGAGTCTTGTGCTTCCACAAATGAGGTCAGGTTGGGCTAGGAAGTTTTATAAAGGCCAGTCCCCAGCACTTAGGACCACCATCACTGAGCATACTCTGAGGGGACATGGGTGTGAGTGTGAGTGTGTGTGTGAGTGTGTGTGTCTGTGTGTCTGTGTGTCCGAGTCCTTTCTTCTTTCTCCATCTCCAGTCCTTTTCTTCTTCTCTCATAGAACTCCTCCCTTCCTCCCACCTCCTGGTCCCATAGCAGCTTTTCTGTAAAATACAAAAAGGCTCTCCTGTGGAGAAGCCTGAATGAAACACCTGGGCCAGACCCCAGGCCCTTGCCATCCTCAGAGTCCAGCAGTAATCGGAAGCCCCACGTGGGCCCCTCTGCTCTCCTGAAGGGCTTATCTCAGCCTCCTGCACTGCCAGAGATAAGGTGCCCTTTGTGGCAGGTTTGCCTGGAGCATGGCCCTCAAAGGACTAGATAAAAGCAGCAAGGCTTTAGTGGCCCCGACCTGCCCTCCGCCTCCCCCAGGCTGAAAACTGACCTTCCTATCATGGACCCTAAGTATCCCAGGATGCACTCCAGGGCTGTATGGCTGACCCAGACGTCAAAGACGATCAGACGAACTTCTTCAGATTTAATATTGCCAATTCATAATTAATTAAATAATCGATTTACCCAATATTTACCAAACACCACTATGTACCATATTTTGTGCTGAGAATATAGCAGTAAAGATAATAGATGCAATATTATAAATCTCAGCAATCATAATAAATGAAATAGATGGAGTACCTTCTGTGTTCCAGGAGCTTAATTTATATAAGGGACTTTTTAGTAGAATTCCTTGAGGGAAGACAACTGCCCCTTTTTACTAAAAAATACTTTAATTATCTGCTTATTATCATTATAGCTATTAATAAATTATAGCTATTAATACACTGGACACTTAATTCCCCTGTATTCAGGGGTGATATTTAAAATGTTTAACAAATGACAAATTACATTTGCCCCATAGCTCACTACTATTACAATTAATTGCATAAACAGCAAATCTTCTGTCATTCATTCATTCATGCACTCATTCATTTACTCTTTCTTTCAGCATATATTTAAGGTCCCACTGGATATCTGGCACCATGTTAGGAACTGGGGATGCAACAATTAAAGGGATATCACAACTAACTCAGAGGAGGGGGATAGAGGAAGACATTGACCAAGTTCATGAAATGTGACACAGGGAACATTCAAGAGTGTCTACCTGGAAGTCTAACCTAGTTGGAGGCGTGAGGGAGGGCTTTCTGGAGGAAGGGACTTAAATAGTGAACAGGGGGTTAGCCAGATGGGGTCTCTTCCTTGCCAATTTTGTGTTCCATAAGATAGAACATGGTGCCCTGCGCATAGTAGGGCTTCACCAGATTAACAGGTAAATGAAACACATTGACTCTGAAAGCACGTTCCTGGCAGGGTCAGGGTGGGCTAAGAATCAGAGGCAATTTTCTTCACTCGAAATTCAGAGTTTTGAACCAACTCTTGCCTTGCTCACTCACCACGACTGAGAAGACAAATTAGGGCCCAGGAAAGTAGGCCCAGGGGACAAAAGTTAATAAGAAAGAACATTGATTAGGTCTCAGGCTCTCAAACGCATACTTAGAAAGGCCATCCTGGCCTGTGTTTCTAGAGCTTCTGTTCTTTCAGAAGAAACCAGAAATCTGAGTTTTCATGTAAAACCTTCTCATTTTCATGTTGGAAACAAATTTAAAACTTAAGAAAAAAAGGTCATTGCATAAGCAAACCAAACATCTATGGGGGCTTAGTCCGTGTGGACTGCTGTAACAAGAATAGTATGAACGGTACAACTTAAACAACAAATTGAGTTCTCAGTTCCTGAGCCTGGGAAGTCCAAGGTCAAGGCGCAGGCAGATTTGGTGTCTGTCTGGTGAGAGCCTCTACTTCTTGGTCCCTAGATGGCTGACTTCTTGCTGTGTCTTCACGTGTCGAGCGGTGAGGAAGCTCTTTGGGGAGTAATCCCATTCATAATGTTTCTACCCTCATGACCCAATCACCTCCCAAAAGACTATACCTCCTAATATCATCACTTTGGGGTTTAGAATTTCAACATAAGAATTTTGGGGTGACTCAAATATTCAGTCCATAATAGCTGCCATTCCTGATTTAAAGTCATTTCCCCAGATGGGGTGGAAATGAGGGGAACTTAGATTTGCTATGCAGCAATGGCATTCTGAAAAGTGTACTACATGTTCTGTGGGTCTTCATCATGAATATTCATTGTACGGATATCTCTATTATCTTGTTTAATCGTTGCAGCAACCTCATGGGACTGGTATTGTAATCTCCGTTGGGGAAGATTGCCAAATTAAGTCTGCAGGGACCCAGTATTAACCATAAAGAAGCTTAATATTCAAACAGAATTGTAAGTGAAGTAAGAAGAGAAGAAAGCTTTTGAATTAGAGACCTGATTTTATAAGACCCTCCCAAGTGGTCTTATAGAGAACCTGGAACAGCCAGACGTTTGTCTAAGACAAACTCTCCTTTTGTTGATCGGGTGTCTTCACTAATTACTTCAAAAGCAACTACTCTTGCTTGCAGCTTTCTTGCTCAGAGAGTTTTAACACGCGGGTGGGTGTAGGAACCTGGCTACCCCATTATATGAAATGTATGCAACTCATAAAGTGAGTCCCTGTTCATTGATTCGTGTCTGTGGCATTTGAGGTCCACTCAGCTAAGCAACACTGTCCTACCTCCAATTTCTGATCGCTCCCTCTTCCCAATGACAGAGTGGGCAGAAGGGTAGAGGTGGGAGGGAGGGGAGAGGTTGTCACGGTCGTCATCAGCTGTCTCTAAATTAAAAAGATAAAGAGAAGGAATGCGGGAAGAGAAACTTGCCTCTTAGGAGACCCAGTAGTAGCCATCCTTAAATTAAGGAGGAAAGGAATGCAAAGGAAGGAACTGGCCTATTGCCCCCGCCCCGCCTCCCCTGCCCCACCTCCCGCCTCCCCCTCCCCCCCACACACACTAGATACCCCTAAAATAAAGAGACAAAGTCCTCAGGAAAGAAATGCCAAGTAAGGAATCAGCCCTGGCATATTATCAGCTATCCCCAAATGGGAAAGATCTGGTGATCAGAAATGCAGGACAGAGGGGACATAACCCCACTTATCCAACCCTGAGTCCTGCTCCCCAGAACTCTGCTATTATGTTGCTCTGCTATTATGTTGCTCGGCTTCTTTCAAATGAATCACAACAGAGGGAAAGGGGGAGAGACTTCCACCCATAGGTATAAACCCCCCAAACAATGGAAGGGGTGGGAGGCTGCTTCCACTCCCAGATCAGCCTGCTCCACCTCTGAGTGTGCTTTAACTTTTCTATAATAAACTTTTGACTTTCCTATATTTTCACAAACTGTCTCTTGACTGAATTCTTTCCTTCGAGAGATAATCGCCATTTCATGGTGACACTGAGGCAGTTCCATTTTTTCATTTGATTGTCTATGGGAGTTGCATCTGAGAAGAGACAATCAGGAAGCACTTCCTTTTAGCACAGCCTCTGTAACTTCTCCAGAAAATGAACACGCCATAGTCCTAGAGTCTTCAGAGCTCTTGTACCAGTGAGGGTTTCAATTCTGAACTGCAAGCTCCCTCTGAGTATCTCCAAGTAGGATTTAGCAAGGTCATGGAGCTTCAAACCAGCCCTGGTGAGGTGGGTTCTAAGATGTGAACCCCACAAACAATTAGATAACAGGGATTAACTGTCTCAGAGTCCCTGGACGGTCAGAAACTGAAAGCAAGAGCCTTGCTGCTCAGCAGAGTGGACCTTGCTGTGTCTGGTGTGCGTGAAGCCATCGGGTTGCCTTTTAGAACGCAGATTCTTGAGCCTGGTCCTCCCTCTGATACTCATTATGGCAAAAGGCTAAACTGTTGTATCAAAAGGCCTAATGACGTGACTCAGAGAACAAAGAAGGTGCTTCTCCCGCACACATCAAAATGCAAGGTGAGTGTTCCTTATTTGTGGGTATTTTGTTTCATGAGCTGTGGCAGATTAAGGATTGCTACTGGAAAATTCTCCTCCTCGGCGCAATGTCCGGGTCCTCGGTATGTCAAGCGAAGAGCTGAAGGAGACACACGCCAGAGTACCGGGGTGAAGCAGAGAGAGAGTTTATAGAAAGCGCGCGCACTCCGAAGGGGTGGGAGCGGGCCGAGCCAGGAGAGAGGCTCAAGGGCCTCCAAGGGCGAAGGGGAAGCACAGTCCTCAGAGGTGGGAGCGGACTGGAGCAGGGAAAGGGCTCAAGAGCCCCGATGAACGGTTAACGGTTACCGGTTAACGGGGCTTTGGTACTTCCTTTTTCTTTGGCTGTAAGGGTTACGCCCATCTAGGTGTGGGGTCTTCTGGTTGACAAGTTTGATGGACATGGGGCCTCTTACGTCACCCCTTCTGACTGTGCATGCCCTTTCCCAGAGTTCAGTCTGTTACAATGAGATTCGTGAACTTTCTGGCATATGTACGGTGTTACAACGATGGTATAATGAGGCCCAGGTGAGATGAAGGTCGCAGGAGCTCTCACTGCGCAGGCATTAGGAACTGGCTCAAACCCGTGGGCTTCCTGTGCCCTCTAACCTCCTTGTATGTGCCTGGAACCTCCTCCCGTGGCTGCCCAGCCTGGGGCGGGATTACTAGTGAGAGGGTGGTGTCTAGGCGGTGACTATCCAGCAGGGCGAGTCCCACGGGCGGGGTCCCGAGATCCCCCCTACTCTATCTGCCTTCCTCACACTCTCCTGAGAGACGTGGTCCCCACAAAGCTCTATGGGAAACTGAGGGACTGGAGGTCTCATCTTCTGTCTGCTTCCTGCTGAGGATGGTCGTCGTCCTTACCTATCAGGGATCTACGAGCTCTCACCCATCTGACCTAAAAGGGGAAGGGGTCCCGAGATCCACCACGTTGACTTCTTTGGTCGAGATGGGCTAGAAACCTTGTTGGGGTATCAGTTGTATCCCGATGGTCCCTAGATGAAGAGAAATTCATTCAGGTAATAGTTTTTAAAGCATTGGCTCAAGAAATAGGCCTCAAAGTCCCTGTGGCTATGATGTAAAGTCCGTTGGGCCTGCCACCTGTTGACTTCTGGCCTAGCTGGCCATTCAGGTGTTATCCCCTGTCCCAGGTCCAGAAAGGCCTGGAAGGAGTGCTTGCCTGTAGCGATTGTAATCAGCAAGCTGGAGACATGAGTTACAAGTTTGGAGTAATTATCTATGGGAGACAGTCTGGTGCTCAAGGTGAGGAGCCAGAGAAAATTGATCAAGGAGGCAATTAAGACTTTGGACTATGAAAAGGGTGAAGCTGAGAGCTAAAGGACTAGGGGAAAGGGGTCTGTAGTGGGTGCTGGGTGGGGCCTCCTTTGTTTGGCCCATATTAGGATGGCCACTTATTCTTTCTTGATACTCCGCTCATTGGGAAATGAGGTTGGTGTCCTCTCTTCTAGAACATGGGCTAGCTCTGTGACTGCTCTGAACAACAGAACTTTGGGTCCAGGCTTAAGAGGCTCTAGGAGTCCATGTTTTTTCCTCTTGGAACACTCCCTTTTGGAACTCAGCTACCATGCTGGGTGGAAGCCCACAGCTTGTAAAGGGGTACATGTGGAGAGGAGCTAAGGTTCCTGGCTGTCGGTGCCAACTAAGCTCTCAGCCGAGAGCTGGAACTGTCTTACCAGCCATGGGTACGAATCATTATGCAACTGGATCCTCTAGTTCCGGTTTATTCTTCCCGCATTGGGAAAGCCACCTGCATCGATCGCTGCCCAAATTGTAGATTCACATGTCCACTAATGACTGTTCTTTAGAGTGACTAAGACTTAGGGTGGTTTGTTGCGCAGTTGTTGATAACCAAACCACATAGGCATTTAGAGACCCAGGGTTTCTTCCATAAGAGGCTCCCCCACCTTCTATGAACTTGTCATCATCTGCTCCATCAAGATTGAGTTCCTACCACGTCCAGGTCCCAGTCAATGGGAGACGATGGAGAAGATGCATCTATTTTGTATCTACATTGGCTTGGAGCGGGCACTCATTACTTCTGCCCCCATTCCTTTGGTGAGAACTTGTCATGTGGCCACATCCACATTCAGAAAGGACAGGGAAACACTGTGCATCCGTACCCTCAGCCACTAAGAGAAAAGGGGAGAGTGGATTCCACTGGAAGCCTACCAGTCTGGACTGGGGCACAGAGATCTGCTTTTTAGCAAGCCCCGCCTCCCCCCTCCCCGCCATCCCCCAGTGATTTGAAGTAGGTGATCCAAATATAGCATTGAAGAGTATGTGATTTGGACTCAGGGAGATCTGAGTTTAAACTCAATTCTACCGTGTAGCAACTGGGTGATACCTTTGGATTTCAGTTTCCTTGTGTATCTAAAAATGCATGGAAGGTGTGAGCACAGAACTTGGTGCACAGGGAGGGAAGGAAGGAAGGTTGTATTTATTGTTAAGTGAATCAAGTGTTCCATTCTATCTTTTAAAACATCAGTACACTCAGTTATTATTATACTTAAAATATCCCTTTTTACCCTCACATCAACCCCGGTCTTAGTCCAATTTGATAGACAAGGAAACGGAGACTTAGCAAAATAAGCAGACCAAAAACAGTTGTTAAATGGTGTCAAAATTTGAGCCAAGATTTATTTCTGATGATGTTTGATTACAAATGCTATATTAAAAAAAAAAAGAAAAAGAAAAAAGCAAAGAGGAGCCATTGATGGTTTGGGGGCAAAGAACTCTGTGGTGGAATAAATTCGGGAGTGTTGCTGTAAGATGTGCGGCAGGAGAGCCAGGTTAGGGAGGAGGTGAGGAGTTTCTGCACGAGGCTAAATGACGTGCCGGCCAAGTGCATTGCTGCCTCACTCTCTGCAGCTACTTATCTGTGAGGAGGCAATACCCGATCGCGTGATTCTGCTCTTCACCTGAGCATGCCTCTGCAAGACTGACTAGCCAGCTCTTCCACTCGTTTGGATTTGACTTACAATGTTTGCAGATGGCATTGGTTCCAGACCCTGATAGGTACTTTCTATGTGTCTCAGTTTACCCATTTGGAAAATGGGAATTACAATGCCAGCTATAGCTATTTCATAGAGATTCTATGAGGAAATGTATGCGACTATATTTTTAAAAGATGAAGTCATCAACTTGATGTTAAGGTTTATTGTAAATCGAACAAAACAAGACAGCAGGAAGCACTCATTTAAACTCCAATTTCATGATTGATTCTTTGTGTCTTAATTTTGTAAATTGAAATTTTCAGAGAAAATTTGATGAGGTAGTGGAGAGAGATTGGAAGATAGATTTTCTTGTATTGTGGTTTCCATGGTGACCAACTTTCAGGCATCCACCACTGGCTGAAATACAGGTAAGTAAGCAAGTGATAGCAGAGTGCTTTGCACAGTGCCTGGCACATGGTAAACATTCGCTATATGTGACATTGAGAGTCACGGCTGCTGTAAAAGTCACCTACACATAGGTACTCTCCATGAAGAGCATCATAGCAAATTCCCTTCTCCTCTGGGATGCTTCAGCCTGAACATTCTGAGATTGAAAAATGTTCTAAGACAGCAAAACTTGAAGGGATGGAACTTATTGTAGATAAGGAGTTTGATTGTCGAGATACCCCTTATTCTGAACCAGCTGAACAGTGGGGCTTCGCCCATCCCAGTTCCTTTGTGTCTTGTTTAAGACATCTTAAGAACGTCGAGCTCAAAATACTCTCCTATATACGAGGACCGTCCAGAAAAAAATTCCAGCCATAAATGTCTCTAGTTTTCATGTTACGTGGCTGGATACTTTCTGGTCAGCCCTTGTATTGTCTTTTAGATGCTTTATCATATTTTTTCCTTCCACATTTAGATCTGCAACCCACCTGGAACTGATTTTTTCATGTACAGTATGAGGTAGAGATCAGGATGCAGATTTTCCATATGAATGGCCAATTGACCTGGCACCACTTATTGAAAAAGTCACTGTTTCTCCATTGCTCTCCAGTGGCACCTTTGTTATAAATCAGGTGTCTTTGTATGTGTGGATCTGTTTCTGAGCTCTCTGTGCTGCTCCCCTGGACTACTTATCTTTTGTGTATCAAAGCATGCTCCATTAATTACTCTGGCTTTATAATAACTCCTCATATTCGGTAGTATAATTCATCTGACTTGGTTCCTTTTTTTGTGATAATCTTGGCTCTTTGATTTTCCACACATATTTTATAGTTACCTTGTAAATGTCCACCACAACAATACAGTTGCTGGGACTTTGATTGGGATTACAGTCTCCAGATCAATCTGAGGAGGAATGACACCTTTATAATGTTGATTCATTGTTTTCCTCACAACAACCCTGTGAAGTAGGTTCTGTTGTCATCCCCATCGATAGATGCACCCCTTCTTTGCAGTTGGGGCACAGGAATGTGAACTAATCCAGTGACCTACCAAGGAAGAGAGGTGGGCCTGGTCTGCCCCAGCAGGATGTGTATTATATCTTTGATGTGGTTTAGAATTGCTGGCTCATGGTCATAATTTAAAGCAGAGTAATTGTAGTCACTTTTATTGTATTGCTTTTAAACTCTCTATTAACCATGCACTCTCTTATTCTTAGCACCAGGAGCAGCCCAGCTGACAGTCTTATTCACCCATGCAAAACTAAGATTTGAAGGTGAACAATGTTGTTAAACAGGTGTTGGTGGAATCCATCTGAGTGAACATGTGGCAGGCACACCCAAGTTTTGGGGGCAGCAGTGGTGGTGGGGGCCTGGTGTTTCAAACCTAGAGTCACCCATGTTAACAGAAGGGTCCATAATGAACAGTGGTAGCAGTTGTGTGGCGGCAGTTGTATGGTTTTATTCCTGGCAATCTAATCCCTGATTATGATTCTTTGACCTTCATTGGAGAGGCCGGAAACTTTTGGATTAGTTGTAACTAAGGATCCTGTTGGGTAGTTATTACTGTAGGTGTTAATAGTCATGCCTCCCCTGCCCAGTTTGTACACTGCCGTCTTTTGCACGGCATGCCAATCCAGACTTCCAGAATACCAAATCTTGCTAAGCCCACACACGCCAGACACCTGCTTGTCTGGAGCCAGGATTAGACAAATACCAATTAGGACTTGTATTGTCAAGCCGAAGGGTAATGAGTGGTGTCTCTGTTTGCAGTGGCCCCCATTAGGAATGACTCCACGTGTCAGGAGCCTCTACTTGGCTAGAGTTAAATGGCACCATGTGGAAGGAGCCAGTGTGCTGCTTGCTGGCTGAAGGAGCAATAAATCATGCTGTGGACGTGGGGAAACAGCGAGGCCTTCCCTGGAAAGGCCCTCTCGTCCAAGGGTACCATTGGCAATGTTGCTATTTGCAATCATAATAAAAATAAAAGTAATAGGAAAACCACGCAGAGGCAATTCCACTGCCTACTGGATTTTTAATTTTCTTGAGGATGCCAGAGGCAATCTTGAGCCATTATGTCTAAATGAGGCACATTATAAAAGGCTTGCAAAGTCCAAACTGCTTTTACAGCCATTAATTAGCCAGACTTCTAAATAGGCCCATAAGATTAAGCTTGGGTATGCTCCCTGGTCTCTAGAATGGGGTTGTAGTCTGCAGAGAAGTCAGATCTCATTGGTTCAGTCATTATTCTCCTGCCCTTCTCTCTCATCTAGTTCTAATCAGGTGTTGCCTTTCGGGGGGATGTAGGGAGGGAGGATCTTCTATAACCAAGCCTCTGAACTTCCCTGTGAGGCTGTGGACAACTGGAGCATGGGGACCGGTGGTATGTCATTAGTTTCCGTATCCACACTGTCTTGTGTATAGTGGGTGTATCTGCTAGCATTCTTGGTGGCAAGGGGCAGAAACCCAACTCTGGCTTTCTTCAACTAAAACAGAACGTGTACAGAGGATATAGGGGTGCGTGGAATCAATGACGGGCTGGAGGACTGGACTCGCAAAGGAATAAGCATAGGGAATTACAGTGTGAATGTCGAGCAGGAGTCATCTGGTTCTCGATTTCAACCGTCTCTGAATCCTTCAGTCTCTAGCTCCAGATTCCAAGCCCCTGGAGTCATTCTCAGTCTCCTTTACAGCTTCCACAGTAGCTAGGGGCACTCATCCACAACCACTGTCAAAGGGACAGCTTTCAAAATGGAAATGGGCAGGCCACCAGGAAGAGGAGTTGTAGCCTGCATATGCCCCAGTGACAAATGCCTCTGGTCTGATGTGGTCCATCAATGTTACACGTTGACCCTAATTTACTACCTTCCTCCTTTGGGTAGAGTGAGGCGTCTCCCCAAGAAGGAAGAAATAAGAAAATGTCGTTTCTCCCCACCCCACCTCTGAATAAGGACCAGAGAGAGCTAACAATGTATTAACACCAAGAGCTATGCTGGAAACATTGCCAATACATTCTCCTCACAGCCCTTGAGGTAGGAATTGTTACCATCCCCATTTTACAGATCAGAAAAATGAGGCTCACGGAGGTGAAGTCTCTTGCCCAAAGATACAGATTCAAACCTAGAGCTGTCAGACTCCAAAATGTATGCTTTCAACCATCCCACGTACCTCCTCCTCGATCGTGACCTGAACAAATAAATGAACATATCTAAACATATAATAATAATAATAATAATAATAATAATAATAATAACTATGTGCTATCAAAATGGAGTGATGAGGCTGGGGACCAGAAAAAGGAGTGAGAGGCAGGTGGTGGCCAAGTCTCTAAGTACTGTTCAGAGTACTGGAGGCCACGGGCCATGAGGCTGTGTGGCACCTGAGCCTCCTGTGACAGGTACATATTGTATGTATCCTTCTGCAACTTGCTTTTCTTTTGTTTTGTTTTAATTCAAGGAGCAAAAATCAGTTTTTAAAATTCCTGGAGAAGCAGTGTGACTTTTGCAGCTAGATGGCCTGAGTTTAAATGCCCCGTGTACTTGTGTGATCCTGGGCAGGTTATTTAACTTCTCAGTTCCCCAGTGGCTCTCTGAGCATTATTAGAGAACCCTCTCAAGGATGGTGATAGGATTAAGTGGTTCAACGTGTGTGAGGCACTTAGGTGGGCTTCTGGAAGATCTCAACTCTTGGATGGGTGTGCATGGATATTGTTATCTGTCCTGATGAGGGCACAGGCCCTTTGTTGCTGTGTGGTATCCCATGGTGTCAGTACTCTCCCCATAGGTGGATACTGGATCATTACAGCAAGTCAGTATTGAAAATGTTGGTGCACCCCTCCCTGTGTGCATTGCTTCTATCTGCATTTTTCTCTAGAGTCGATGCCAGGAAGAGAAATGTCAGTATCCTAGGGCATGGGCATCTTTTAGTTTAGTAAGTATGTACAGTATGCACTGCTAAATAGCCCTGCCAAAGGTACTGAACCAAGGTGCACCCCATCTTTGGTTCTTACCTGGTTTGAATCTGTCTTTTACGAGAAACTCAGCCTCTCTCTTGCTCCTTAAGACTCGTCTGTTTTCGTCTGTTTTTGGAGCTCAGCCGACATCTCTAGCCACACCCCTCTTTGTGGTTCCAGCTTTGTCCTCAGGCAGTTCCTAGCTATTGTTTTTCCTTCCCGACTCTTACTTAAGGCGGCCAAGTGCTTTTGGAATCAGGAGTAATCGCAGCAGACAATGCACAAATGGAATGTGGCTTTTATGAGGAGGCTCTGGCGTGATTTCAGCCTGAAACGGAGCACTCCGCACTCAGCCTAAATTGCCTCAGTCGCACCTGGCGTGCTGGGTGTGCACCGCAGACAGGCTGAATGCTTCTCAGGAAGAGTTCGGGCTGCTTTCTGTGGCTTTGGAAGCAAGACACCAGCTCACCAGGGGAGGAAGGATTTAAACCCAAGCATTCATTGGACTTCAAACAGCACTTTCCGACCCTACAGATTTCAGCCAATGAATGGGCCTTTTCGGGTAACCTCAGAGGGAGTAATTCCTCAAGCTAGAGAGAAGGAAAATCTAGTCATTTATGGCCTGAATCGGCCATCACAAAATCCCTTTTATTTATTATTATTTTTTGGGAGGTGTATTTGCAAAAAGAGGTTAAAAGAGTATTTAAAAATCAAAATAAACACTTCATCAGCTCCTTGGAGGAGAAGATGTAAAGATTTAACATTACCTTATCTTTTCCCATTTCTTCTGAAAGTTCGCCCCTCACTGCTGGTCACAGTTGTTGCATTTGGTCAGCTATCTGATGGGGTAACTATTTTGCTCTATTTGCGTTCTCCTCCTCCTGGGAAAAAGAAAGGTTTTGAAATAAGTATCTGCAATGGTGCTTTGCATTCAAATGCTAATGAGATGGTGAGGCAGAGTGTTAGACACTAAATGTTTATATTAAAATGGAAATATATAATCGATTTTTCAAATAGGGCCTCCTGTTTACTTTTAAAATACACTCCATGGGACTAAAACAAAATGGAAAAAATAACTATCTTTAAGTAATATTGGCTGAGGCAGCAACTTCTGGTGAGCTACAGCCCAAACTAAGTATAGAGACCCTTGCTTCTAAGAATGCATCATACCCCATTGTCTTTGTTACAGTACAAAAGGAGAGTTTATTTCTTAGCTGGGTATGCGGTTATTTTAGGTACTTTTCCTAGTGCTGGTGATTCCTCAGTAAAATGATACCTTTGCTTCAGGGGACAAGGAAAAAAGTTGATCTTGCAAAATGAATAAAGTCAAAGTTCCACTAGTGTATTCATTTGGCTGTCATTAAATGATCCGAAAAGAGGTGGGCGAAACACGAGTCTTGGGGAGTCTCAGAGATGTGGATTGGAATCCAAGCTCACCCATTTTTGCCAGCTGGGCAGCTTAAGGTCTCTTTGAGCCTCTTTTTCCACATCTGAGAAATAAAAAAAAAAAAGCTGAAAGAAGGGCTGAGTTACCAGAATATAGAAAGAAGAAAACCCATGTTAGGTAATAATTCAAAATAGGTTCCTATTATGGGGATAACATGCTATGAATAATAAGATTAACTCATATTTATTGAGTGCCCATGGTGTGCCAGGCACTGAAGAGCTTTATGATTTGCATTAACAATGTAATGCTTCTGAGAACTTCATTATGTAGGTACTAATATTATGCTAGCTTAATATTCAACAAATGTTTATTATTAAATGAATTTGCATTCCTTGGGTTGAGTTGATTTGGTCATTTAAATATTTATTTATTGAGCATCTACTATGTACTAAGCAATGTGCTAAATCCTGGAGCCGTATTGGCAAGCAAGATTAGCTACAGTCCTAGCTCTTGTGGAAATTAGAGTTCACATGGGGTGGGGGGCAGACCATAATCAAATAATCTCAAAAAAAAATGGGTAAATTGTTACAAAGGGAACAAAATGTCAAACATGAGGACTTATTTCTATGAGAGCATCTGATAAAGACATCTGCTCTAGTCCTGTGCTGAGGTCTGAAAGAGGTGCTGGAATTCGGTGAGGAGGAGAGCACAGGACGGTGTGTTCCAGACAGAGGGAAGAGCCCTTGCAGAGGCTGTAGTGAGAGGAACAGGCATGTGAGTGAGGTCCCCCCTTCCTTTAACCACTTTGATGTCTGTCTCCCTGGTCCTGGAAAGTGATCAGGGCATTCCCCAGCATTTGGCCACATTTTTAATTAAGAGAGCTACTGTGCTTTGTGGGGAAGAGGAAAGGTATGCTATAGCAGGTGGGGTCTTGATCATAAACCTCACTCTTGGTATGTAACTTTGCTGTAGGGGCCTTGCCAAAATTTCCACGCATCCCTAGAACCCATGAGACAAGACCCAAGTCAAAGTGAAGAGAAGTAGCCACTGTGGATAGAGTCTAAAGAATCAATATGGCTGCCCAGTTGGCCATTGGTGACATGGGAAGCCTGGAGGGGAATTGTCTCAAACCTAGAACAGTTGCAGAACATAGTCTGTGAATGGTTGAGACAGGATCACGGAACTATTTGACAGATGTCCTGGGGTCTTATTACACCCTATCAGGCTTGAACTAGAGTATCTCATCATTGAAATTCCTCTCACTGGTGGTGAGTGTGTGTGCACATGCTAATGAATTGAAGTCTGCCAAGTATTTTAACACTCCTGAGACAAAATGGAACAGAAGTGCAAGATTTTGTAACTGTGATTGTTATTGATACTCTGCTTCTCAGCAGAGCCAGGGAATATTCTTGTTAACATGTCCTGGGTTCAGCCAACAAGACCAAAACATAAGTTGGGGTATTGCCAGCCCCAAGGCCCCTTCTCCGTGGTGTGTACGTGTGTGCACATGGGTGCACATGCGTGTAATCATAAGGGTAAACATTTGGCATAGAAATAAGGGATAATTTATCTGTTTTGTAACCGATCTCAGAAATCACCACTGGAGCCTGCTTAATTGAGAAGTCTCCTTTCATTGAGGAATAAACATGAAATGGTTTTATTTTTCCTAGTAACTGCTCTGAGGATAATCTCTGTTCCACCTCCCACCCACTTCCCACCTTCCTGCTACCTGTTAAGTCTGTTAGGTTCCGCAACTTTCCATCCTCCTGGAGTTACTAAAACGCTAGTCACCAGGCCACCTTTCAACTCCATGTCCATTCCATGGGTTTGGACAAATGGGTAATGGCATGTACCCACCACTACGATGTCACACAGAAGAGTTTCCCTGCCTAAAATTCCTCTGTGCTCTGCCTGTTCACTCCTTTCTCATCCCTAATCCCTGGCAACCACTGAGCTTTTTATTGTCTCCATAGTTTTGCCTTTTCCAGAATATCTGAGGCTGACTAGACGTCCCGTCTTATGGCACAGAAAATAACGGTATTGTCCGGTTCAAACGGTACGTATAGTCAGTCTAGTCTCACTGGGCTAAATTCAGGGTGTCAGTAGGCTGACCACGCGTCCTGTTTGAAGTAGGATAGGACCATTGTTTTCTGTCGCATTTAAAGTGGTGCATTTGGTCAGCCTACTAATTACACATGTGTGTGGTGTGGGTGTTGTCTACATCAGTCAGTCCACCAAGTTGCTGGAAGTCTTAGCCTTTTAATCAACAATATGGTGGGACACGTCTTTCCTTTGGGGTTACAGCAGTGGAAAAGCAAATGTCTTTGCCCTCAGTGGTGGTGGTGGTGGGGAGACAGATTATAAATAGGTAAATATAGACTGCACAGATCATGTGACGATACATGTTTTGGAGAAAAACAAAATAGAGTAAGGGGAGATGGAAGAGTGGGAGGGGATGGGGGATTGCCATTTTACATAGGGCAGCCCGGAAAGTCCTCACTCATAAAGGGAGATTTGGGCAGAGACCTGAAAGTAATGGGAGAAAGAAGGATGTGGCTACCTGGTGGAAGAACATTCCAGGCAGAGGGAACAGCAGGTACAAAGGCTGTAAGGCAGGACTATGCCTGGCATGTTCCAGGGTCAGCCAGGAGGCTGGAGGGGCTGGATGGAATGATGGAGGGGGACAGGGAAGAGAAGAAGGCAGAAGGTAGCTGGGGTCAGACCCTGTCAGGACATGTGAGCCATGGCAAGGACTCTGGTTTACGTTATGAGTGGGGTGGGGTGCTGTGAGAAGGGAAGTGACACAATCTGACTTGTGCCTTAAAAAGAGTCCTGTGGCTGCTGTGTCAGACATAGAACTCAGGGGAGCAAGGGTGGATCAGGGAGGTCAGCTGGGGGCTCATTGCAATAACCCTGGTGAGGGATGACGGTGACTTGGCTCAGGGTAGCAGCACCTGGGAGTTGGGTAATGGCCAGACCCTGGAGATATTTTGAAAGGTGAATTGCCGATGGAGAAAATGTGGGATATGATGGAAAGAGAGGAGTTAGAGATGATGCCAAATTTCCTTCTTTCTTTTTTTTTCTTGTTTGCCTTTGCAATGAAATGATGGCGTTGCCATTTGCTGAGACGAGAAAAACTGGGAGGAACAGGTTAGGAGGGGGGATGGGGACTTGTGTATCCGACATGTGAAGTCTGACATGACACGGCATCCAATGAAGACGTCAAGGAGGCAGTTGATCACAGGACTGTGGGGGCTCAGGGAAGCGCCGTGTGGCTCACAGACCACTGGGGGGAACTGGTGAATAGACGGCAAATAGTTCCAGAGTAACGTGTGGGTGCAACGGCAGAGTGAGTGCAGTGGGCTGTGGAGGCACAGAGAAGGGGCACCGATGGCGTGTTGGGAAATGCTGTGACCCAAAGGTCAAGTAGTATAAACCAAGTGGAAATAGGGTGAGAACATAGATTAAGCAAAAGAAACAGCCTATGAAAAGGCCCTGAGGGAAGGGAGAGCGTGCTGCCATATTGGAACGAAAAGCAGGTCAGTCTCACTCAAAGGAGACAGTGGTTGGGGGAGGGTAGAGAAGGACGCATGCAGCATCGTGTCACGCAGGGCCTGGGAGGCCATGTTGGAGAGTCTGGACTATGTCATGAATGCACAGGGTATCACAGATTTAGCAGGTGCTTCTCCTCTAGAGAGACCTTCCCCCGGAGCATTTTGAGCCAAGTCCTGTGAACTCATCTCCCTTGGGCCACCCCAAGCCTGCCTTCTTGTCCATCCCCATCAGCTCCACTCTGACTCTTGTCAGGAGGTCACATCTAAGTGGGTCAGGCCAAGCAGAGAAGCCCCCTAGGGACTTTCTCTTTAACTGGCCCCGCCCAGAGTCAGGGGGCAGTAATTTGCATAGACAGCCTGGCTTCTTGCATGAACTGGGTGCACCATGGGGGTAGGCAGCCTGGGGTGCTTTCCAGGCAACCTAATTGGAGTAGGTTTCTGTTTCTTACTGTCCATGAAATTTCTCAAAGAGCCTCAGGCTTTGGCAGTAAGATTGTGAAAATCTGAGGCTCCGTTTTAGTGCTGATGAAGATGTTTTTTACCTTGGACAGCTCTTGCTGTGTGATTCACCAGATCATGCTAACTACTGTGGCACCAGGGCATTTAAAATGCTTGCGTGTGTCATTTTTGGGAAGATCCTTGGACAATTCCCCTGTGGCTTTTGGAAGTAGGATAAATCTGGATGTGAGAACAATTGACTGGACCTCTGAAGCCCTGAGTTTTTGTACTTGATCTGTCATTTACTATGTGACCTGGTATGTCAATTGCCATGGTTGAACTTCAGTGTCTTCACCTTTAACTAGTTAAATGTGACAACTCCGATGAAATGTGCAACTTCCTCGAAGAATACAACATACCAAAATTAACAGCAGACGAAACAGAAAATCTAAATAGCCTTGTATCTACTTAAGAAATTGAATTCACAACTTAAAACCTCTGCTTGCCTTCCCGCCCCCACGACTGTGGGCCTAGTTTTATCAAATACTTAGGATAAAATAATGGCAACATTACATAAATCCTTTCAGAAAATGAAGAGAATTGTTTCCAACCTGTATCATCAGGCCAGCATAACTTAGATAAGAAAAATCTGATGAGGACATAAAAAATAAAAACAGAAAATAATAGACCAGTATCTTTCATTAACATAGACACAGAACTCTTTAACAAAATATTACCAAATAGAATTCAGCAGTATCTGAAAAGGAGGAGTTGAGTTCAGAACCACGGGCACGTTGCATTCTGCTCTCTCATATCAAACCCTTGACGGACATCATTAATTGATCGCTCTAATTTTTTCAGCTGAATCACTCTCAGCTTAGCTCTCCAGGAAGCCACTACCAGTCAATTAAAGTTGGCATGTGAGAAGCAATCTATCAGACATCATTGAACTAAGTGGATCCTACCAACAGAAGGCTGACATGCTGTAATTCTATTATCCTATTAAAATTTTGAGGTCATCTTATTGGCAAGCATTTCCTTCCATGTGGGATGATTTACTGCAGACAACACATGGCAGAGCAAGGGTCAGTTGTTTTGAGCAATTTACAAGAAGGAAGAAGCCATACAACATTAGGTGCCTGTGAGGACCGTGACCTTGTTTGTTCTCATGTACTGCTGTTTCACCAGCCTCCAGGGATGTTACTGGTGCACAGTAACATCCAAGACTGATGAATGAATGAATTTTGAGGGAAGCAGATTAGTGGTTCTATCTTCATGGAATTGGTATGGTGACGGCCACTGAATCAAGGATAACCAGTCACAAATGATGAGATCCAAAACTGTTGGTTGACTGAATGAATGAATTCTCAGGGAAGCAAACAAGTTTAATAGTTCTATCTTTGTACTGTTGTTTTGGTTACTGCTGTGTTTTCAAGAATGATCAGAAAACCATGAGGCCAGGGATTGGTGTCCAAGCCAAAGCCACTGTGGTAAATTGTATTTAGTATTCAGTGATTCCACTTACTCTTCTCCTCCTGACTCATGGGCTGAGAATGGGGCTGCCCTTCATTTGGTTCTGGAGCAAAGAAGACAAGGGGTAGAGCTAAACCAATTTCAGATGACATGTATATCTGCAGCAAATGAATGAATGTTGTTGTAAACCACTGATATTTTGGAGTTGTTTGCGACCACAGCACAACTTAGTGAAAGCTGACTGTTAAAACTCAAAAGTGTTTGGCCAGCAGGACTCAATCTTGGATGCTGATGGGTCCAGTTATAGTCTCCGTTTTAGGACATATGAATGGTAGGTGAACAGAGGAAAGAAAGATGGCCTCAGATTCAGACTTCAGCAGTGTTTATTCAGGTTCTTAACGAGGCTTCAAGGGTTTTGGGCCTAGCCGTATTGCTGGGATAATTTAACCTGATTTTGCACTTCAATATGTATCCTTTCAATAATCTCTGTTGTCAAACCTGACCATGCTCCTTTTAATTTTTTTTCCAACCTGAAAGAGCCTACAAAAGCAGAAATATAAGAACTATATGGGCAGGAACCAAAGCTATTGTATCCACTGACCCATCCCCAGCATCAGTATGCTGTTGACTGAAATAGGTACTCATTAAATGTTTTTTGAAGGACTGAATGGCCAGTAGAGACTGCCAAATACTCCATGTGCTCGCCTATGTGTCCCAGCCTTCCTTCCTTGCAGTTAGGCCATGGCCAATGGCCCATGAGAATAAGCAACACATATCACTTCTGGTCTGAGAAAATCAAGAGTGGGGGGTCGGTTCTCCATTCTCTGTCTCTCCCATGTGCAGGGCAGGAGGTGAAGAACTTTGCAAGGGCAGAGGTGCAGATGCAGCATCTCGGGTTCCTGCTGCACCATTGAGGGGGAACTGTCAAGGAGAGCCCATGACCCGCATCCAAGTTCTCAGAAGTGGGAAATGACCTTTGTGGTCCTAATCCACTGGTTCTCAACTGGATATGATTCCCACCCCACCCCACCCCACCCCCGGGGTACATTTGGCAATATCTGGAGATGTTTTTGTTTGTCATGACTGGCATCTAGTGGGTAGAGGTCAGAGATGCTGCTAAACATCCTACAATGCACAGGGTAACAAATAATTATCCAGCCCAAAATATCAGTGGTGCTGAGGTTGAGAAACCCTTCTTTACGTCACCAAGATCTTGGGATTTATTATTACTGCAGGATAGCAGGTCCTTTCCTCACTGATACAATGAATGATTGAGGTGTATTACACATCTTGGCTTCTGTAACTTGCAGGATCTCTGTATTTTCCTTAGAGCTAGCTCCTTCAAGTGGGTAATAAAGGAATTATAAATGAATTGGATAAACTAACTCCATGAGGAGCCAGCACATTTGCTATGTGGAAACAGTTAAGGGGAGGACACTGCAAAGGCTAAATGAGAGTTAGTGCCTTATAATTATTAAGAGTATAGTTGGTCATGACATGGTCCATTGACCAAACCGGCCATCTTCCTGTATGTGTAAATAAAGTTTTATTGGGGCATAGACATGCTCATTTATTTGTGTATCATCAATAGCTGCTTTTGCACTACAAGGACAGAGGTGAGTAGTTGCAACTGGGCTAGTATGACCTGTGAAGCCTACACTATTTACTATCTGGCCCTTTACAGGAAAAGTTTGCTGACTTGTTAAGAGCATGAATTTGAGTCCTAGCTTCAACACTTACTAGCTGTGTGACCTTGAGAAAGTCCTGTCACCTCTCAGAGCTTTAGTTTTCTCATCAGCCAAATGGAAAGAATGACAGGACCCGCCTCATACGGTCGTTTAAGGATTCAGTGATCTCAAATGCTTTGTACATTGCCTGGCACACAGAATGCGCTTAATAAATGATAGTGATGATGAATAAGTTAGTACTGTAAACAATGAGTAATAACAATAAAACACAACCTCCGTTTGTGTCTTGGACAGAAGCAGATGCTTCCCAGGGGCCTGGCAGTAAGTCTCCCTCCTTCGTTCGGAGATGCCGTGGCAGCCCGTAAGGAAACTGTTTATCTCGAAAGCGCCTGGCGGCGACGGCATGGAAGGGGCTGAGCTGGTGGAAAGACCCCATTCCTCAAACCCAGCTTTCTACATGGAATTATTCCAAGGGAAACCTTATCAAGCAGCCTTCCAGCCTGGTATCATCCATCTTCTAAAGGTAATTCAATAGCCCTTGGTAGCTGATGATTTATGGAACCGGTGGCCACGGGGAGGTTGCTCTTTGTATTACAGCTTGTTTTTTATCAATGACCAGCAACCCACTGGCTGTGGCCAGAGGCGACAGGCTCTATGTTTAATCTTATTAACCCAGGCCTTGGCTGCGGCCAGCTCCAGGCCAGCGGGGCCGCTGGCCACTGGGCAGATGAAGGATGTGCAGCATTCCGAGCTGAGGGCTTCAGCTGTTGGAGTAGGACCTCAGTGTCTGAGCGGTAGTGGAGCTCTGTCTGCACAGGAACGCAAAGGTGCTTGAAGTCTCCTAACATCATTCCATCAGTGCTACAGTCCTGGGAGGGAGACACTGTCATCCTTGCTGTACAGATGAGATGCTGAAGCTGGAGGTGGGTGCCCATCTCGTGCCCAGAGTAACAATGCCACGGCAAGTGCTCCTGTCTCAACAGGACACATGTGTTCCTGGTGAGGACGCTGGGGGCGGGCTGGCTTCCAGGAGGTCCTGGTCTTGGCTTTTGTCTCACTGCTGCCTTACTCTGGACCTGCTGGGACAACCTTCATGAGGGCGGGGCCTTGCTCTCTCACCCGTAATTTCATTCATAGCACCAGGCCTGGCACATAGTAGGTACTAAATAAAGGAAGAGTGAATGGTGCCTGGGCCTTTGTATATGCTGCTTCCTCTTCCCGAAACACTCCGCCCATCCTCTCTGTGTCAGTAACTCCCACGCGTCCTTAAGGTCACCACCGCTGTAAATGTCACCTGGTGTCTAATCAGGAAAGTAGAAATCCTGTCAGTTCGTTTAATAAGGTAAAAAGGGATACTGAGTCACCGAGGACCAGGTCCCCATTGCTGTGGACCAGTCCCCCCGCTGTGTAACAGATGACCCCAGCACGTAAGACGGCGCCCGTCCCCTCGTATTTCCCATGGGTGGGGAACCTGGGCCGGGCCTAGTGGGATCTTCCGGCTCCAGGTCTCACACAAGGCAACAACCAAGGTGGAAGCGCAGCCCGGGGTCTCATCTGGGGGGTCGGCCGGGGACTCACTCAGGCAGTTGTGGGCAGGATTCGGCTCCCTGTGGGCTGTTGGACTGAAGCCCTCGGATCGCCACGTCTGGCGGCTGCAGCCGCCCTAAGTTTTTCCACGCGGACCCCCCCGGAAGGCGACTCGTCAGAGCGAGTGAGGTAGAACATCCGGGATGGAGGCCACAGTCTTATCAGTCTCTGAAGTGACACCCTGTCACCTCTGTGGTTTCCTAGTAGAAGTGAGTCCTAAGTCCCTCTGGGGCCCCAGGGGAGGGGGGCACACGAGGGCGTGACGACCACGTCAGAGGCTGCCCCTCCCGGGCAGGCAGAAGCGAATGCCCACAGGACTGGAGGGACAAAGGGAAGCGTTCGGGGCCTTGGAACCCAGATGTTTGGAAGCGGGTCCCCATGGGGCTGAGACCATCCCTGAGGGGTGGCGCTGGTCAGCTGATACTGGTGACTCTGGTGGGACACAATGAGGCTGTTTCTAGAAGTGGGAGGGGAAACGAACAAGAACAAAAAAAATGCCTTGAAACAGCAGCTCGCGGCTGTTTCTACACCCAAATGGCACTGCCCGGGGCTGGGAGAACCATTGGCACCGACAGGAATAGGATACGGACTGGCAGGAGCGGTCCCCTCTGCCCCTGGGTTGGGTTGAATTGTCCCCCCCCCACAAAAAGAAAATCACGTGGTGAAGCCCCAGGCACCAGTACCTCACAACGTGACCCCCTTTGGAAATAAGGTCATTGCACGTGGAATTAGCTAAGACGAGGCCATCCTGGAGGGGGTCTGACCTGATGTGACTGGTGTCATAAAAGGGGGAATGGACACCCATACGCGAGCCCGTGAGAACACGGCGGCAGAGACCTGGCACCGAGTCTTTCCCGCCGTCCTCAGGGGGGCCCCCCGCTGGCACCTCCACCTTGGACTTCTAGCCTCCAGAACGGGGAGAGAATAATTTTAGGTTGCTTAAGCTCCTCCCCGGTCTGTGGGACTTGGTCCCAGCAGTGCTTGGAAACGAGTGTGGCCCCTCCAGCCTGGCAGTCTGCTCTAGCACCTCCCGTCTCACAGAGCCCCCAGGGGTGCGCCTGGCAGCGGGGGGCCTGTCGTTGCCGCCCAGCGTCCGCACGCGGACGGAAGGGTGGTGGGAGCATAATGGTCAGCATGCACCTCTTCGGGGGATGCCTCTGGGGACCCCGCCACCGGCCCGGCCTGGTCTCCCCCTCCTGTGTGTCCCCTCAGTCCCCTGCATTACCTTCTGGCATGGCACGACTACCCGCTTGTACCAAGCGGTTGTGGGTCCGTATTTCCCCCTGGGTAACGAGCGTCACGCGGGCAGGCCCTCTGTCCTGTTTTCTCAGTTGTATCATCTGTACCAGCACAGGCACGTACGCACAAAGTCCCATTTAATCCTCATAATAACCTGCAAGGAAGGTTCTTTTTCTCTTCATCTTACTTGTGAGAAAACCAGCCATCAGAGAGCGAAGACGGCAGAGCCAGGGCTCGCTTCCCCTTTCTCCTTCCCAACTCTACCCTCCCCCCTCGGCCAGAGCCCCGTGCGGCAGACCCTCAGTGGACCGGCACCGCGGGGACGGGTAGATGCCAGGTAAAGGTACGTAGACTCTCCGTTACTGGAACTCGGTAGCTGGCACTCTCAAGCACCCGGCAAAACCTCCGGTTGCTTGAGATGTTGCCGGTTGCTTGCGTTCCGGTTAACGGAGAGTCTGCTGTGTATTAAATATGCACGATGTGCTGGAAGCTGCGTTAGAAACCTTTCTCCGCGTATCTTGTCTGTCTCCGTACTTATATTAGCCACCTTATGATCTAACCCTCGTTCTATACAGTAAGCACAGATGATGGAAAGCTAGAAACCAAACTTAACATAATATTTCAGTTAAATCCAATCCGCTGTGCAGTCAGACAGCTAAGAATCAAACAATGTCCCTCCACTAAGAATGGATTAATAGATTGTTGATACATCAAATGGTCTGTTTAATTGATGGCTTCTGCCATTATTAGGGGACAGTTTGGAGGGGGGGTTATGATTAGAAGACACACATTAATTAGCCTTGGAAAAAATAATGTAAATACACAATGCTATCTGTTCTGTTGCCGAACAGAATAAGCACCTATACTTGTAACCAAAGCTTTAAGAATTTCTTCAGCAAATATTGGAGCATGTGTCACGTGTTTGGCACTGTTCTCATAGCTGTGTAGGATAAAAAAGTATAAAATGCATTTCCTTTCCCCAGGGACCTTACAGTGTAGTTAAGGAAAGGAGATATCCATGCAGAAATGTTAGTTAACAAAACAAGGCCAAACAGCAAATTAATGGAATGGACAATAGGAAATGGTGCTTATGGGAGTTCGGAGGACGGAGTAATAATGATGATAGGCATGATGAAATTGGCTACCGTTTTACTGAGCATTTACCGAGGTCCAGGCATAGTGCTAATTGTGTGCATTCACCTTTTACAGATGAGGCAACTGAGGCTTAGAGAGGTTGAGTGACTTGCACACGGTCACACAGCCAGTAAGTGATGGAGCGAGAATTTGATCCTGGGTCGTCTCACACAGGAATGGGCTCTTAAATCCCCGTCGTTCTCATTCTGAGAGTGGATCATCTTCTGGACTTCCACAAAAAGCAGGGACTGTGTTGGGGAGCTGGGGAAGCTCATGTAAACCTTAAAGTTGATGACATTTAAAGTGGGTTTTGAAACACGAATGAGAGTTCAATAGTCGAAGAAGGAGAGAAGACATTCAGGCAGAAGGAACTAACTGCCTATGCAAGGCATGTAGGTTTGTTCCTTATTTCTTTCCCTCTCCTCTAGCCATGCCCCCCCCCCTCCGCACCCCCTTTTCTTAGAGATGGCCAGTATAAGTCATCCTCACTGTCTTATCATCTCTCTTCCCTCCAGGAGGGGTTTTTGAGTTTCAGGATATTTCTTTACCCTTTGACCCTTTGGCACTGAGGCTCGATTCTTTGAGGAAGAGAAGTTCTCTGATTCTACAGCAGACACAGATCTCTCCAGATCTTTTGAGCACTCAAGAAAGGTGGTGGGACATACTGTCTCTACTCAACGCACGTACCTATTAAAAATGTTAGGAACATGTTGCTGAGTGAACGATGTTTGGGAGGACTAAAGTGCTTATTGCCAATTGAAAACAGGCATTCTGAGAGAAAACTAAAATAGATGGAAGTAAATTGAATTGCTGCCCTCAGCGATCTTGAGCAGAGAAAGCCATGTAACTGACCACTGGTCTTCAGAGGGAGAAGGCAGCAGGAGGAGGGAAGAGGCGCTCGGAGGGACATTTAAAGTGGAGGAAGAGGTCATTTTGCACCAGGAGGAGTGCAGCCCCCTAGAAGATGTGGATTCCCTCTGCGAGGCCAGAGGCAACTTGTTAGGGAAGCCACACATAACAGCCTCTCAGAGCTTCAGTTTTCCCAGCTGTTAAATGGGCGTAATGGCACCGAATCTTTGCGATTATATGTGACGGGGCACTTAAAGCATTTCCCGTGGTGTCCGGAACGTAGTAGGAGCTCTTGAATGTTAGTGATGATTAATAATAGCAGCACATTCGAGAGTGAAGTACGAAGTTGGTATTTTTGGTTGGGTTCTTTAGCAACCATGAGACTGCGGTTGTCATGCATGCGATGTATTGAGTGCTCAGAAGCAAGAAGGCAGAAAAGGGCAGGAGGAAGAGCTCCACAAGCGTGTGGCCTCAATAGGAGACTAGCTGCAGTCCCGTCCCAGAGGGAGCTCTGGGGGAGCAACCTTGAGGTGAGGAGGTGAGTCTTTTTAAACTCCAGGTCAGTTAGTCAGCGGATATAGGATGTCTTAGGGAGAGGGGCTGTGCCCAAAGTGGGTCTCTGGGTGACATGGCTCCTCTCAGAGAGTAGTTCTCTGCCAGGGCAGATGTGAGCCTAGCAGCCCATACTCACAGCATCTGGGTGATGGATACACTGGGCTAGTAAAAGCCATCAGGGTTGGGTGTACCAACAGAACCCCTTTCACCTGTCAGAGTGAAGGATGCGGAATGGAAACTCTGACAAAGTGAGTGTGTCAAGTCTGTTTTTATGCAGCATGAGGATGAGCTTAACTCAGAGACACCAGGAAGACCCACCCTGATGGAACTTCCCAAATCCCAGCTTCCCACAACGACTACTTGGAAAATCTCTGTGGATCTTGATCTTTCCGATCTTGACTCTTGTTTTGGTCCTGGGAGCCTTCTCTGCTGAATGGGATCTGCCGGTTTTGGCTTTATTTTTCCAAGTACAGGTGTTCCTTTACGCAATGCCAAGACATAATGGAGAGCAAAGGCAGTGAGATTCTGGGTTCTTCCCGTCACAGAGCAGAAGGAGGTCTTGTGGCTCGCTCTGTGCTGCTTTCGATGATCATTGCTCTCTTCAGAACCCTTGGAGAACGAGCCAAAGACGAACAGCATTCTCTCAGGTCAAGGCCATAACCACAGACACCCCAGGAATTTTGGGAACAGAGCTGTCCCAAAGAAGCTGAATGCCTCGTACCCAGATTCCCTGTCTATGGAATAATGAATTCTCATTTGATCATCTGCTGTGTAAATCACCAACGATGGGGAGTTAATCATGCATAGGAAATGAATCCTTTCTCTGAGTTAATGAGCACAGAGCTCAGAGCAGCATCTGTTTACTCCCTCTACTTTCAAATCTCTGGCATTGTGAACAATAATTGTACCCAATAATCTCTCTGTTTTCAGGCATTTGGGGAAAAACTCCAGTTCTCCCCAAAACACACATACCACTGAGTAGTGGGAAAAGAAGCATCTACTTAGCCTCTTTACGCATTTTGTACTACGAGTTAAAGGATGAGAGAGAGAGACTCAACTGGGAATAATTACAGTGCTTTCACATATGTTTTTATGAGGATTCAATGAGATGATATGTGAGGGTTGTTCAGAAAGTATCCAGCCATGCAGAATGAGAAATAGAGGCATTTATGGCTGGATTTTTAACAGACAGCCCTTGTATACATATATAGAGAGTGGACACAGAACCCTCCATTGCTCATATTCATATTACTATCCTTATGGAACATTCACTATGTGCTAGGCACTGTGCTAAACATTTTGTATACAGTATGCATCTCTTAAGTCTCATAGCCATCCCAGAAAGTAGATATTAATTAACCAATAATTAATCCATCATTTAGCAAGTATTTACTGAGCATCTACTATGTGCAGGCACGTCTTGGTGCCAGGACTGGAGTATTGTTGGGAAGATAGGCAACAAATACTTATCTAATTAAATGGTGATAAGAATTATAAGGGAAAGTGCATGATGCTATAAGAGCATAGTGAGGGGAGAGAGACCTGCTGACCTGGTTTTGGAGAAGAGGTCTCAGAGATGTTTTTTTGGAGAAAGTGACATTTCAGGTGAGCCCAGAAGGTTGGCTAGGAGGAGGTCAAGGGAAAAGATGAAGGGAGAACATTCTGACCATAGAGAATAGACATTGTATTCTTATTTAAGCAGGATATTTAATATTTTAATCCAAAGGAGTGATCAAATGTGGGCTACTTTCAGATCAATGGCAACTGTTGGAGCTGAGGGAAGGGGGCGGGTTAAGGCAGGGGTATGTCCTATTCAGATTGCCCAGAATATTTTCATACAAATGACTAGTGACATCCTCAGTTGATTTTATTCAATGAATATTACACTCTCACCAGACCTTAGAAAGTCAAAGTTGGAAGGAAACTTTGAGGTCATTTGGGGCTTGGAGATTGCAAAACAATTGCACTTGGGGTGGCCACTGTTATGGCCTGGTAGTATCTGCTTACAGTTCTCTGTTGGGATGAGACTCTATCAGTGGCAAATAGCAGTGAGATTGATTAGTGATGTCTGTTTCAGGCATAGAATTGGAGATTTATGGCAGGTATTTGAATAGGGGTCAAAAACGCTGTACTCAGTTGGCATCAGAACTCCTCTTAGGGAGAAAACTGTCTTTGTCTTAGAATGTAATTTTATAAGCTGTTTTAGGTATTGACGATGGAGCCCAAAGGACATAAGCTATGAGAAAATAGCAAAACAGAGAGAACTAAATTGTTCCGCTTCATTAGTAGGAACTCAAGGTTGTTCATGCAGCAGCAAGGGGGTGGGGAGGAGCTTGTAGGAGAGGAGAGGCTGAGCCACAGGATGGATAGCTAAACCTCAAAGAGCAGACAGCACGGGAACTTTCTGATGGGAGAGTGGCCAAGGATTTCAAACCAGCTGCCTCATTTCCAAGTTGGCTTCACTGCAGTGTACAGTTAGTCGACCCAAACTGTTTCACACACTGACACTTGTGTTGGTGGCAATTGGAAGGGTGAAGGGATATAGGGTCAGTGTCTAGTACTAGCTGACATAATATGGGGAAAAAAGAGAACACCCATGATCCACGCACTCAGCCAACTCAGCAAAACAGAACCTTAAGTGGAGAAATATTAGCTAGCATCACCCCAACTCCAAACGCTCCTGGACCAACTGGGAAGGAAGCTGGGTGTGTCACTGCATATGGAATAAGAATCTGGGTGGGTTTCTTTTGAATTTAAAAGAATGGGATAGTACAAATTGATATATGTGAGATATGTGCCTGTTCTAGTCTATCTTCCTAATTCTACAGACAGAGAAACTGAGGCCCCTGTAGGGGGAAAGGACCTAATGGAAGTCTCATTCGCTGACTGCCCAATGAGCCTTCTTCTCTGAGACTGTGGTAGGCGACATTAGGCAAGAGTAATGAGCCAGTGCTTCGTGTCTGCTGTCATCCTTGGTCTGTGGCGCCAGCTCGATTTGGGCAAAATATCACAGACTCTCAGATACATTTTTATGTTTAAAGAGAAAATGATTGGAACTTCCATGAAGGCTGTTTACTCATATGCATGTGTATGTTGGGGTGTCTGGGCAGGTTATGGGGTGTTGTTGGGAAAGTGGATCTGACTTGGGAAAGGGAAAGAGAGAGAATGGGGGATTTCACTTGGTTCCATCTCCTGCTTTTAACTCATGCTGTACCTCTGCTCCCTGGAGGGGTCATTTCAGGAGAATGCCCTGAAACTTAGGTCTTACGTGTAAACAGCGGGGAGTCACTTAGGTAATGGTAATCTAGGGGGGCCAAAGCGCTGCCTGATGAAGAACTAGTGTTTCCATTTGTCCCTCTATGGTGCCTAACATTTCCACCGTTAGTCACACCTTCGGGAGGAAGCACGGGGATGCAAATGTCTGTTCTAAGAAGTCAGCAATGCCCTAGAAAGGAGTCACCAGCAATAACCCCCCAAATGTACTACTATTTCCCAAATATTTGCTTGTATACATTGTCAGTTGAGCCTCATCACACTTCTATGTCAAGAACATCAGGTAATGCCCCCATTTTTCAGAAGATTACCCCGAGTCCTGAGAGGTTGTGACTTGGCTGGAGTAACTGAGGAGCAGAGGTGAGAATCCAGCTTTCAACATAATGACCCCCAGAATCTTAGATGATTAGTACATTAAATTTTTTAAAATTAGATTTTTGATCTCACAAGTGGTAAATTTTCATTATAAAAAAATTAGAAAATGGAGGAAAACCAAAGAAAGAACTAAACTGTAGCCATAACCCTACAAAAGGTCATCTCTCTCTCAATTTTAGACATATTCTCCTTGTCTTCTTGTCCATAGCGCTGTGGCTTTCTAACAAGCACAGAATAAGAATATGTAGAATTCTGTGACGTGGATGTATCATTATTTAAAAAGCTCTATGGTAGCAAGCATTTATTGAGCTTATTTATTGAAAAGCAAGATACTAGGGTAATAAACTATATGATCATGGATGAAGCATTGTTCTTATAATGCAAATTAATGGACTGCCAAGCATGGTAGGGGCCAACAAGTCACTCAGTTGTTCATCACCTAGATTGAATACTTACTGTGTTCCAGGCATTGGCCACGGCACAAGGGATAAGCTGAGATGAGTATAGGAAAGGGCTCATGAAGCTCATATATTGTTGGGTGGAGGCAGATGATAAATTAATACATGTATGAGTAGATGTGTGTGTGTGTGTGAATGTAATTAGAGGGTAAAGGTGGTATGAAGGACAACAAAGCAGGGTCACCAGAAAAAGTAGGCATATGAGACACTATTTTAAATACCCACTGAGGTGGTGACACCGGAGCAAAGCCCTGGAGTAGGGAGTGAGCTATTAATACGTGAATATCTGAATGAAGGATAGACCAAGCAGCAAGTTCAAGGCAGGGAGGTAGAAAGAAGCTTGGTGTTGGGGACGGAAACACTTACGAGCACTGTCAGCAGGGAGAATGCTAGGAAACGTGGTTGAAGAGGTAGCTGGGACCAGATCGTGTATGCCCTCAAAAGCCCCCGTGGGGGGTCTGGATGATTATGGAGAGCTTTGAGAGGGTCTTCAGCAGATGAGCTGTGTAAACTGACGTTTATTTCTAGGGAGCTAGTCACACAGGTTGGCATAGATGCCAACATGGTCCTTCCACATCTTGTGGCAGAATCCGGCTCCCCTCTTGCCTCTCCAGTCCCTGCCTATGTTGTCTATGAGTTGGTAAGGGTTTCAGTGCATTGTAAATACATGGACATCTCACCTTGGATTGCTTACTGGCTAAGATAGTACCCTTTATTTTATAACTGTGACATTAAAAAATGCTTCTGAGGAATCCATGCAAATTTGTGATTAAATACCAAGCTCTGAGACCCCAACTTGATTCTCCCTCCCTTTCCTCCCCCACCCTCTCTCCCTGCACCCAGGCATGCCGTCTATCTACCGTCTATTTCTCAATCCATTTAGTGAGTCAATAACTCTTATTAAGCCCCTGCTTTCTGGCAGGTATTGGGCTAGGTGTCAAGGACATGAAGAAAATAAGAAGCAGCGACTCTTTAAAGGAAGTGGGAAGCACAAGAATTGCTCTGATCTGCTCTACACAGACAATAACATCTTAATCTGTAATCCCTCAGACCACAGACCAGTTGCATTGCAGTTGCTTTTAAAAATGCACATTCCTGAACCCAGCTCAGAATCACAGGCTTCCAGGGAGTGTGTTTTGAAAAGGTCCCCAGGTGATTCTAATGCACAGCCAGGTTTGAGAATGCAGCAGCTGAGGTTCCAATTGCCTCAGATGGAAAATGGGAATAAATTGTAAATAATTGCACTTTACAGCATTGCTAGGATTCAGTGAGATCATGCTCAGTACAGTTGCCAAATGGGCCTTCTGGATATATCTGGAGCCTTCTTTCCTTTCCTTTTTTTTTTTTTTTTTTTTTTAAGGCATTATCTGGGATCCAGAACAGACAGCTGATTTGAGAAAGCTGTCTGCTCCAATTAAGAGAATGATCATGGGAAGGCTATTGATAGGAGCAGTACTCTCTTTAAGTAGAATCTTTCTAGGGTTTAGCTTAAGTAGTGTTTGTTGCAGTGGGATCATGCTATACTCTTATTTCTTTTCCCATTCATGGACATTCTGGTTCTCCTGTTAGAACACCAGACAAGCACTACCCTGACTCCAACCCTGTGACTAGTCCACAGGAACCTCATTACCTATGTACTGTAATAGAATTAATTCACAGTTCAATTTGAGTGAATACTATACTGCTTTTAATATTGGTTTTTACTTTTCATCTTGATGACAATTGTGTGATGTCTACACACTGTCAGTCGACTAGTAAATCCCTTAATGTTCTTTGGCCAGTTCTACCACATTTCTGACAGAATCCCCCATGTTCATGCCTAAATGCTAAACTCATGTCTAATACAGCCACTCCTCCTCTCTGCTGGTTACAATATCCCCAAGCCCTCTCCCCACTCTGACAGAGTGGGTTCAGGAATTCAAACACACATTAGCATCCTTCTTTGTACATGAGTAACTGAAAGTCCACTGCTTGTGTATGCGACAGTAGGCGTGCATCATCTTGTTCTTTCTTGACACGTTCTCCCAGCAACTCACTCCTGAAAAACAAAAAACAACCCACCCTTTATCTCAATTATTGGACTTCTAGCTTCTTGGGGTCACTTTGGTTTCTGTTTCTCAGCTGTTATGCTCATTACCGTTTAGCACACATTCATGGTGGCTTCAAGAACCCTTCCAATGGTTTATCATTAATAATAATAATAGTAATAATAATAATGTTACTATTATAATCATAGTTTATAGCATTGTTGAAGCACTTTGAAGCTTACTAATGCATTCCTCCATTATTTTATGTAACTCTTAACATGTCACTTTTGGCTAATGACCGATGATTAGAATCTCCACCTGGGTTGTGTTTGAAACATACACATTCCTAGGACCCACTCCAGGCCAGCTGTAAGAATGCAGTATGGAAGCCCAGTGTGTAGCACCTTCCCAGGTGATTTTAAGATTACCCAGATTGGAGAACCATGAGTGTGGTGTCTGTGTATGTGGGCTTGGAAGTGAGCCAGACCTGGGATGGAATCGGGCTGCTGGGGGACCATGTGCACATCACTGCAGATCTCCAGCCCTTCGAGTTGCCTGGAGAGCTGCGGTGACCTGTATCAGGATGATTAAACGAGAGCGCGTGGATATGATATGTGCCCAGTAAGCAGCGGCTGCTGCAATGGTTTAATTTCCTCGTGGCATCATAAAATAGTAGTGAAGGGCATATATTGGACTTCAAGCCCTGTTGTTTGCACTTATAACCCGGGTTGCCACTGAGTCTCAGTCGCCTCAACTGTAAAATGGGGATGACGGCAACATCTACCTCATGGGACTGTTTTGAGGATTAAACCAATCCATTATGAAAAGTTGGATGTTAGAACACGACCTGGCACATCAGTGTTAGATGTGGCAAGTTTTGCATCTACTTTTACAGAGAAGGACACACATAGCTAAGAGGGAAAATAGGACTTCAAACCCTGTCTTCTCTGCCCAAACTCTGGGCTTCTCCCACTCCACAAAGCTAACTCTTCATGCTAATCTTTCTTCAAACTTAAAACCAGGTCAGTGAGTGCTTATTTCTGTTTTTTTTTAACCTTGAGGGAGAAGAGGATGGACTCTCCCCAGGCCCCACTGCCAGCTCTCCTTCCCTCCTGCATCCCTTCCTTCTCTCTTCCCAGAGCCAGGCCCCATCACCACTTTTCAGAAATGTCAACTTTTGGGTACCACACTCGGGGGCCCTGGAACAGAGTGATTTGGGATTCCCATCTCATCCCACCTGTCTGCTGGAGTCTGAGCAGACACCTGAACAGACTTATCTAATTAGTGGCCTCCCCTCCTCCAGGACTCGGAGCTGTTGGTGCATGGCTGCCATGTTTCCCGGGCCGAGAGGAAGTGCCTCATCAGACAGACCAGCAGGGGGGGCTTCCCCACAAAGTCCTGAGAGGAAAGGGGCTGTCCAGCTTCTGGAGCAGGGAGCCTGAAGCCTGGGCAGTGGGGACTCAGAGCTGGAGCTTACATGGATGGGGCTGTTGAGAAGGACATCATCTCACCACTCTAAGCCTCAGTGTCCTCATCTAGAAAATGGAATAATAGTTGTAGTTACCTCACAGGCTTGTCAGGATTATGTATGTGATGATCTCAGGGTCACCTGACCTACACCTCATTTCTCACTCTTGCTTCTCCCCTCTCTCCAAACGCTTCGTGATTTGGTTAGACAGGGAGAAGACACACGGAAGTTACCGGCTTCAGTAATAATCCTGGCCCTGTCTTTCTCTGCTCTGCTACCTTGAGCAAATCACTCTCCAGGCCCAGGTTCCACACCTGTAAATTGGAGGTGATCATCCTGGCCCTGCCTGTATGTGTGCTGTGATTCTAAGGTCGGGTAGAGTATGTGGGCACATAGTAAGTGCTCAACGATATCCAACATCATTAACAGGAAGCAAGCATGAGGATGGACTCCTGGTTCATCCCAACGTTCCTCCTGTTCATGTGGGTGACAAACAGTTTTCTCTTCCTGGGTCCTCGTTACCCGTGTACTTTGACAGCTTCAGGATTCAGCTCTTGGAGACCCACTTCTGCAAAGCTTTCCCTGAGACATGTCCTGCTCCAGCTGATCCTTCAGCCTCCTGGGTTCCCTCCATCCATAGTTCTTTGCACGTTGCATTGTTCGAGTCTGCTCCTCTCTTGGACCTAGATTCGGTGGGGCAGGGCTCCAGCGTGAATGTGTGTGTTCAGAACCTCACACCTATTTTGACTTCAGTTTTTCCGAGAAGAATGGAGACATGAAAGACCTTAAAGCAATTTTGACTGTGGCCAACAGTAAGAAATGCATTTTACACTGCAGCCTGGTGATGCATGTGTGCACACACAAAAGTCGGAAACACATGTTCACATTTATTTGACTTTTGCTTCATGTTTCATGACACAAAATGTACTCTGATGATTTTTCTTCCTTCTCTTCTCTGCTTGTCTTTTTAATTTTTAAAATTTTGTATGTGAGCTATGAAACTCATTCCAGAAGTTGTTGTTCTGGGTTGAGAAGCAGTACCTTGTAATGCTAAGAGTGTGGACCATTGAAAACTGATGGATTAGGATTTAGATTCCAAATCCACATCTTACTACTAGTTGTATGTCCTGGGACCATCACCTTACCTCTCTCAGCCTCAATTTTTTCATCTGTAAAATGGAGCTAATTAATACTTTTACCTACTTCTTAGGTTTCTTGTGAGGTTTTAATGAGACATTATAGGTAAAGTGTTAAGCACAGGGCCTGACCTCTCATAAATACTTAGCAAATGGTGGTCATTGTCAGAACCACTCTTGGAATCCTTGTATGACTTTACCCATTTTCCACTCAACCTTCCCAGTTCTCCTTAGTCTCTTAATCTTTTTCCTTAGTCTTACTTACCTTTCCAAGGCCTACCTCACTGACAACCATTTCTCTATCCACAGAAGCATAAAAATGAACCATGAGTTCACATTGTTGGTAGGCTGATTCCAAAGCATGCTGAGAATGTGATTTGATGAGAGAAATCAGAAGTCCCACCATTTTGACCCAAGGGGTGAAGGACATACCCTGTGGAATGGAATCTGACATCTCTGTGATTCCTCCTGATGCTGGTGGGAATTATTCAAAGACCTTACTTGCTACACCTAATCTAATCTCTTCTCCAGTGACTTGGTAGAATCCAAGAATCCCCCTTCCACCCCTCTACCCCTCAGCAGCTTCAACACACAGGACCCTAGCCAACATGAAAGAGTGGGTAGAGACTAATATAAAAATCACAGTTGCACCAAGAATGCAGTCAGTTACCTGTCTCTAGGACAAGATGCTTCACCATCCCCGCCATCACCGTCAGAGTACTTTGACATCACTGCAATCCTGCCCTGCTATCCCAGCCCCTGGCACGGAGGTCCCCTCAGCCACAAACCAATGCTTCTGGAGTGAGCAGAGTGAGGCGAAGTGGGGAAGCCTCCCTCGTGGAGGAGGGACCTGCACCGTGGCAGTATTCATATGAGGCCTCTTAGCATGGTGCTTGAGTCTAGGGGACCTGGTTGTAATACAGACTTGGCCACCAACCAGCTGTGTGACTTTGGTCAAATAAGATAGCTTCACTTCTCTCTTTGTCTATTTCCTCATTAGTAGAATGGGAATATTAATACTATTTTAAAATGCTTTTGTCATGTGAGAAAATGAACACATGCCAGTTTAGCATCTGACCCTTTCAAGTCCTCAATAAATTTCATACTCATCATCCTCATTGTTGTTGTTGCTGCTGCTGTTGTTTTAATTAATGATAATCACACACGAACACATTAGCTTTTGAATTAGAAGCAGAGTATCTCTAACATGAAGAGTGCTTGAGCCACCACATCCTCTTGACAAGAGAGAGCCCAATTGTTCCTCTGGACTGTTGGTCTTGTTGCCTCCGACCAGAAGACTCTAGATGTATTAACATGTGCTTGAACTTTAGCCTACTTAGGAGAAAGGAAGCAGTTCTTTCATTCTGGGTAGCAGGGGGTTTCTAACTCCTGCTGAATTGGGCTAGAATAGAAATAATGGCGCAGAGCAAAAAAAACCCGTACCCTCATTTCCTTTTTTCTTCTATGGCCTCAGATTTTTTCCTCTCATCCCCCAAAATGGACTGATTTCATTGTTATCCTACCACCTTCCCTTGCACCGTGAGTTCAAGGCCAGATGACATCTTATTCTACCCCAATGTCAAGGACAGTGCTTAGTTAGCACTTAGTAGGGCTTCATGTATCATGGCTGAATCTGTGACTCCCTTCTTATCTGGCATTTGCTTTCTTTCCTCCACCACTGCCCCAAGCTCATGTTTTTCTTTAACTAATTATCTTAAATTAAAGAGCAGAACTTTAGCAAGCTGTGTCAGCTTCTCCCCACCCCACCTTTCCCACCCTCTATGAATTTTAGCAAATTTAGAGATAGGATGGCGCTGGTATTTTCCAGGCCAATTCTATCAAATTAGGGCCAATTTAGTATTTAGATTTTTCTGATGGTCTACGAGAAGAAATTTTAAGGACAAACTATTCATGCTAATCTTGTTAGAATCTTTAGATACAAATGGTCAAACTTTGCTCTGTGTGTGATTCCATCACAAGCTTTGAAGGGAAAAATTGCAGTGCTGAAAAGACCAGGTTTGGGAAAATGTTTAATAGCATAAAGAATGATAGGAATTTGAACCATCACATCATTATCATTCAGGGCAAGAAGTAAAACATTGCCAAACTCCAGGAGCTCCCTGTGGGCACCTCCTTCCTCCTCCCTGGAGTTAACTGCCATCTTGCCTTTTATTGAAACCATTTTATTGTTTTTCCATTTGTGTTTGCATCACTAAACAATATAGATTAAGTTTGCCTATTTTTGGACTTTATATAAGAGAATCATGCTCTATGTATTCTTTTGTGTTACTAGTGTGTTCATTTTCATTGCTACGTAATTCATTGTGTGAACATACACAATGCATTTATCTAGTTTTCTGTTGATGGGCAGTGTGATAATTTCTTTACAGGTTAAGGGTTGTTAGTGCCATTTTCTCTTATAGATAATGGTGTGATGAATACTTTTACATCCATAACAATTTGCCCAGGACACATTCCTAGATGTAGAACTTTTGGACCAAAGACTGGCTGTTTTTTAAGCTTCCTCTAGAATGTTTGTAGCAATTTGCTCTTCTATCAGCAAAGAACATTACTGTCTGTGTCCTCACACTCTTGCCAATGCTAGCTGATTTGCATTTGTTTTAATTATGCCAATTTGATAGGAAAAAGATATTCTCTCAAGATGGTAGAAATTTCCATTTCTTTGAGTATAATAAGGCTGGGCATCCTATCTCTTCTTTCTGTTAATTGGCTATTTGTATTTATTCTTTTATGGATTGTTTTTTTATATCCTTTTGCCATTAAAAAAAATTGTGGATTTTAATAACAGTTCACAATGAGGGCTCAGCCCTGGTGAAGTGTCAATTAGACACATTTCAAGTTGGAGCCTTTGGGAAGTACAGGGTAAATGGGAGAGAGTGGGGGGACTGCTTAGTGGCTTATAAATTTCAAGTGGATCTGCCAAGCAGAGAGTAATTTGGAAGTGTATTGTGAAGAAGCCAAAGAGGACAGTTGTGCTTTCAGCCCCATGCTGCGGAGAAAACAATGCTTCCTGGACCCGAAGCCATTTGAAATCTAAGGTTCCTGCTCTAATTGAATCTGCCTTCCACTTCCTTTGTGCCCACGGGGTCGCTTTCTGATTATGACTGCAAGATGGGCGAGCATGGAGAAGGAGAGCTTAAGCTAGCCTGACGCTTAGAATTTGAATGACCAACATCCCAAACTGAATTACACTTCTTCCTTTCATTGTCCCTGTCCTCATCCTTTCTTCAGCTAAAATTTACTGAGCTGCTACTGCGTGCCAGGCAGTGTACTGCGTGTTGGAGCTCTTGCACCGCCTGAACGCTGCAGTGTTTCCCAGCTCGGCAATGGGCAACTTCATCTTCCCAGTTCCAGGGAAGAAGCTGGGGCTCGTCGGCGATTCTGCTCTTTCTGTGATAAGTTGCAGCCTATCCACCAGCAAATTCTTTCCGCTCTGCCTTTAAAACACATCCAGAATCTGGAAATTGACCCGAATTTCCATCAACAGGTAAATGGATGAGCAAACAGTGGTGCCTCCATGCCATGGAGTACTACTCGGCCATAAAAAACAATCGACTGTTGGAACATGCAACAACCTGAGTGACTCTTAAAGTAATGATGCCAGGGGGTTCCCTGGTGGTGCAGTGGTTAGGCTTTGGCGCTCTCAACACTGCGACCTGGGTTCGATTCCCAGCCAGGGAGCTACCCTCGCCACCAACAGAAAGTAATTATGCTGAGTGAAAGAAGCCAGACATGAAAGAGCACTGTATAATGCCACTTCCGTACAATTCCAGAAAATTGACACAGTGACAGAAAGCACATCAGTGGTTGCTCGGGGATGGGAGGGGCAGGAGGGATTATTGAGGGGCAGAAGGAGACCTCTTTGAGGGTAGTTGTGTTCATTACCTTGGTTGTGATGCTTTCATAGGTGTATACACATATCAAAGCCAATCAAGTTGTATTTTCAAGTGTATTTGCAGTTCACTGAATGCCAGTTCTGCCATATCCAAAATCTGACCACTTCCCTCCATCTCTGTTGCTGCCACTTCATTCAAACCACTATCATCTCCCACCTGGTTAGTTGAAGTAGTCCCATGACATACCCTTCTGGCACCTGCCTTTGATTCCTCACACCCTGTTCTTAACACAGGACCCGGAGTGATGCTTTTAAAAGCGAAGCGGGGTTATGAAAACACACAGTGGCTTCCCATGGCTTCCCATCACACCGAGAGCACTTCCCGCTGCCTGGCATACTGTGTACTTCACGAGTTTATTGCTTCTCCTCCCACCACAGTGACATAAGCTCCATTTTTCCTCCCTGCTGTATCCCAATGCCTACAACAGTATTGTGTCACATAGATGGGTAGATATTTGTTGAATGACACCATGAATGTGGTAACAGATTCGAAGAGTTTCCACACTTCTGAGGCAGACAAATGTAAATACAGATAAAATATCAGGGAATCAATTCTATGACTAAAGCAACTCCCAATGGAGGTGCTTAAACTTTATCCCAGTGGGGTGACGTCAAGGATGGCTTCCTGGAAGAGGGGGCATCTAAACTGAGACCTGAATAATACACAGGATGCCGTGAGGAAGAAGACGCCATTCCTGCCTTCATGGAAATCCATTGTGTGAGCAAATGTATAGGTCACTATCACACCATGTGGTAAGTACTTCAGGGGGTAAGCTTGGGGTCTGAGGAGCAGACAGGTGGCGAGTTAAGCACTCCCTGGTTGGATGTATCCACACCCTTTTACCCATTCTCCAGAAGCCTGCACTTGGGAGACTGTTGCCTAGAGGTAGACTATGGCCAAAGGAACCAATGAATTGACTCAAGATTTGGGAGCTATCCAATCATCCTATTTCCTTGTCACACTTGCTTCCTCTTAATGTAAATCCTACTGCACTAATTTTCACCTATTCTAGTCATTCTCCACCTTCCCTGTGCATCAGAATTGCTAGGAAGCTTAAAAAGAAATAATTGGATTCCCCCAAAACTAATTCCATCTAAGTCTTTGGGGAAGTAGCTAAATGTGGTTATTAAAACAAAAACAAAAAACTAAAAAACCTCACTGGGTAAGTAGAGACCTGAGAACAACAGATGAGATCAAGGGTCAGGGAGAGTTGTCTTACTTAGAGTCCAGTCATTCATTTATTGCTGCCTCAGGGCCTTTGCACTTTCTTTTCCCTTTGCCTGGAATATTCTTCCCTTGGTTTTGGGTTTTGTTTGTTTGTTTATTTGTTTGTTTTCTTTTTCACATCTACTTGCTTCTCATTCTATAAATCTCAGAGCAAATGTTATTTCTTCAGATAGCTGATCCCCTTCCCTCTCCATCTAGAATAATCTCCATCTACTCTGTCCACCCTGGCTGTTATCTATCACGCCACCTGGTTTATTTCCTTCACAGCACTTCTCATACCTTTAAATGATCTCATTTACTGCTGCATCCTTAGCACTAATGAAAGGAATTGTTTCAGTACAGAATGAAAAGATCTGACACACATGAAGTGCAGTGCCCTGCACACGGTAATGATTGGGAAATTGTTGCAGTTACTGTGAATGGATTAATTGATTATTTGGGGATAATATACAAGGGCTGTGATGAAAAGGGATTGGCTCTGGCCACATAGGAAATGTGAGATACTACATTTTTTATTAAACATTTAGACGCTAAGCTTCCTAAAGGCAGGGGCTGTTTCTTGTTCATCATTGTATCAATACATCCAGAGCTGAACAGAGTGCCTGGCTGGGTTAATGTGTTCTGATTTAGAGACGGCTTTGTTACAAACAACAGGATCTCAAAGTAGTATAAGCAGGAAAATTAATTTACTGGAAGGACAAAAGAGTGTCAGAGAACTCAAGGCTGGAAAGGTGTAGGGGGGTTGGCTAGCAAGGAACTCGAACCGAAAAACAGACAATGTCCGGGACCCGGCAGTTTTCCTATGTCTTTCTAAGCCTGCATGGTGTCTCGTTCCTTCTCCTTGCAAACGGGCTTTCTCGGCTCCATTAGCACATGCGTGAACCCAGCCCAAGCTCTACAAGTTTTCCACTTCACATGGCAGGAGGATTGAATAACATTTTTATTCTGAATTCCCAGGGAGGGGAAATTCTGATGGGCTTTAACTCCTGTCAGTCATTCACTCCTGGGCCAATCAACTGGAGCCAAGGGTGGGAAAGTCGGGTCACGTGGTGCTCTCCTCTAGAGACTGGGAGTACTTCTTTGCAATATGGAGGTCTTGTCAGCTCAGGGTCTCCCCCTGAAAGCAGAACTTGAGAGAATGGCTTGCATGCAGGAAGTTTGGTTGGGAAGAGATATCAAGGGCCAGGCGAGGGAGGACTTGGAAGAGTGAAATAGAGGAGGGAAGGCCAGTCCAAAAGTGTGTTATAATATTAAGCAGATGTGGGCAAGTGAGGCTCATACTCAGCAGAGATCTTCTGAGAACCGAGTAGAATGTACCTCAGAAATGCCCTCTTGAGGAGAGGGAAGAATTTATGCATCAGCTCCTGTCCTCCATTGATCAAAGGATTGCCCAAGGGGTGTTACCTCCACCTCAGTTCCAGTTTTGTGCATATACCAGAATTGCTCTTGGATCAAACTGCAGAGCAGAACGTGAGAGGTGCCTGGTGCAGCTAAAGCAAGATGTATACCTGTGAGCAAATGGCCGGAGCAAAAAAAGGTGGACTGTGAGGGTATCAGATGGAGCAAACAAACTGCCTAGCACAGGAGGTATGAGCAGGTTGTCTAAGAAAGAGCGTAAATGTGGGCGGAGTGAATTCACTTCTCTAGTAGCTGCTCAGTGCACGTTTTCCAAATGAACAGAGCAATGAAAAGTGGTGGAAAGGTTCTTAGAGGAAGCAAGATTTTAGGACTTCCTTCAGTGTCTCAAGGCTGAGTCCAAAGGCAGCCAGATAATGATCATCTGTTCTCAGGTATTTTTCTACTGAGGACGATCAATATTATTGATAAGTCTGTGGTGTCATAAGGAAAGTAGGGGATATTTCCCCCCTCAGGGAATGAAGAACAGATCTGGGGGTGCTGAGCACCTTAGTACAGGTGCACAGTCCCAGCATCAAGTTCAAGTGCAGGCTTTTTGTCTGCCTTGCTCCCCTGCTGGTTCTATGGCTGCAGTTAGATTACAAGTATATGAGGGCTGTCCGGAAAGTATCCAGCCATGTACTATGAAACTAAGAGGTGGTTATGGCTGGATTTTTTTCCCGCCAACCCTCCATTTGAAGTAGCCACTGCACCTCCATTCTCGTACTCTCTCCTCTGTGTGTAATTCAGCACAGTGAATGCAGTGGTTGTTAAAACCTAAAGCAGTTTCTAATTTTGTTTCATTATGAGTATGAGTGTAGCCCTTAGGACCCATACCTAGGGCCTTAACTAAGCCTAGTCTTTCAAGCTAGGAACTGATGAGACAAAGATCTGAATGGAGACTCTAGCTGGCAGAGGGCTGGGCTGACTCAGCCCCAACACACCTGCAATCAGGACATCAACAGAGAGGTTTTTTCAGAGTTGCCATTAGCCAGGAAGGAAAAAAAAATTCAAAAATAAATTATGGCCTGGCATAAAATCAGGTTAAGTAGATAACGGGTTTGCTGACTTGGGGCCATGTTGGGGATGGCACGGTGGGGGGGCGGGGGAGCGGGCGATATAATAAGCTAAAGTTCTCTCCCTGCTTTGCTATGCAAGTGTTTACTCTCTAAATGAGAGAGGGGGAGAGAGAGAGAGAGACAGACAGACAGACAGACAAAGGTGGGGAAACAAATTTCAGTTTCTGTTTGCATTTCACCCGAAAGCTGACCCAGCCCTGCAAGCTAGTGTCAGCTCACCATTGTTTGGTGGTGTGCTTGCTGGAGGTCATGGTTGACATTGGGTCCGTTATTTCACCTATCTAAGAGCCTGGGTTTCCTTACCTTGAATTGGGCTGCCTGCTGACTGAGGCTGGAGGAGAGTTATTCCACAAGGGAAATTGTTGCAATGTTAGAACAAGAGTGAATGGATACTGGGCAAGAACAAACCACAAGTGGGCGGCAGTTACAAATCCGGCTCTATCATTCTGTCTTGACTCTAGCATTTCTGGAACCCTTAACCACGTCCCCACTGAGGTCCTCTGTGGTTAAAGTTAGTGTAATTACACCCAGAGCCAGGTGGCTTGTTGGCGTTCAAAGAACAGGTGTGGGAACAGACTGGAGCTTACCCTCAGGGCAGACTCACCTGCCTCTCTGCTTCGCTGGACTCTGCTCCCTACCTGGTTTCAGAGCCAGGTGCTGCTCCCTACCTGTCTTAGGCAACTTCTTTGGACTTCATCTCTTGTCTGTTACTCCTACTATTACTCCCCAGACCCACCTGACTATCCCCTCTTTATCCTGACCCCTCCTTTCTGGTTAGCTCTGTCTTGCTCATAGTGATCCTCTAATTGTTGACCAAGATATGGCTACTCTCAAAATCAACATGGGTGCTACCTGTGGGCTGGGAGTCTACCCAAAGACATGCTTGGCGGGTGTGGTTGCTCTTTGTGGGCCCGGCTCCAGGGAGCGCCCTTCACGTCGTGATCCCTGTGAATGGGGCACTCTGGAATTGAGCAGTGCACAGCTCTGCTGACTGCACAAAGCAGCTCTGCCTTCAGCGCTGAGAAGGAGGCAGACGCTTTTTGTAATGTTTGCGAGTCATTGCAAGACATTTCCAGGTACAGTCGGTCCTGATGTTTTGTAATGCGAGACTCCTCCACCTACTATGGTGGTTTTGTGAAGTGTCAGCTTGGCTGGGCTGAACTGCATTTCCCAGAATCACCTGCCTGGTGTGTTTCCAGAGCCCGAGCAAGATTACTGTGAGAGACGTGAAGGGCGGAAGCGAAGCAGCAGCTGCTTCGTTCTTCGTTCTGTAGGTCAGGTCAGGTACTTTGTAGCTCACATGCGTCGTCTGGGGTTCACCTCACAGGTGTGGGGCCAGCTTCCCATGGATCCCCCTTCAGGCTCTTGGCCCGCTGGGCCAGGTGTGTGGTCCCATGATGAAGAGTACCATCTTCACCTTCAGGGTAGCCACATCATCAAGGTCAGAGGCAGTGAGAGCCAACATGGGTTTGAGTCTGTGTCCTTATGGGTTCTAGTTTGTTCTCATGGATTTCGGCTTGTCCTTCTCTGCCCCACTTCACATCTGTCTGCCCTTCAGGACTGCCTGCCCTGCAGATTTCAAATTCTAGCATCAGATGCAAAGATACAGCCTTACAGAGACGGTTTAATCGATCACAATTGAGTAAGGTCACATGCTTGGGACATGTTCTTTAATATATACCCTTCCCAGTGGGCCTGCTTCTTTGATTGCACCCTGCCTGATTCGCCTACTCTGGAAGTTATATTCCTAAAAGATACATGCTTGGGGTCTTATTTTGGATTCCTCCAAAGCACAACCCTCATATATATATATATATATATATATATATATATCTCAACCCTCATATATATGATGACTGTCCAGAAAAAAAAAATCCAGCCATAAATGCCTCTATTTTTCATATTACATGGCTGAATACTTTCCGGACAGCCTTTGTATACTTGGGGGCAGGTAGTTCATCTAGGAGCTGATCCCAGGAAGCAGAACTAAAGGAATAGGAAGACTGAAATCAGGAAACCATGGAAAGTCAATAAAGAATTCATTATTTACAAGCTGCTTTTGTAGGCAGTGGGGCTCAACTCCAAGAGGGCATCTGAGAAGTGTGCAGACTGCCTCCCAGAAGTCTCTGTTCAGAGCACCAAAGGCGGGAAAGCTGAGGTATTTATCCATGGGCTCCCTGGCCCATTTGAGGGTTGCCTTGAGGGTGTTACCTGTCCCACACTGTCTCACCAACCTGAGGCTCAGCGGGTTTTTGAGATTAAGAAAAAGCATTAGGGCAGAGAGGCTGAGAGGTTCTGGGTTCTGGGCAGGTGCTTGATGTCGAACGGTGTCAGCGTGCCCAGGCTGCTGAGGCCACAACTGAGAGTGAGCGGACTTGGGCACCAGAAGCATCTGTTATCCCTGGCGAAGCTGTCGTTTGCAAGATCACATCTCATAGATGTTCCTGAGTCAGGAAAAAACAATGAAAATGGCAATAAAGGTATATTTAAAAGCTAAAAGAAATAAAAGTTCCAGAGCATTCTAATGTTAAAGATCTGTTATGATCACACACACACACACACACACACACACACACACACACACTTTTTCTAACTCACTCTACTACCTCTTTACCTCCTAGAATACTCTCTTCCATGTTCAGAGGGAAATTTCCTGCAGCCTTGTCCTCTGCTGAGGTAGGTGCTTCTCCAGCTTTCCAGGCAGCTCTTTCTAGCAACTCAAGTGAGGGCTGCAAAAGAACCCACCCATGGCTCTTTTAAAAGGAAAATAATCCTTCAGGTTTTTTATTTTAATAAAAAAACAAAAACTGGTATACACATGTAAAAACATGGTACCCCAGCATCTTGGGGGCCAGAGTATGACTAGCAAAGGGTTATTGATGATCCGTTCACAGGCAAGGGCCAGAGGTGTGATGGTTTGGGCCATGCCTGTTACTTAATGCCTGCCTTTGGTTATCATCTGGTCAACTGCATGCGGTCATCCCCATTTTCCTGCCTGGTGGCCTACACCTTTTGCTTCCTACTCCAGGATCAGTGACAAATCACATAATCTGTCCTCATCCCAGTTTGGGATTCTGATGCCTGTCTGTGCCAGGATTGTGGTATGTGCTAGGCAGGACAGTGTTCCCAGTGGGAAGGACACCATGAGGGACAACTTCTTAGACACACAGAGTTTCCACTTTCCAAATGGAGACTGACTTAGCTCTCCAAATTGGTACCAGGACCTCCCTCCTGCATGAGAACATCGGTGGTACCCTCATGCAATGGATGAGAAAACTGAGGCCCTGAGAGGAGAAATGAATTATCAAAATCCCAACAAAGTGTTCATGGCCTGACACCCCGTAGGCCCTCAATACTCATTTGATTATATTGATTAAAGCACAGGCTTTGGGGTCTGATTGGGTTATGCCCCGACTCTCCTTGTCACTAGTTAAGTGCTACTGGGCAAGTGACTTAACCTCTCTGAGCCTCAGTGTCCCCAACTGTTAAGTGGGAATAATAAGAACATGTGTGTGTAGGTTGCCGAGAAGATTTAATAAGGTTGGGAGCTGTGTAAACTATTTGCTAGCTAGAAGAAGTAACATGATGTTGGTGATAGTGGTGATGATGATCATGATTAACAATGAGCCTGACCTTGGGACCTGGAAGCTTAGGTCATTCTCTAGCTACCTGACCTCTGAGAGTTCAGCAACCTTCCCATCCACAGGCAAGTGGACAGGAGCAGAGTTCTCCCAATGCTGTTTTTCTGGTTTGCTGATAATTGTTTCTTATACAAGCCAGTGTTTTATTGATTCGTCATTGATCTTTGCATGGGGCCAGGGAAATTCTTGGGCTATGGAGACAAAGGCAGCATTTTCCGGCCCAAGGGGTCCCAGGTGAGTGTCAGGGGCATCACCTGCTGGTTTGGCCTCTGCTCTGCTTGGGATAACTTCATAATCAGAACCAGTCACCCCCCCATGGCCCCTCCCTCATGTGCCCCTTTATTGCTTCCATCAACCCTTCCCCTGCTGACTCTCTTTGACCTTTAATAAGCGCCGCTTTTGTGCAGAGCCACTGATGAATTATTGTCGAATGAGCAGCTCCCCAGGGCAGGCCACCAGCCCAGCCCCCAGCCTCACAGCAGCTTGTAAGGGAAAATTACATTTTGATCTACATTTCCCATTGCCATTCTCTGTCACCTGGCTTTGGAGACAAAAGGAAAGAATGTTTTCTCGTCCCCTCTCTTTCCTTTGTCTCCTCCTGGGTTATGCCCATGTGTTATTTTCTCCCCTCTCTTCCCAGTTTCTTGATTCTATCCTGATGGTCAGTTGGGGAAGATAAAATAACCTGGCAAGAAGTTCTCACCTAGGTCATTTAACCCTGGACACCTGGGTCATCAAAGCCCCAGACACCACAAAAAGACTCAAATCATCTTCCTATCAAGTTATAATTTTTCATTACTGATCCTCATGGTATGGTGGCCAAGGAGAGAAATCAGGGAGGCATCACCCTTTTAAGAAGATTTGGTCAAATCGAGTCTGTTAATAGTGGGGTCAGTCAGGGTGGTTAATGGATCTAGAATTATGCGATGTAAGGACAGAGAACGTTAATTTGGGAGAATAGAAATCCTCAGTGTGGACCATCTTGGCAGGAGCAGAGTGGGAGAAGAGGGCAGAAATAGGAAATAAGGTCAGAGAGCTGGCTTCAAATGTTTGGAAGGCAAAGTTGTTTTTTTGTGTTTTTTTTTTTTCTGTGCTGCTCTTTAAGGAAAAAGCTTGAATGCTAACTCCTTCTTATCCTCCAGGTCTTAGCTTAAATGTCACTTCCTCCAGGAAGCCTCCTCTGAACCACCTCCTCTCTGCTTCCAAGGCTGGAATAGGTCACCATGACTCATGTCACACTCTGTTCCCCTTTGAAGCCTTTTGCGAAGGCAAAACCTGGTCCGATTCCGATGCATGGCCTGGTGTTTTTCAGCACCAAGGACAGCTCCAGACTCACAGTGGGTGCCCCGTGTGTCCTCACGGAACGCAGAGACCAATGAGCCAGTAGAGAGAAGTTAAAAATGAAACAGATGCGGATTCCATTGCATCACTATAGAGTGTGGACCCATGTCCAACAGTGAAGTGGGCTGCTTCTAAGTGCTGGCTGTGCAGAGTAGGGACCCGAATCCCAGCCTTTGGTCTTTAGGTTCCAGGAACTTCCATGGCACCAAAGCTTCCTCAAACATGTGGCTTCGACCTCCTACATTCCTTTTGCATCTCTCTGGATCTTCTCCTACTAAGGAGATTTCAGTTGTTCTCCAAAGGGGAATATCATGGAGTAGAATTGTTTCCCCATCTGCTGTGAAAACAAATCCAAGTCAGAATATTTAAGAGATACCCAGAAGGATACATTTTTGGATACTGTCAAGTGCTCAGGTATGTATTTCCATAATAACATTTACTGAGCACTTACTAAGCACAAGACACTGTATTATGAACATGACATATAATTTGCAAATTCTCAAAACAGCTCTGTTAGGTGGGAATTGTTATCTCCCAAATACAACAACTCCCTGGTTTCCCCCAACCACCTTGGAATTGAGAACTAGTGTCCAACTTCTAAGCTGATCTGGGCCTATAACCAGCTCCGTGGAGGCATTCTATAGAGTCAGACCCCCAGATGGAGAAGCTGAGTGTCTTCTCACACCATTCATTGTGCTGCAGGTGATCCTGATAAACAGCCCAAGAAACCAGATGTGACATTTATGTTTGACTTTAGTCTCACAACCATGTATATCCAGAAAGCTCCTACAAGCAAAGGAAAGGCTTTAATTTTATTATCGGATTTTTTTTTACAGTCTTGAATAAAGGGGAGTGATATTCAGAAGTAGCTCCTAAATTGTTAGAGAGATTCAATTATGTTTGCAGTCATTTTTGTTAACTGCACTTTGAAGAATGCTGATTTTCAAAAAACTGGTTACCTGAGTATGATTTTTAAAAAGTCCTTTTCTAATTAAGCAAGGTTTAGTTCCCTGAAAATTTCAATGTAGGAAAATTCAAGCCTTGCAGCATTGGATCTTCTTTGAGAAATTGGGTTATGTTGTGTAAGGTCACAAGTGAAAGTGTAAGAGTCCTGATAAAGCTTCTTTTACATGAAGTAAAGCAAATGTGGCACCTAAATAAGGAAGCCATCAGAGACAGGTTATGCATTCTAAATTATTGATAATGGGTCGTATAATTAATCCTCATGCATCATCCTTGGCTACCCAGAAAAGGTATACACCTACCTTTGCAAACTTGCAGACAATCAGAATGGTGGGTGTGAGTGTTCTTGAGGAAATCCAGTCCCAGGACTGAAGTACTTTGAAGTCATAGGTGAAACCAGGTGCTTAGTCAGGCTTCCTTTGGAGTTAACGGAAACCCACTCCATTGAGCTCAAGTGCAACTGTGGTTTTTGCCATGAGATGCAAGACGGTCTCCTAGGAATCCAGAGAATGCAGAACAGTGGGCCCCAGGAAGGGCAGGGAGAATACCTGGAACCAACAGGATGATGGTTGCGAACAGACTCTTCAGATTGCTTACTGTGACCTTGGGTGAGTTACTTCACTTCTCTGTGCCTCAGTCTCAACAGGTGACATTGTACTGTGTGTACTTCTGTGTCAATTATTAAATGGATTAATGACTGTGCTGTGCTTAGCACATACTGTCTGATCAATAAATGTTAGCTATTATTATTATTATTATATTTTTCTACCTTACTTGTGTGCAACTGTTCCATCTTCCTTCCGCTTCCTCATGGCTTCAGCTTTCACAGTGGTGCCTGAGTCAACAGGACCTTCTAAATTCTAGTGCCTATAACTCCCTAGAAACTATCCTTTCCTTTCTGTTCAAGTTGCTAAGAGGGAGAATCTGATCAACTCAGCCCATCCAAACCCCTGTGGCTGGGATCCTTTTGAGTCCAGGACTCACTGCTCCCCATGTCAGAGGGCAGGGCCCCTTCAGCAGAGCTGTGGGTGAAAAGTCCCCCATTAGTGGGCAGAAGTGAGCAGCAGACTTCTGGAGCTTGTCTAAGCTCAGGTGGGATCAGCTCTGGCTGGGAAGTGAGGGCAAAGTACCCCAACTCCCCCCTTTCTTCTACCTTCCTCCTTGGGAACTCATTTGCCATTGGCATTGCCACTGTTGGCACCAGGACATTTTTGCTGGAAGCCATCCCTTCTTGTTGTGCTCTCTTTTCTCCTGGAGACCCTTGGTGTAGCTACTTACCCCAAAGCCCCACCCAACAGGGAAGAAAATTGACAACAACATATATATCCAACAGTAGGGGATTGGCTAAGCAAATCCATTTACTCTACCACTTTGGGCCATCAAAAATAATGTTGGGGAGAGGTCATTGTTGATGTTATACCGATAATATTGATAGCTACTCGAACATCTATTACACAACAGGCTGGGTGTTAATAACTTACACATTTTACTTCATTTAATCTTCTCACCACAGACAGATCAATTCCACCTTTGTCCCCAGTTTATAGATGAGGAAATTAAGGCTTAAGCATCTTGCCAAAGGAACTAAATAGTATTTGGTTCAGCAAGAGTAAACTGCAGGTCTGATTACGAAGTCCATGTTGTTTTATGGAGGCCAGCTGCCCCCCCCCCCCCCGGAATGTAATTGTGCTGCATTGTAAGTGAGGAAGGCTGGCTAGGAAGTAATAAGTGCAGCCTCCAACCCCATCGTTTGAAGCACCAAAAGGGCATGCAGCTAAATATTAAGAGTGGTTATCTCTGGGTGGTTAATTTTGGGAGATTTTTGCATGTGCTTGTGACTTTTGTAATTGGAGTTAAACAAAAGTGATAAAAGTTCTCCATGAGTTTTTCTTCCCTACTCAGCCCCTTTCTCGTCCTTTTCTGTGGTCTCCAGACTGGCTCTGGGGTTCTCCATGAATATAAAGCTAGCGTGGCCTCCTCCCCTTGGCCTCCCAGCCTGGCAATTTCGGCACAGTTCTCCAGATTGCTTTAATTGCTCGCATTCTAGATGCTGAGTTAGCCGCACATTTTTCACTTCCAAAAGCAAAAGTGTTGTTTCTTAGCTAGAGGCTTGCACAGTGCATTTGCAAGAGATCCAGGTCACTAACGTATTTGCCGTTTGGGGTGTGGACTTGGTGGTAATGGCCTCAGCTCCGGAGGCAGGAGCAGGAGAGGGAGGTGTCTGGTGATAAGAAGAGCACTTGATTTGCTCAGTGAGGAGCTGGACCTGGTGAATAATGGGGGTGTGTGGGGCCCTGAAAGCACCCATTCGTCCTCACCCACCACATCAGGGGGTGGAGATCCGCGTCCGTCCTGTGGTTAGAGGTAACCTCAGGGGAGATAACTCCTGTAGTCATGCATGTGTGCACTCATCCATAAAGGCAGTATTTATTGAGCACTGACTCTTTCCAGCACTGTGTTAAACGCTGGGGACTCAGCAGTCAGGACGGGGTTCATGACGTGGAGTCTATGGGGAGGAGAGACACTAAACAAATGTCCCAATGTTTCGATACAACAGCAAGTGGGAATGCAAGATGCTGCGGACATGCAATGAGGGAGCCTGAAAATTCAGGAAAGTGGTGTTTACACTGAGAATGGAAGGGTGCCCAAAAACTTACCAAATGCAAGGAGAGGCAGAAGAAAGAGTTTCAGGAGGAGAGGGTGCATGTAGGAAACACCGAATGTGGGGGAAAGCAGGGCGCGACTGACCAGTGGAGAGGACATCTGATAACGCAGACACGTGACAGACGACAGCGTGGGAAGAGCCGAAGGAGACACCTCGGCCAGATCCCTCTGGTGAGGTCCAATAGTTTGCATGTTACCAGGGATGAGGACAAGAAAGCGGTTGAAAGATTTTACTAGAAAAAAAATAAAGAAACTTTTCTTTTCAAATGACATCACCAAGCAAAGGCAGTTAGAACTGAGAATGAAGCTGCTTCTTGGAATAGAGGACGCTTTGGTGACAGCACGTTCTTTCACCCAACAAATGTTTACGCGGCGTCTACGATGTACCGGGGCAGCCCCAGGGCTTGGGGATGTGGGGACAATGAAGGTCTCTAACTTTTCAGAGTTTACAGTGTAGTGGAGAGAGCAGGGCGATCAACAAGAGAATATAGTAATATTGGGTATCACTGAGAGTTTGGAAGGAAGGCAAAGAAAAGCTATTCCAGAAGATGGTCAGAGGAGTCCTTCTGAATGGACGTTTCAGCGGGGCGGAAGGGAGGGAGCAAGGCAGACGTCTGATTCACCAGACCTTCTGATGCCGTCTCCCCTCCATGGACGTTTTGGGTGGCCAGGTGGGGCTGGGCAGCAAGTGAGACTTTTGAATAGTAGGAAGGTTAGCCCCCTTGGTCAGTTGAACCTCTCACCTTGAGCTCTTGGCCTTCCATGTCTAGCTGACCACAGATGAAATGTCCAACCACACAGTTCACATCTAATGGAATTATTTAACAGTTGCTTGAACTTCATGTCACGATCACTAGTTACTCTACTAGATGCATGCATGTATTGACCTTTTTATTTGAAAACAGAGACAAGCTCGGTCCAGTGCAGGGTGAAGCCAACAGCACTGCTAACCAGCACGGTTATGGCAATGAATTGCTGCGATGGAATCTCCTGGCGCTGTAACAGGCCTCTATTAGGAAGCAGAGTCCAGGGCTTTGCTCATTAATCAGAGCCCCCGATAAAGTCTGCCGCAGCCAGGGCTGTGGTATGTTCTTTCTTTCCTTTAAAAGCTTTAACAGTATCATTGTCTTTATCGATCTCTACTACTATTATTATCAGAACACACTCTTTCAAAGTCACTTCCTAAGCTCCCCCTTGCACACCATGTCCTGTAGCCTTGCATTTAGGGAGGCGGTGACTGGCAGTGGGTAAGACTGAAGGTTGATGTCTAATGTTCTCCGTTTGAATCACAGCTCTTTTACATACAGGCTGGGTGACCTTGGGCAAGTCACTGTACCTCCCTGAACCTCAGTATCCCTAGCCCTAAAGTAAAGGTACTTATGCCTGCCTCTTTGGATAGTTGAAAGGATTAAATAAAAATGGTGGTTTGGGGAAGTGGTTCCCAAAATGTAGCTCATAAGAACAACTTAAGGAGTCTGTTAGGAATCAGATTCATGAGCCTCATCAACAGAGAGTTTGAGCCAGTAGGCCAGGGATGGTCATTTTCAGGTGGTTTTTGTGAAGACACTTCCTTGGGTTACACTTGGAGAAACCTTGCCCTAGTTCCTCCTGTTTCCTCATCCCGGATTGGGCAATGTCCAGGCGTCCTGCATCCCGCCTTTGCTTTCATACCCACAGTAGATAGCTCCTCTTCCATGATTCTATCCCAATTTCCCCACGTTTGAAGGCATTTCTCTCTCTCTTTTTTGACTTCCCACACAATTGTATTTCTCTGGCGTTATGGTAACTTCTATTACAGATATGAACTAATTGTTAACTTCTAGAACTATGAAAGTAACTAGATATAAATTATATACTGTATTATTACTTTTGTGGTAATGCAGATAGCATGTTCTATCATAATAAAGATAGGTAGTATATTGTATAGATGTCTTCATTCATCCATTCAACTATATTTTGAACATCTATAATACTATGTACCAGGCACTGTGTTAGCTACTAGGGACATAGCAGAGAGAAAGACTGATAAAACCTCCAGGCATGGAGCCTAGAATTTAGTAGCTAATCTCTTCTTCCCTTGACTAAAAACTCCTTAGCTCCTAACCCCTACATTAACGCAGTCACCACTGAATAGAATGGCATCAAGGTTTCTGAAACACACAGGCTAAAGCAAAGGCCACCTTCTCCACATTTGTGTGACCCAACTGAAACCTGTAGCTGATGGTCAGACACTCTCTCCTTGAAATTGAGCTAAGTCTCTTTGTGGATTTTCATCTCTTAGCAGCCAAGCCATTATCCCCTCCCCTGGGTTTGTACATTTGTTGCATTTGCAGCAGCTGGACTGAAGTCTTTGGGGTTTTGCCATATATTCATTGCTTCCAGCTAATTTTCCCCTGGATTTGATTGCTTTTTGAAAGTTCAGATTCCAAATGAGGAAGCATGATGGATTCCTCGGTGATTTCATAATATACAGACTTCCGTTCATCCATTCATTTATTTAGCGAGAATGTGTCTCACACCTACCCCGGCACTGCCCTGGCTTAAGCCTCGCCCCCGTAGGTGCTCAGGAAATGTTGGTGGAATTGGTGTTATTCCGGCAAATACTCTCTGTTTCTGGCTCGGGGAGTTTGCTCTGTGTTTCCTAGGTGGTTGGTATGTGGGTGTCATAGAGCCAGCCATTTCTGTCATCCAAGTCGGTGGCAGTGGTGCATTGACCGGCTTTGATGCAGAGCCATCCAGCACATTAGCGCTCCATTATCTTCAGCGCGCCAGGACGTGGTGTGCAAGACCAAAATATTGATGTGCCAAAATGGGAAGGAATGAAAGCAGATTTTTACATTTGCAATAAAACTCCCATCAATCACACCACGACTTGGAGCAGCTGAACTAATATCTGAGCTGTAAGATTGCACTTTCTCTGACTTTCCTGTCAATAGGAGATGTGTGTGCATAGTAAATCACCCGCTGACACAAACACTGAGAGACAAGGAGGGAACATAAAAGAGGACACAGAAACGTCCTGCCAGCCTGCCTGCCGTGTAAGCCTGTGTCGGGAGCCGGATGCATGAGCGTATTAGATCCGTATCCATCCTTCATCCTGCTTGGAGTGTTTCCCAGCCAACTAACACGCTCCAAGAATGGAACCGGTGTAGGATCATCATGTCATTGATGATACCATCGTCATCATCAGTGTAACAGTTATCACTGGTATCACAGCACACACTCATCTAGGTCTACCACGTGCATAAATATATATATATATTTAATTCCTTACGCCACTCTGTAGAAGAGGTACTATTATTATTACCCCGTGTGACCGACGAAGGATCTGAGACACAAGCATGCTCACTGAAGTCCCCTGTAAGTGACAGGGTGGGAACTGAGCCCAGTTCTGTTCCTGGATACCTAAGGCAGGCGAAGCATCAGTTGGATCATTTGCTCACCAGACTATCACAAGCTGATAGATTTGAGGGCCATTTGATTCAGTCACTTGAGTTGGTGACATCAAAACTGGTAACTGGCTGACCCAGGACCCTGCTCTGAACCAAACTGATGGTCAGATCCTCTTTGGGTGCTTAGTTAGCTCTGAGGTGGCTGAAGGAATACTGAGCTGAGCTGTGAGTATGACTTGTAGTTTAACATTCCCCTAAATTCTGAGAACCAGCCAGCGTTGATGTGAGGAAGACATACTCCGTGCCCCAAGAAGCTTGTAATCTGGCAGTGGGGAGAGGGGGATGGAAACGGATTCTGTGACGGGAGGGGGGCAGGGATCTGCCTCTAGCCGCTACGAGGTCTGTGGGGGCTAGAGGAGGGGCCCCAAACCTACCCTTGGTGGGATTAGCACAAATTTTATTTTAGTAGTAGTCTTACCCAAAAACAGGTTGGACGCCTGTCTCCTTGCCAGCTGTCTGTTCATTAATTGCTTATTTTATCAAGGAGAACTCCAAGGAGCAGAAATCAATCAGTGGAGCTCTTTGCCCTCATCAAACCCCTGTGTTCTCTGCTCCCGCTCTCATTAAGAAATAATCAGATATTACCCCCTCGGTTCCCCAGCGCTCCTCTCAGGAGGCTCTTTCAAATGACTTCGGGGGTCTGACTGAGATGGATGCACCTCCATCTCCACGCTCCTGCCGGGGTCTTAAGAAAACCAAGATTCATCTGGGTCAAGCTCCTTGAGCACAACCTGTTCACTCCTTCAGGCTCCTTCCCTAGGAGGAGTGACCTACCCTCCACTTCGCATCCAGGATGATGGACAGCGATGGCACCCAATTACAATCTTTAATTTCTATTTGGACTCGGAGGGGCAGGCTTCCTAAATACTGTGCCAGAAGTAACTAGTAAGCATGCAAACCTTTCCTATGGCCGAAAGCAAGATAATTTAAAGGCGCATGGTTTGTCGTAACTCATAGAAATTACCCCAGGGGCATGGAATGGCCCAAGCCTTATGGTGCTATGATCCCCAAGTGACAATTTATCCAGCTTTGCATCTTAAAGGGAAGAAAACAACGACACATAGAAAATGCCCAGGAGGTTTCCACCTGCTGAAACAGGACTGTTAAGTGTCCCCTGACACAAATTCTCGGAGGAGGGGACATCTAAGCCAAAACCTGGTGGATGAGTGGAAATTAGTTAGAGAAGGGACAAGAATGTCCCTGTTAGACATGATACATCTCCAAAAAACTTGAGGGAGGAGTTAACCCAGCGTCCCCCAGGGTGAAACTCTGGTTGGAAGGTACCGTGCAGGAAGGGGAATGTAAGGGAATGGGCTTGGCGAGGGGGGCCAGGAGCCAGAAGATAGAGGCATGGCCTTGAAATAATCATTCTGATGCTGTGACCACTTCCAGACCAGGGAGGGGTTTGAGGAGGCCTGATTTCTGCTTTCGGAAAGGATTTCTGTTCAGGGAAACACTTCAAGCATTTCTTCTATTGTGTTCAAATTCCCATTGTGTGATCCGCTTACGACTGATATGTTCGTGTCAAAGAGAGTTCTATCTCAGACGCCCTAGTTATACGAGTCGGACAATTAAGTTCACAAACTCGTCCTAGGAAAGTGCTACACACCTCATTGCCTGATGTCACTCCGGTCACCTTCGAGGTCCTCCCCTTGGGAAGCCGTGCACCGACACCAGCTCCTCGCCCACTCCTCAGAGCAATTTTGGAACTCTTTTTCTGGAATGGCCCTCAGAGCTGTCATTCCCCAAATCTGACAATTAAGTTCGCGAACCTGCCACCCTATGCTTATGTTGGCAGCCCTGTACAAACAGCAACGTAAGCGCACGGTGGCGCGTTTGCGAACTTAAGTGCCAGATTTGGGGTATGACCACAGCATAACCAACCACCTCAAAGATCAGTGGCTTCAGACCATAAACATTTATTGTTGTTTACTAGTCTGCAGGTCAGCTGGGCAGTTCTACTGATCTAGGGCAAGATGGGCTGCTCTCAGCTGGGTTTACTCATGAATCTGTGGTCAGGTGGTGGTTGGCTGGAGGCTCGCTAGTCTAGGACAGCCCCACTCACATACCCGGAAGTTATTTGGTTGTTGGGTGGGGTGACTGAAGGGTAGTGACCGGGCCATGTTCCTTTCATCACCCAGTAGAGTAACCTACGCTTGTTCCAAGAGGGAGAGTGGGAGTGTGCAAGACCTCTTGAGCCCTGACCTTGGAGCTGCCACACACTGACTTCTGCTGCACTCAGTCAGCCAGACCAAGTCACAAGACCGGCCCCTACCCAGGCCTGGGGAGAGCTCTCCCTCTGCAGGAAAGGACCTGCAAAGTCCCATTGCAAGGCTGTGCATGCAAGAAGAATTGTGGACGCGTTTGCAGTTGGTCTACCGCAGACCTGACGGGAGCACAGGGTTTCTGCGAGGGGCGGGCATTGTGCAGCGTGTTTCCTAACCGAGGTCACGGGCCTCGTGGAGCTTTTACAGATCTATCGCATTTCTGTAATTTACTTATAAGAGTTTTGGGTTTGGTTTTGTTTTCTTACCTCTGGGAAGGCAGACTAGGAGGGTAGAACACGTCCTCCCTCCCCAGCCTCTCTTACCTTCCCGAGGTGATGATGACGCCCACCCCGTGCCCCAGACATCCTTAGTCCTTGACTAACTACACCCGTGGTTGACGGAGTCACTAGGATGAGGGCGACCAGACGGAAGGAGGGTGCTGGGGTGTGTAGGAAGCGGCGGAGGAACAAACGCAGACGCGTGCTCTGCGCGCCGGCTGCCAGCTGCTGGTCCCCTCTTCGGACGCATGAATCAGGCCTTCGCACGCGCTCGGCGGGGCCGCCATCACCACGCAGGTATTTAATATGGGAAAATTTTAATCACGTTTGTTTTCCCATGTTTTGTGCTAACGACAAATCATTTTTAATGGGAGACTAGGGGGTGGAAAAAAAGATGTAGCAAATCTTGGCTGACAGTTTTATCACCAGTCCCGGATCTCTGGTCCCAGGGCTGAATTTGCCACCAAACTGCAAATCATTTTGCATGAGAGTCACAGGAAATGAAAAAAGGGACCGATCTGGATTTCTCCTGTAGGGTCCAGCAGTGCTCCCTGCCTCCCACTTGTCTACTCCCCACCCCAAATTGGAGATATCTATGTTCCAGATGTTTCCACATTTTAATCCTCTGCAGAGCCCTGTAGGCTAAGATAGGCTGACCTATGTGCCATTTTAAACAGGACAGAAAACAACGGGACTGTCCCATTTCGAACGGTAGGTATGGTCAGCCTACGGACATCTGGAAACCGGACCCATTGCCACCTCCTACGCCGTCCTGTGTGATTTCTCTGCACAGCTCTCCAGGCTCATCGTGAGCCTGCCCTCTGCCTGCTCCAGCCACTCCGCCTTCCTTCAGCCCTTCGGTCTGCCCTGCTGCCTCTTGCCTCCGGGCCTTTGCGCAGATGGCCCCCTGGGGCTGGCTCACTCCCAAAGCCTGTCACCACCCCAGCCTCGTGACCTCATGAACCCTACGTGGCTCACTCTTTACACCTCAGCTCCATCATCACCACCTCCCAGAAGCTCTCCATGACCTCACAGGATAGGTCACATGTCCCCCCTTTACAGTACTCAGAGCATTGCAAACCACTTCATTGTAGGCACCTCACGTGGGAGCAATTGCGCATTTATTTGCCTAAGGATTTGACTTACATCACTCTCAAGGCCCCTGTAAGCTCCATGAAAGCAGAGATGGTGTCTGTCTCCCCCTTCATCGTTGTGACGCCAGGACCCAGCTCAGGGCCTGACCCATGGTTCGCACTCGATACATACTGTGTGAGTGAATGACTACGTTAGTACATGAATGTATTCGCACGCCTTGAATAACCATTGCACCCTTAGCAAATCTTTGTAGAGCTGTTGATTCACTCCATTTTCCTCTGAGCATGTACAGCCTTTTCCCCCCAAACACGTCCACACGATGGTTTTCCTCTTTGGTACAAATATGTCAACTCGCCGCACGCCCGTGCCTGTCTGTGGGTGTGCACGGCCCCCACCTCAGTGAGCACATGGCTCAGACAAGAGACAGCAGTCACGTTCTCAGCAAACCCATGCCTGTGACCAGGGGGTGAAGCAGCCCTCATTACTCTTGCACACATGTTTATTGATGATGCAGATTAAACTTTAATCATATTGCACAGTTTCCATTTCCAATTGAAATTGAAAGTCTGAGCCACGTGTGGGCCTTTATTACTACACTTACACTGCTGAGGGAAGCGATCGGAGGAGAGCCATCTTCTCAGGCCTCAGGTGGGGTGCCTGGGCCATAAATCAAGGGGTGCTGCGTTGTAGCAGAGGGGCTCATGCAGGACAGGAGCTGAGAAGGGTTAGGAGCATTCAGGGAGTGTGGGCTCTAACACCAGGGCAGTCGGGGGCATGATGTAAGGGGGCTCCAGTATGGAGAGAGGGGCTCCCACCCCTAGTTACCTGCCAGGCATTTTTGGGAGCACGGGAAAACGCTATTCAACCATGCTTTCAAAAATAGCTATGATGGCCAAAGTTCTCCCTGAGGAAGATTATGACTTTTGAGTGTGTTTTAACATGTGAATCCCTAAGGGCAGCAGCGCCTGCTGAAAGGGATGATGTTTGGTGTTTATTTCACATTAGACCAGCAAGGATTTATTTATTTCAAATGTATTTAGTATGACTGTAGTAACACCTGTTGCCAAAGATGTGGGTATCAGTATTCTCCCACATGACCCCGAAAGGTCAATGTCCATGATTTTGTAGCTGAGCTTTCACCTTCTGCCGGAAAGATGTCCTTCTGTTTGGGTCGATGGAAGCTGTCTTACGTATCAGACTGATACTGGACCAAGAAATACAAGTTGATCAAGCCTTCGTGGCCCAATGGGAGCAGCAGTAAGCAGCATTTATTGAGCACTTACTCCGTGCCAGTCTCCGCGCTGAGCACTTACCACCGGAAGTAGGTGCCATTAGTCATGAGTATGCGGGAAGTACTCCTTCAGCACAAGGCAAGTGCCCGGCATTTGTGAGCTCTTTGTGGTTGTTACTCCGCGGTGCACTCGGGGAAACGAAGATCTGGACAGGTGCAGTGGCTTGGCCAAGGTCACAGAGCTAGGAAGTGGCACGGCTGCAATTTGCCGTCAACATGTCTGACTTCAGTGCCTGGATCTTTAACCACTGTGCACTGCTGCCTCCTCGTCTAGAAGCACCCCTCTGTTGGAGAGATCTGTGAGAAGCCCACCTGGGTTGGGGGTGCAGGCAAGGTTAAGTCATACCTGGGGAGTTCGGCGTGGGTGAGGGCTCATGAGACACTGGAGGGCAAGGGGAGTCGCTGGTGGGCTGGATCAGCAATGTGAAAACTATAAGGTGCGTTCTTTGTGGTAGGCTTTTAGGGTGCGAGAGATAAAAGACACAGCCCTGTCCTCAGGGGTCTCAGGTCAGAGGGAAATCGGGGTTCCCCAGGGGTTCTGCCCGGCACCGCAGTCTGTGTCACTGCAAACCCTTGGTTGCTCAGCTCCCGACCCAGCACGGGTCCTGGCAGGAGAACGGTAGCCTGGCTTCCTGCCGCGACGCTTTTCCCTGTGTGGCTTCAGTTTTGCTCAGCTCCATCGGAAGTCCTGTGAGGAGGCTGCCTGAGTTGCATTTCATACCTCTTAAAGACTCTCTTCCTCACCTGAGACGAATGCTTCACAGCGCATCCCTGGAACATTCCCATGCCACTTGCAGGTAGAGGAGGGAAATGAGGAGGGAGAACTCTCAGCTAAACCGTCTAAAATCCCAGCAGGACAGCTGAAGACGCTAGCTCGTTGGCCTGCGTTACAAGGTCACAGCTTCCACTGTGTGCTGGGTATTTCACTGGGTGCATCAGCTGTAACATCACCTTCAAGGGAGGTGGGATAACCCCCGCTTTGCAGAAGCAGCAGCAGGATCTGAGAGGTTAAAGGCACCTTGGACCCAGGGTCACACAGCTAGAATCTCAGAGCACAGAATGCATGTCTGATTCCAAAGTGCACGCTCTTTCAACTGTGCAACATTGCCGCTCCTTTTTATTATTAATTTTGATTTATTGCCTTCTTGAATAGCTAATGCCTGCAAATGTTACAGAATCCAAAGGTGCCACAGTGTATAGAGCAAAATCTCCTACCGACCTCTGTGTCCTGGTCCCAGAGTTTGACAGTGAACGTCCCAGAGAGAAAGAAGTGAGAGGTCCATGGACCTCGTCCTTGAGGAGTTGCCCGGTGGGCTAAGTCCCAGGAAAAGCACTGCAGGGTCACACTTCCTGGGCACATCAGAATGATGTGACCAGTTCCTTCTAAACTGGACACAAACGCTTTGGGAGAGCAGCTGGAATATTTCCAGATATTAGAGACAGAAAAAAATCACAGATGCCTGCACGGGTGAGGACGTGTTTGACTTGTCATGGAGGTATGGGATGTGCGTAAGAGAGTGGGGAGGAAGCTTTAAGAAGAACATTAAGTTCACAGGTTTTACGCCCCAGAGTCTTCCCAGAGGCTGATGCCAGTGACCTTAGCTGCTTCCTTCCCCTCTCGCCCACCCAATTCCTATTTATCCTTTCACCCCAGCTGCAATGCCCCATCCCTGGGGAATCTTCCTTGAAACGCCATATTCCGTTGGACGTCCCTCGTACCTGAAGGTGCACGTGCTTCCTTGGCGTAGGGTGCATGTCTGTCTGCAGTACTCACCGCACTTGCAGTTATTTGAGTGCTTCTCTGACGGATGTCTGCCCCCTCCAGACCGGAACTCCCTCATCACAGGGACTGTGTCTATCTTGGTCACTGCTGCCCTCTCATCACACAGTTGAGTCAGTGACTACAGCCTGGGTTTAATCCCTGCTCCAGCACTCACTAGCTGAATGACCTTGGGCAAATGACTTAAACGCTCATTGTTATAGTTACTGGGGTGCCAAACAATGTATATACATTTTAAGTGCTGTTTGTTATCTATGTATTACTTATCGAAGTTGAATTGAATTATGGTAGCAATGTGTAGTATGATGTTCACTCAAATGATGGTGTTAATCAAAGGAATGCTAGTGTCACCATGTGACAGGAAGGACAGTCACAGAGAATGGCAGAAGCACGGTTGTCGTTCGAGGAACGCAAGACCATTTTGAAGTGGCATTTGAAATTCGAGAACATTGTTTGAGTTTCCCCCACTTTCTCCTGAATTAACACCCCTTGACTTCTACCTGTGGGGGACCTACAGGATGTGGTGTATGTAGAAAACGGGCTACACTGGCGGGACTTCGGGAAGAAACTGAACCGGCATGCGCAGTGACTCAAGTGGACACTTCGGTCAGCGGTGCTCAAGCAGCAGTTCGCCGTAATCAGAAGTGTCTGGGGCTGATGGAAACCACTTTGAGCATCTCTTGTAATTGCAGAAGTCAAACGTGACTTGTATTCATCTTGTGTTACCGGTACCTATTAAGTATTACAATTTTAATACAGTTTTTTTCTTGCCTAAAATGTGTATACTTTTTTTTGGCACCCTCTGTAGTTTGTAATAATAGCCAACACTTTTATAACACTGCTGTATGCCAGGTGCCAATCTAAGTGCTTTTGCGTATATCTCATCTAAACTACATAACAATCTTATCAATAGGCACAAGTATCCCCATTTTACAGATGAGAATACTGAGACCCAGTGTGGCAGGTAGACTTCTAAGACAGCCTCGAATGATCCCTGTCTGCTAGAATCCAGGCCTCTGTGTTACCCCCTCTTTTTGAGAGTGGACTGGACTAGTGCTTCTAACCAATAGAATATGGCAAAGATGATGGGATGTCACTTCCCTGATTAAGTTACAAAACACTGTGACTTCTATTTTGCTAGCAGACTGTTTCCATTGCCTTTTCAGCTTGCAGGTTTTGATGAAGCAAACTGCCATATGGGAACTGAGGCCAGCAATTTAACAAGACTCAAGGCATTGAATCCTGCCGGGCCTAGGGGAGCTTTGCAGCAGACACACCTCTAGTCAGGCATGGAGGTGGCCGAAGCCCTTGATTGTGGTGGGAAACCCTGAATAAGAGGACCTAGCCAGGCCAAACTGTGAGGTCAATGAATATGTGTTGTTTTAAGCCACTGAGTTGTGGGGTTATTTGTTACACAGCAACAGATGACCCGTATAGCCAGAAAGCTTCAGCCACGTGCCCGAGGTTACACAGCTAGTAAGTGGAGGATCCGGATCTGAACTCGGGCTGCAGAGTTCATGCTCTGAAAGCACCACAGTCAATACAGAGACACGTCTTGTTCCTACTTCAAAAGTTTTCCTGAAACTTAAATGATGCCAGGAATGTAAAATGCCTAACGAAGCACAGCTACGGTTATTATTATCTTTATTGTTATTTGGTACCTTCAAGACGTGAGGAACGAAAATGCTCATTCCCTAAGCACAGAGGCCGAAAAGGTTCTCCGAGTAGCCTCAAAGAGAGTAAGAGCTCTTTGTCTTCGTTAGGAACCACCCCAAGGGGGGTATTTAATGAACCACCGCTGCTGGAGAGCCTGGAGTGGCAGCTCCCGGGTGGCCCACGACTGCAGGCAGACGCACTCTTCCAGCCACGCCCATGCCCTTTGTAGTGTCTCTAAGGAATCCCTTGGGGGCAAGGAGGGAAGGAATTTTCTGGAAGGAAGCTGACGTTTGAGGATTCTAAACCACTCTCCCAGGACACTGTTTTCCTCAAGAGTCAGGGCATCTGAGCAGAACTGGTCGGGGCTTTTCTAGGTTGCTTCCCTCCCCATTTTTTTCTGGGAGCCACAGGGCAGAGGGTGTTTCTAGAGGCTGGATCTGAGCAAACAGTCCCATCATTCAGTGCCCTTCGACCCTTCCAAGAGTGCAGGATGAGGCAGTGGCCAGGGCTTCTATAGCAGATGGGGCCGGGAGCTGTGTTGCAAAATCACCTTTTTCTCCTGTGTGTCTCCTTTACTACTCACACAGAACACTTCACTTCTGATATTCTGGTCACCAGACGTGTGGAGGGTTTTCCCACACCAAGCAGTTCTCCATGGCACCAGTTGAATGTTCTACAATTTAACTCAATTTTGTCAGTATCTTCCTGGAGATAGTGTCAGATCCCCCAGGGCTCAGGCCCACGAGACTGCTCCCACCCACTTTGATGCCAATTGCAGGTAGTAGGTCCCCAGGTCACCCATAGCTTCTGTCCAGTTTGGCTACAAATTAGAGGTTCCCATGACCCCCTCCTCAGGTTCAATTAATTTGCTGGAGCGGCTTGCAGAACGCAGGGAAAAACTTCCTTACACTTACCAGTTTACTAAAAGATATGATGAAGGATGTGGATGAACAGCCAGATGAGGAGGTATGTAGGGTGAGGTTCTAGGAGGTCCAAGTGCAGGAGCTTCTGTCCCTGTGGAGTTGGGGCACATCACTCTTCTAGGACATGGATGTGTTTGCCAACCTGGAGGCCCCTTGAACCCTGTAATTTTGGGATTTTTATGTAAGCTTCATTACGTAGACATGATTGATCATTAATTCTGTTTTCAGTCCTTCTCCTTTCTCAAGAGAATGGGGTGTGGGGCTGAAAATTCCAAGTTTCTAATCATAGCTTGATTTTTCCCATGACAAGCCCTCATCCAGGAGCCATCCAGGAGCCCACCCTCAGTCACCTCATTAGAAGAAAAGATACTCCTGTCACCCAGGAAATTACAAGGGTTTCAGGAGCCCTGTGTCAAGAACTGGGATCAAAGACCAAAAATTAGGACAAAAGATGCCCCTAGTACCCCTCACTTAGGAAATTGTAAGGGTTTCAGGAGCTTTGTTCTAGGACCTAGGGGCAGAGACCAGTGTGTATTTTCTGTTATCTCACAGGGACCCAGCAAAAGTGGGGAGAACATGTGCCTACCTCAAGGTCTGGCTTTCATTTCTCCAATCATATTAGACTCTGGTGATAGAAAAGTTGTAACATTATTAACAGGAAGGACTAATATTCAAACATAATTGGAATGCACCCCTGCTGAGGGCAGGAAAATGTGAAGTGTATTTGGGCTCCTTCTTTATCTGCCCCACCAGAAATTTACATAACATCAACTTGTCTATGTTTACACAATGGTCTTTATTGGCTTTTCTCAGTTAATTTCTTAGTATATCTAGCATCTCTGATTCTACATTTTCCCTCTCCCAAAAGAGACTTGAGTTTTCTTCTTGGTATGTATACTCATATACACTCTAAATGTAAGAGTCTTGACGTATGACTCCTGGCCTTCAGGAAAACACAAATGCGTACGTTTATAATTGTATGAGGATCCAAGAAATTCAGAATGTTTGACAACACTGATGGCTGGTCTGTTAGTAGCAAACCTTGAAACATCAAAACTTCTATCCGAAGAAGTTAATGCCTGAATTCTTCCCTTTGTTATTGCTTTGACTTTTTCATTCTACCTCAGAGACCGTGGGCTGTTACGGCGTGGGACAGCTCAGCTATTGAGGAGCTGTTGGAGAAAATATGTAATCTATGTGAAATGATCCATTGCTAAGTCAGGATGAGGATGGTGAATCGTCTCCTCCTATGGTTCAATCAGTCAAGCATCATAAGGTTAATAAAATATCTAAATGCTACTTGACTCATGCAGCTTTGTCTCCTTTAAAGCTCCTGGGACTCTTAACAGGTCATAGCTGTGGGAAGGGGAGGGTCCTTCAAGCACGCAGGGATTTAGCAGGGGTTGGCCAGCTGTGGCCCAGAGGCCAAACCCAGCCAGCCACTGTTTTGTAAATAGGTTTTATTGGAGCACATGCATGCCTATTTGTTTACTATTGTCTTTGGTGGCATTTATGTTATAACAGCAGAGTTGAGTATCTGGGCAGAAACCAAAAGTGGCCTGCAAAGCCTAAAATAGTTACTCTCTGGGTCTTTAGGTAAAATTTTGCCAACCCCTGGTGGGATCATGGTTCTGCCAGAAGCAGGATCCTGTTGCAATAGAAGTCTAGATGATGAGTTCAGGAGACCTGAGCTAATGTCTCATCTCCTTGACTAGGTAATATACTTATGCCCTATCTTGGTCTATTTCCTCATTGGTGCAATGATGATACCTCTGTCCTTGGCTTTCTTTCTTCCTCTATTCATTCCCAGAAGAGTGCTGGTGATTATATCTATATCTATATCTATATCTATATCTATATCTATATCTATATCTTATCTGTATCTATATCTATATCTATCTACATCTATGAAGGCTGTCCCAAAATAAAATTCAGCCATAAATGCCTCTATTTTTCATATTACACGACTGGATACTTTCTGGACAGCCTGTATGTATGTGTGTGTATACACACACACACACACACACACACACACACACACACACGATGTTGGACGATTAATTTCACAAATTCATCCTAGAGAAAGTGCTATATAACTCATTGCTAAACATCACTATGGTCACTTTTGAAGTACTCCCCTTGGGAAGCTATGCACTGATGCCAGTGCCTAGTCTACCCTTCAAAGCAATTTTGGAACTCTTTTTCTGGAATGGCCATCAGAGCTGTCATCGTCCCCAAAATTGGCAGCACTGTACAAACTACTCAGTAAGGTGTCATGTTCAGCTCCTGCTACCTATCTATCTATCTAATCTATCTATAGATAGCAGGAGCTGAACAAATGTTTGTTGAGTGAATGTATGCCCAACATTATTATTTCATAGAGTTGTCATAAGGCTCAAATGGGATAATAGTGCACACAATTTGAGAAATATAAGAGGCTTCAGGCACGGGAGGCTATTTTAGAGAGATCCACTTCTGCCTTGAAAGCTAGGACAAGAGAAAATTGGAATTGGTTCACGTGTTCTTCACCTTGGTCTTGGTGTACTGGATTTCCTTTACTTCAGTTTGGTTCTTTTGGTTGCAAGAAAGAGACTCCTTCAAGCTACTTCAAAAGCAGAGGTGAATTATTAGGACAACTGTGTACTGCAATTAGAATGGGAAAGCTGTAGGGCCTGTGGCTGCCTTAATAACTAGTCTCTCCTTTATTCTCTCTCTCGCTCATCCTCTCTAATTATTTGCTCAATTCTCCTTTCTCTCCCTGGGCCAGTTTCCTCACACTCTTCATCTTTTCTGCTCCAGTGGAAGTTTGGTTTATTCACTGTTTGTCTTCCATAGCTGAAGGCATCTATCTATTCATCCTCAGTGCCTCTGCCACCTCAGTTTCTCAGCTTTATAATTTACAATACTACAGAGCAATCTGATTGGCCAAATATATTATTTCATTCCCAGGTCACGCGGGTCACTGGTCATTGGCCGTATTTTGGATCCATCACTCTTGGGTCCCATGGTCCATACATGTTGAAGAGTGGGGGACCTGGGGGAGACATTGCCCTTAAATGGGTGCATAGGGGTAAGCACTGACATATGTCCTTATGTGACTCTCTCTTTGCTCCTCTTTCCTCTTATAGACTCTGCCTAATATCAGATTCAGTAAAATAACTTAATATTACCTTTGTAACTCCTGGCTAGTGGCCATTCAAGATGAAAGACCAATTGCACAAACCTCCAATTTGTTTCCTGACACAGGGACCATTGGAAAGCAATGTTATTTTCAGCTTGGTGTCCCACAGTGTCCTGGAGGTTTTCCTTCTGTTCAGCCTGTGAGGTTGGACCGTTATGTAGAGATAAGGCAGCGAACCCGTGGTTAGGCACTTGGACCTTCTGGGAAAGAGACAGAGAAATGGGTTCAAGGAGGACTTATAACAATTAGACCATTTGAATCCTGTTAATTACGCAGAATCCCTCCCACCCTTTCTGAGGCTAAATTGATTAGGCTCTTTTAATTTACACGAGGTTGAAGCCAAGCAAAATAGGCACACACACACAAAAATAACAAAAATAAATAAAAATAAAAATAATTGGTTTCCATAGGCCGACCTCTCCTATCATTTTCTTTTCTTTTTATTTTTCAATTATAGTTCACATTCAATATATTATTTTATATTAGTTTCAGGTGTAGTGGTGAAACATATATATAATTAATGTAGTGATCCCCCTGATAAGTCTAGTACCCACCTGGCGCCATACACGGTTATTACAATATTATTGCCTATATTCCCTATGCTGTACTTTATATCCCAGTGACTATTTTGTAGCTACCAATTTGTACTTTTTAATCTCCTGTCATTTCCTTACCGCTGCTAGGACTTGTCATCCACATAATTCTGCCCTAATTTTTCTCCCTCCTTTCTTTTACTAGATATTGAATTCTTTGGGGTTACTTTCCTTGGAAGGGGCTAACTAATAAATGTGATAACTTATCTGTGTTATTGGGAGAATTTGGAAGCTCAGGTAATATCTCACCTCTTGCTCTCCAAGCCAAAAGTATTATTTAGAGATCTTGGGTTAAAAGATATTAAAACAGTCTCAGGCTACTTTAAGCAGAAAATGGATTTATTAGAAGGATGTTGGATCATAGATTCAGTGAGAAGGCTGGAGAGCCCAGCTCAGGAAATGAAAGGGGTGCTCTGGTTTGGGGCTGCAGGTGAGGTAGACAACATTCTTAAAACGGTGTCACTCTGCAAGAAGTGATTTCAACCACTTCTTCCTCCTCATGACATTCCCTTTGAGATTCACAGTCACTGTAGGAAAGGTCTGATCTGCTACACGTGAGTCCTGCACCCTAGGGTAACGTGTCTTGACTGTGGGAATTATTAAGGCTACATACATTGATGGGAGGAAATTCTCCCAAAGGAAATGAAGGAGCTATCTAAAGCTAGAGAGAATGGATGCTGGACTACCAGAGGCCTACATATGCAATGGAATACTACTTGGGCATAAGAAAAGATGAAATACTGCCATTTGTGACAACATGGATGGATCTTGAGATCATTGTGCTGAGCAAAATAAGTCTGACAGAAAACCATATGATTTCATTCATATGTGGGATATGAAACTGAAAAGCAACAAACAAATAAGACAAACAAACAAAAACTTACAGACACAGGCAACAGTTTAGTGTTTACCACAGGGTAAGGGGGGAGGGGGTGGTAGAGGAGGGTAAAGGGGGTCAAATACATGGTGATGGAAAGAAAACTGACCGGTGGTGAGCACACAATGCAATATAGAGATGGTGTATTCTAGAAATATACACTTGAAACCTATATAATTTCACTAACCAATGTCACCCCAATAAATTTAATAAAATTAAAAACAAAACAACAACAACAACAACAAATACCAAAAGCCAATAATAAATGTCCTTTACTCCAAAGCAGAGACAATGACAGTCCGGTTGTCGAAAAGCAGAAGGCAGGAAGACCCTGAGGGCAGAAGGCTGCCCCATTCAGATCACATCTTATCAGAATCAGATTGTATTTTGTCAGCCACTTCACACATTGTGGAAATTGAGCAGTGTTCTTTGTTCCTAAGACAGTTTCTGTTCACTGAAGCCAGACCAGCATGTAATCAGAGCAGATAGACATCTACAGGCTGTGATTGGCTGAGTTCTTGGAAGCCTCCCCTCCCAACACTATCCATTTAGCCTCTGGCCACTTCTGGATGCCTGGAATCTCCCTGTGCATGGGCTGTGTCTTCAGAATCAGTGCAGTCATGCACCGAACAACATTTTGGTCAATGACGGACCGCTTACACGGTAGTGGCCCTGTAAGATTCTAATGGAGCTGAAAAATTCCTATCACCTAGCGACATTGTAGCTATGGTAATGTCATAGCACAATACATTACTCACATTTGTGATGCTGGTGTAAACAAATGTATGCACTGCCGGTCGTGTAAAAGTATAACACATACAATTATAAACAGTACGTAAACCTTGATAATGATACAAAGAAACAACTGTCACTAGTTTATGTGTTTGCTATACTATACTTTTATTATTATTTTGGAGTGTACTCTTTCTACTTACCAAAAAAAGGTTTGTTGTAAAACAGTGGGCCGAGTCACACCAGCAGCAGCCTCATACATCTCGTGTTTATCATGTCTCTTAATTGCATCATTTTCTCTTGTGCTTGATTTAATCTCGTGTTATTTTGTTCACTGTGGCCCCTAAGCACACCAAATCCACTGCTAATGTTTCTAATAAGAGGCCATGTTGAGTGATTGACCTGGAAACAAAATTAAAATTGATTAAAGACTATGAAGGTGGAAAATCAGTGATGGTTATTGCTCAACAACCAGGCATGTCCCATTTCACCTTGAAGAACAATAATAAAGTGATGGAAGCTACTAAGGGAACTGCTTCATTTAAGGCAATGAGACTAACAAAAATTCGAAAAGGACCTAACTTATATGGAGAAACTTCTAATGACCGGGACTGAAGACCAGCCACAGAAGGGTTTCCTCCGCTTAGAACCGTGACAATCACGGCCACGCCATGACAATCAAGCAATGTTCAAAGAGGAGGCTGGGCCTGACTATGATGTTGAGTTATCTGTTAGCTCTGGGTGGTTTAAACAATTCAAGCATTGTTAGTCATTACAGAATGTGAAAGTGAGGGGTGAGTCTGTGAGTGCTGATGCACTTTAGAATTTTGGGAAACTCTAGATCAGCTGATTGTGGAGAAAAATGATTTGCCAGAGCCAATATTTAATATGGATGAAACCTTACTATTTTAGAACAGATGCCTGAAAGGGCTTTCATTCATAAGGACGCCAAGTCGATGCAGGATTCAAGGCTTTTAAGGACAGGTCGGCAGTCTTTCTTGAGGGAAATGTTGCAGGTTACAAATTGACACCCTTTGCAATCTGGCACAGTGAGAGCCCCAGAGCCTTCATGCCTGTCTGTGGACTGCCGGGGCTATCGGAAGTCAAGGATAACCTAACTTCTCTCCTAAGATGCCCTTCTGAATTGCAATGCCAGCAAAACGGAGAAGTAGTATTTGGAGAATAACATGCCTTTCAAGATTTTGCTCATTGTTGATAATGCCCCTGGACATGCTCCTGTTATTGGAGATCTTCACCCCAATATTAAAGTGGTATATCTTCCTCCAAATACCACCTCTTTGATCCAACCAATGGATCAAGGAGTTATAGCAGCTTTTAATGCCTGCTACCTGAGGAGGACCTTTGACCTGGCTCTTGCTGCAACTGAGGAAGACACTGATGCAGTTCTGGAAGAATTACAACATTTATGACTTGGGTTTGGGATTATGTCACCAAGGAGTGTATGAATGACATCTAAACAAAGACTCTCAAGAGGTTCATCCATGACTTCAAAGGATTTGCCAAGGATGAGAAGGTTGAAAAAAAACAACAAGGCTGTGGCTGAGATGGCAAACAACTTTGACAGGGGTATGAATGAGGATGACATTGAGGAGCTCCAAGAGGTGGTCCCTGAGGAATTCACCCATGAGGAGTTGTTGAGACTGGAACAGGAATGCATAGCTGAAGAAGAAGCAAAAGAAAAGGAAACTGCAGGAAAAGAAAAGGAAGACAAGCTCTCTAGAAAATTCACAGTGAGGGTTTAGCAGAAGCTTTTGCAGACCTAACAAGCTGCTTAAAAAGTTTGAAAACATGAACCCCCCAACACAGAGAAGAATGGTCATTGTGCATTACCTGCTTCCATGCAAATCTATGATAAAAAAAAGAAACAAACCAAGCAAACCACCATGGACATACGTGTATCTCTGTGACACCTCCTCAAGAAGGGCCTGCGGTAGGTCCTTCAGGAGGTGTCTCAGAAGCAGGCATTGTTCTCGTAGGAAATGACGACTCCATGTGTGTTATGCCCTGAGGACCTTCCAGTGGGACAAGATGTGGGGGTGGAAGACAATGGTGTTGGCGATCCCGACCCTGTGTAGGCCTAGGCTAGTGTGTGTGTTTGTGTCTTAGTTTTTAACAAAAGCAGTTTAAAAAGTAAAAAGAAAATAATTTTGAAAATAGAAGAAATCCTTATACAGTAAGGATATAAAGATAAGGATATTTTTGTACAGCTTACCGTTTTGTGTTTTAAGCTAAGTGTTATTACGAAAGAGTCAAAAGGTATAAAAAATTAAAAGTTTGTAAAGTAAAAAAACTTAGAGTAGGTTAATTTATTATTGAAGAGAGAAACATATTTTTAAAATGAATTTAGTGTAGCCTAGGTGTACAGTGTGTATACAGCCTACAGTAGTATATACAAGGGTTGTCGGGAAAAAACCATAAATGCCTCTGTCTTTCATACTACTTGGCTGGATGCTTGTTGGACAGCCCTCATGTCATAGTAATGACCCAGGCCTCCACATTCTCTCACCACTCACTCACTGACTCACCCAGAGCAACTTTCAATTCTGAAAGCTCTACTAAGTGCCCTCTACACTTAAGGGGCACAATTTTTATCTTTAATCTGTATTTTTACTGTGTCTCTTCTATATTTGGCTATGTTAGATACACAATACTTAGCATTGTGTTACAGTTGCCTGTAGTATTCAGTACGGTAACATGCTGTGCAGGCTTGTAGCCTATTGCTTAAGTATCAGTGGGCTTTACCATCATGGTTGTTGTAAGTGCACGCTATGAAGTTGACACAATGACAGAAATCACTTAATGCTACGTGTCTCAGAAGGTATCCCTGTCTTAAGCTATGTATGACTGCATTGCTATTTCCAATCCCCCTATTTAAATGACAAATGCCTCTGGAAAGGGCCGCATCTTGAGTCTTTAACATGTGAGACTGAACAAGTTTTTCACTCATTTACATCAAATCAATTCAAGACAACAAGCACTGAGCACCCGTAGTATGCCAGACACTGTGTTGCATGCCAGCATGCCAAAGGTAAACAAGACAAAAGCAGTTGCTTAACTCACGGGCCTTAAAGACTGGCAGGAAGGACAAGTACGTTAAAATGCAATGATAAGAAAGTCAGGAGAGCTTTGAGAACAATAGGCCCCTGGGGGGCGGGGTACAGGCTAGTCACCTAACAAAGGGGTTGGGGGAAGTAAGGCGAACTCTGGAGTTTCCACGCACCAGGGCTGCTGGGCGCTCTCCGGGGTCCTGAAACACCGCCCAGGATGTGTTTCCCCTTCCCCTCCTACGGAGCCCATTGTCAGGGTCCCAACAGAGGGGGTTGGGCCTGAGACCTGCAGTTAGCCCTCTGGGAAGTAAGTCCATGTGTTTGAAGTTGAGTAAGAAAACCCTTGGTCATTCCAGAGACTGCCAGCCACCACGGGGTGGGATGACCCCGACTGCTTTATATAGCTGTTTGCTCTGCATCAGTGGTTCCCAACCTTTACTCACTGGTGTACCCCTTTTAAACCCATTTCTGTAAATCATGTCCCTTGTCTTTAAAACATCTGTTTTTAAATACTGACACTTTTGGTCAGTGTCTATGTTAATGTAAAATTGTGGAAATGAGATAATAACTTAGAAAAGAAAAATGACTACACTAAAAGTACAAACCACAGATTTAATTTTACAATATTTGTAACACAGTTACATATTGATAATGATGATCAAGTATTTAACAAACTTTTATTATTAATAATAATATTTATGTTATCTGAAAAGCCTGTAATAATTGTTATGCAGATCACTAGTCAATTGAAACGTTGTTAGTGTGATCATTGAGCTTGCTTTGATGCACTAAGTTTCTTGAAATCAGGCTCCAAAGATGCAAGATACAGTCTTAAATCTGGACTTGCATTAAGCTTGTCGCGGTACTTATTTTTTATGAAGGTGTAAGAAGAAAAAGCTCTCTCCACTAGTTCAGTATTAGTAAATGGCAAGAGGTATTTGAGTGCCTTCTCACTGAGCTGTTTGTATTCCTCACTGACATCTACCCAGGAGGTAATAAGATGCTTTCTTTTAAAATCAGAATTTAAAGAAGAATTGGTTGAAAGTTCGATTAACTGCTCTTTTTCAACTGATTGATGGTTTGAAGAATTCTTCATTGGAGGGATCTGCAGTCCAGTTGTTTTCTTTTCCACATGGAGGGAAGTACCTATAAAAGGACACTTTAAGACCTTCCAAGTGACTTACAATATTCTCTTTCACAATATTCTCTTTCATGTTTTCCACATTGAGGGAAGTACCTATGAAAGGACACTTTAAGATGTTCCAAGTGACTTACAATATTTTCTTTCACATTCTCAGATAAGAAGTTGTGCAGAGTTTCAGAAACTTCAGGCTGACCTCTTTCAATACACACTTTCCAAAAGTCTAGTTTTTTCATCATTGACTCAATTTTGTTGGTTACTTTGAATACAGTGATTGAGCTGTTTTTGAAGTCCCAAGTTGAGTGTGTTTATTTCTAGAAAAAATATCTGATAAATATGCAAGACTTTGAAGCCAATCACTGTTCTGAAACTTTGGAGCAAGAGAGAAATGGTGGTCTTCAAAAAATACCTGGACTTCATGTCTAAGTTCAAACATTGGTGTAAGTACTTTGCCACGAGATACCTCATCTCTGTATGCAAAAGTAGGGTGCTGTGAATGCTGTTCATTTCTTCACACAGCACTTTAAACAAGCTGGAGTGTTGTGGTTGTGACTTACTAAAATGTACAACCTTTACAGCCTCATCAGGAACATCTTTCTGTTCAGTAGGGAGAGGTTTGGATGGAAGACCTTGTCTGTGAATGCAGGGGAGCTACTTCTTTTCATTCAGCCATATAGGCCTATAAAACCACCTGACACAGGCTTGCCTCCGTCAGTGCATACACCACATCAATTCGAACAACCAATGTCCTTTCCAATGAAATAATGATTGATTGCATTAAAAATATCGTCACCTGTGGTACCCTCTGTCAATGGGTAACAAAGCAACAGGTTTTCCTCAGTTTCATTTCCTACCAAGTACCTCACGATGAAAAGCAAACTAGATAAATCAGTGACATCTATACTTTCATTGACCTGGATGGAAAATAATTTACTTTTTCTAATTCTGTCTACTGTTACAGCTTCAACATTGTCAGTCATTTCCTAAATTCGTTGAGACATTGTATTGTTTGAAAAAGAGACAGGGTTGATTTTGCAGACATGTTATTTCCCAAACATACAAAAATGGGTATCCTTCACACAAGGAGAAATTAAATCTTCAGCTATGCTGTGGTTTTTACCACATGTAGCTATGCGATAAGCTTGCATCCTCATTGTCTTTCTTTCCTGACACCATGTACAAAGTAACAATCGGACACTTTTCTAAGTGCCAAAAATAATGTATTTATTTGTTTTTATACACAGGATGCTTAGTTTCTATAATAAATGTCACATGAGTAGAGAGGGTTTCATGTAAGCATTGGATAATATTTCCCCCCACACAACACACAACGGCCTAGGACAGTCACCATCCCCTACAAATGAAAACCCACATTTAATGGACTCTTCAGAGTATTTCCTTTTCTTCTGTGCAGTGTCTGAGGCACGCACCTTTTTACTATCTCCTGGTGTAGGTGTATACGTAGCTTTGGACATGCATTGAGAAGTACTTGGTGATGGGTTATCATCCACATCAAGTTCTAGTTTTTAACCGTTCCTGTTTTCAACCACTGATCCATGCTTAAACATCACTGACAATAATAACCGAAACTATGTTAAACATTAAATTTAAAAACTACTTGAAAAGAATCATGATTAACGACAACGCACTTACTTTTACTCAGTCAATAACTAAACTGATCAAACAGTGTGGCTATGGATGTGCTTATATGTTTGGGGAAGTTCTAGAAACATTGCAAATGGAGTGTTCTGACACTGTGCCTAATGATTGGTAGCAGAGCAGTTTGGGGGAGGGCTCACAGCCACGCCCTCACCAATCATCATTCGCTAACGTGATCTAATTGTGAAGTGTCTCCATTAACAGTGATTCAAACGTAACATTTATTGTCCCATAACTAACGTTCTGCATGTCTTTACTTGCTTTTTTCACCATTACTGATTATTTTTCACATACCCCTGAATGGTCCAGCACGTACCCCTAGGGGTACGCGTACCACCACTTGGGAACCGATGCTCTACATCTTGCAATAAAATATTACATTAGTATTCTTTTTCTTTCTACCAGATCATTAATTCTCATTACTGTGGCATCTAAACATTTCTGCATGAATATCAGACAACTGAGTTTGGGGGCAAGTGGCTGTAAAGAGTGAACCTGTCAAAGCTATGATATATGAGTTTAAATCTTCTCTTGTTTTTTTTTTTTCTTTTCATTTTAAGGGGTCTAGTTTCCCCTTTTTATATTCCGCCAATATGAAGCTAATGTGGTTACAATAACCAAATTAGCTCATTGCTTACTAACTGTTAATTTAATTTTTAATTGTCCATTAAATCAGGCACTGGGCTGTTTATATTTCAATTTTTAATGTCAGGGAGTTAAATTGCTTTCCAAACGAAGGTTAACAAGGGAGGGCTACTCCTGACTCGGGAAGCCAGTGAAATCATGTGGAATCACAAGCATGGCGCTGCTGTTTGTGGGACACTGGGTCAATTAAAAGGGGACAAAAGCCACAGCAGTTTCTGAAACTATTTCTTTTGAGAGTATACCTAAGCATGAAGAATTCGGATAATCCTAAGTATTTATTGAGTACTCACTATATGCTAGACTCTAGCGAAATGCTTTAGATGCATTATCTCATTGATCCCTTGCAAAAATTTTATGATGGAGCGTCTAGTCTTATCAATATTTTATGTATGGGAGAACAGAAGCTCAGAGAGGGGACGGCATGAGTTTAACTCAGGGTTTGTGACTGGCTGAGCAAGGAACCAAACCAAAGTGTCTCTCACACCAATTCAAGCACTCTGAACTAAAATGTTACACTGCCTTGTTTGAAGACGGTGCTCTGAGGAAGTAGTGGGAGTGGACAGGAAAGTGGGAAGAGCAGAGGATCAATGAGAAAGGTCAGGCCTTGGAGGGACAGTAATGGATTTCCCAAACACTAGGAGTAAGGATTCCTAGACAAGGCGGTCTCACAGGTCCCTTTGGGCTGTTGCATTATCAGATCCTGTGACATCTCACCTGCCTCGGAGTGCTGTTAGTAGCTGAGGTTCTCATGCCAAAGAAGAGGTTGGAGCTGTGAGCACTCCTGCTGACAGCAACAGAGGGGTCGCAATGATTCTGCACCTTGGGTCCTTTCTCTAGTTCTTTGTAGGAAAAAGTGCAGAACAAGAGGCCTAGGGGCTTAGCTAGCTGAGCAACAGTGTTCTGTAGCAGTGTGCGTGCGCGTGCGTGCGTGCGAGTGCGTGCGTGCGTGTGCGTGCGTGTATACACATGCATGTGCGTGTGCGTGCGTGGTGGGGTCGTGCAGCAGTGAATAAGGGATCTGGGATGCCAGGAGGAAAAATGCTGCAGAAGGAGGAGCCAGAGGGGACAAAAAGCATGGCAGTTCCAAAATGCTTTCTTCTGAAAAGTCTCTGAACATCCTTAGGCTGAGCAGCACCCCGAGCTCTCATCGGCTACCCCTTAACTGGGGATTAGACACCAGAGAGCTGAGGACTAGAAAGCTCCTTCCTTCCTCCCTCCTCTGTTCCTAGCTCTCACCCCCCTCCCCCTGCCCTCCTCTTCCTCCCCTCTTCTCTAGCTCTCTCCATGTCTCCCTTCCTTCCCTCTCTCCCTCTAATAAATACTTACTGGGCATCCTCTGATTCAGGCACTGCATTAGCTGCTATGGAGACAGGAATGCCAAGAGCAGCCCTCTTCCTGAGTACTGGGAGCTCATGGTCTAGAAGTTTCCCAGGGACATTAAAGGTGAGAAAAGCACCTTGTGTTCAGATTTCACCTTGGAGGCGAGGTCGTTGCCCTCTCATTCTGACTGAAGTCGTAACTGAAAGAGAAAGTATACCGTTGCCAGAGACAGTCAGTCAATTCCACAGTTTTTCTAAGAGCTGATTCTTCCGTGACATCTTAAAACACGCCAGCGTAGAGGTGAGGAATGTCTCTCGGGCAGACTGCCTGGGCCCGAATCCTGCCTTCTCCATTTCTAGCTCTTAGACCTCGGGCAAGCTACTTAACCTCTCTGTGCCTCTGTTTATTCATCTGTAACTAGGGATAAGTGTTTCCATCTCAGAGAATTGTTGCCAGGGTTACGTAAATCAATATATAAAGTGATTAGAAAAATGCCTGGCACACGGTAGATGCTAGATAAATCTTTGTTAAATAGTTAAAGCTTCCTTTGACCATCCCCTGAATTAATAACCATGCCCAGACTTTGCTGACTTCCTCTGGCACTTGCTTGCACATGGCCCTAGGGTCTAGCATAAAGGTGGTGGGACGTCCGAGCTAACCTCAGCCTTCTCTCCTGCCTCCTCTTGAGCAGGCTCCAGCCACCACCAGCGTTTGCCCTGTACCAGGAGTGCCCAAGGACATTTGTTTTGTAGACTTCTTGGAAACATTGCTGGACAGTCGGGTTGCCTGGGTGACATGGACCATTTCCTTATATGGTCCAGATTTTAGCTCCTGGGAATAAAATGTTTGTGCTCTGAACTATGCCCCTAAGGAACAAATTGTACAGGTGTAGGGTATGTGTGTTCAGGAATCTCAGCCTGGGAGCAAGCCCGCCTGGGTCTCCAGATGCCCCTCTCTTAAGAAGAACACCAGGGAAAGTCCAGAAGAACGAAAGGCTCCGGTAAAGCTGACACTCTGATCCTGTCCCCCAAAGCACTTTCAGCTCATCCCAGGGCTTCTGAAAATCAACTGAATCCTCAAAGGATCCGAGAGGAGCGAACAGTCAATGGGGCTCGGTGGTGCTGGCTAAATTCCCACTGTGATTAAATTTCCTATTTTACGCTGGGCTGGGATGCTTCCCAGAGACCAGTTCATGAAAACAGCTATATCGAGCCAGCTGTATTTTCCTAAATAACTGTGAGATTCAGAGCCCTTTTCTGACTTGGCAGGAGCTCGGAGAGGAAGGGGCTGGTGAAAAACACGCTAGCATGGAGTCTGATGCTGCTCAGTTTCCCCGATTACTCCGGGAAATGTGCAGAAGGAGACACGGTCTTTAATTAGAATGATCTAGTAGAATGACTGGGGTTTGCGGGGAGACACATCCTGAGTTCAAGTCCTGGCTCTGCTAGTTATTAGGTGAGTACCTTTGGGAAAGTCACTAATCTCTTCAAGACTTAGATTCTTCATCTGTAGAATGGGTATGTTAGTCACCTTAAGTCAGTAACAAACAGCACCCCCAATTTGAGTGGCCTATGGCACCAGAGGTTGGTTTGTCACTCATATTTTTGCTGTGGTCTCAGCTATGGTTCTGTCTCTTCTCTGTGTCCGTTCTCCATTCTGAGATCCAAGATGGAGAATCATCTGCTTACGCTCTTGGCTCTGTGCCTAGGAAATAAGGAGTGATGGTAGAGTCACGCAATGTCTCTCAAGCTTTTGCTCAGATGTCCCCTATGTTCTCACTGTGCTCACATTCCATTTGCATTTGGGGGCTGGGATGTTATCCTGCCCCCAAGAGAGGCAGTGTGTATCCCACGGCAGTAATCAAGATCATAGAACCCTCTTACAGCCTGGGTAGCAAATAATTTGGAGCCATAATATAGCCTACCACATGAGATAATAGTACTCCCTTCTTTACAGGATAGTGATGGAACCCAGATGAAATCGTATGCATGAAATTTTATTACAAACTATTAAGTTCCAAGTTCATGCTAATTATTACTCTTTAATGCTAAGTTCTCTGTGAGTCTCACCGACATTGAATGGGGACATCTTTTGTGCATTTTTCTATTTGTATGGAAATTGGTTTATCTTCAAATATATTTCCCATGTGCTTTGAGGTCTAGAATGATGATTTCAATATCAGTTTCGCCTCACCCAGTCCTTTGTATAGAATCCTAGAATCCAGAGTGTTGAGCTAGTTTTGCATGCAGATGCAAATGTCCAGCCCAGTATTTTGGAAACTCATGATAAAGAATTGTGTCGTTGCCTGGCTTTGTGTCACTAAGAATGACAGACTCTCCAGAATGGAGCTGGGCTCTGTCAGTTGGGATAGGACCCTCTGTGTCTACTATCAGCGATTCTGTTCTTACTACTGGAGAAAACACTGCAGAATCACATCAGGACTGGCAAAAAACAAAAACAAAAACAAGCAAACAAACAAACAAAATCCATGGACAATTGATTAGGAAACTGGAAGAGGAGACTGAGAAATACGCAAATGACAGGAAAAGACTCATTTTAGACTTATCAGCAGCTTTTATTAGTTAATTAATTTACTCGATAAATTTTATTGAATGCCTACTATATGTTAGGTAGTTGGTATTCAAATAATTTGCTCATTCATTTGTTTAGGCACTTATTTGACAAATATTATAGGACACCTACTATGTGCCACTTGCGACTTTAGGCCCTGGAAATATCTCACTGAACAGAACACTCAAATTGCTCGTTAGGGAGCTTGTCTTTTGGGGATGGGGAACTATACAATAAATAAAATAAATAAGTAAATATATGGTATAGTGGTACAAAATTAAGAAAATAAGAAAGGACGCTGGAGCGTGTTGAAGAAGGGGCCAGGAGACCTTCCGGAGGGACCCCACAGAAGGTGAATGCAACGGAGTAAATGAGAAATGGTGGTAGCTCGGATCAAGGCAGAGTGTGGTGGGGATAATAGGCGCTTGGACTTGAAATATATTAATATATTTTAAAGGTAGTTGACATGATTTGCACATGAATTGGAATGTGAAGTGGGAGAAAGAGAAGGAAAAGATAGGGCCCTTGCTCTCATGGAGTAACAGACTCCCGCGTGTACAGCCATAAAGGAGCACGGACTGTGCTGATGGGGGTACCGGTGTAAGAGTAATGAAGATGCCTTAGCTGAGTTTTAAAGGCTGAATGGGATTTTCCCAAGAGAAAAAGAGGCTCTAAACATAGTAGATGCAGAGAAATGGAAGCCATTCAATGTTGGTGAAAGTCAAATTATGAGGCGTGGTGAAGGATCAGTCTGGTACACGGTCAGAAGACAAACTTTGGAGGGTCTCGTAGGCTAACCTGAGGAACTAGGACCCCTCCTCCCCACCACACACACCTGTTTTACAGGTGATGCATCTTGCTTTTAGCAGCAAGTGACATGGTCACATTTGGGCTCCCACAGCTTCCTCCATGCAGCGTGAAGAGTGGATTGGAAGCAGAGGCAAACATGGAAGCAGGTGTCCAAGTTAGGTGGGTCTGAAAGGAGGAGGGAAGGAGAGTAACTCAAGGAAACAACTGGGTTGGCAGACTTTGACATGTAGTCCTCAAAGGGGTCACAGCTCTGAGAAGGAGCAGGACAGAATCACGAAGCAATGCTTCAAAGACTGTACTCCTGGCTGTACCACCTCCTTCCCTATAATATCAGCTTCATAGCCTTCAGGGAGCATTAAGGTGCAAGGTTGGAGAACGTGACCATTTTGGAGGGAGAGGGCCAATTTAAACTACGAAAGCATGTAGCATAGAAGGATACTGGGACAGTCCCAGAGTCACATCTTCAGCTGCTTATCCACAATAGAAAAAACAAAACAAAACAAAACCCAACTTTCTCCAAATATGGCTCTTTGAAAAGCAAGGTAAGACACTGATTGGCTCTATCTGGGTCTCATGACAACCCCTAGACCAATCACAGTGATTGGGAAAATGCAGGACATGATTGGCTCCTCCTGGGTCATATGATAACCCCTGTGGACCTGGAGACAGTATGTCTAAACAGGGGGAGTTGAGGAAGCTTCCTACCTGAACAGGTACCAGCAGCATGCATTCGCCATTCTTTTGGGGAAGAGAGCTCTCAGGAGGGACGTTGGAGAGGAGAGAAGACTAGTGAGTCAGGAGTCCCACCTAGCTCCAGCGTTCTGCAGCTCTGTCCCTTGCGTGACCATATAGGCGACATTAGAATCACACAGCTGTCAGTCACTTCCACACTGAGCCATGAGCCCTCAGACTGCAGAAGCTTTGTAGGTCGTTCTCTATGCCAGGATAACCTGCCCTTTTCCAACTTGGCCTCTTCCCAAACTCAACATAAATGTCTCCTCCCCTAGGAAGCGAGTCTGTCATCACCAAGGCGTATTGATCCGGTTTCTCCTCTGTGTTCCTGTGGCAGTTTATTCATACCTATACAACCTGGAATAATTCCCGTGCTTAGCTGTTACCGTCCGCCTCAGGTCTCTGCTCCCCAGGCTGGAACCCCTGCAAGACGGTGACTCTATCTCAGTCATTTTTGTGTCCAAGTTCCATGAACAGTAACAGGCACGTAATAAGTACTCAAAAATAGTAGCTCAAAATGATGATTTCCTTTTCCTCTGTTGAGACTGCATTTGTACAAAATCAGCATTTCTTAGAGAACACTAGCCCAGTTGAGATGAAATGCTAAATATTCAGCGTGAATCCATTTTTTCCATCACCATCCGACTCTTTTGGGGGACACCTGCCCCCCCGCCCCCGCCCCATGACCTGTCCAGTCAGACCACTTCATACCCCTGGCCACAGAGATTGGATCAGACATGGAGCCACGGCCCAAACTGGGGAAAACTATTTTCTTTCTCGGCGTCATAGATTGTGAGCTTGAGACTTTTATGGAGCAATATTGCTGTCAAATGCAAAAGCATTTGAATAATGAAGCCAAGCAGAGGAGCGATGTTCACATAGGTGAGGAGAGAATTCGGAGGAAGAAGATGGAGAGAGATGGAGAGAGGGAAGCAGCAGAGAGCAGGCAAAGACAGGTAGTTAGTTGGCATAATTCGAACCCCTGGATCCAAGCAACCTAAAGGATGTATAAGCCTAGGACTTAGAGTTGCGTGAGCCAATAGATTATCACTTTGCTTCAGCCAGATTCAGCCAGGTTCTGCCATTGCAGCTGAAAACATCAAGATTCTTACAATATTCCATCTGCCTCCTAGAGAGAAACAAATCCTGTTGGAATGGAAAAGGCTCTGACCAGTCCTGCAGGAGAGAAACCTGTTTCACTCTATTTAAGTGTCTCCCAAACTTATTCGATCGCTAATTCCTTCTTTTCTGATAACGAGTATTCATATCTCTAGACCTACTATTTCTGAGCTGATCAATACACCATGTGAAGCAGGACAGAAAGAAACGCTACTGTCCCGTCTCCCATGGCACGTCCGGCCAGCCTCGTCTCACGAGGTTCAATTCAGCATGTCCGCAGGCGGACACACGTCCCGTTTGAAACGGGACAGGACGGTTGATTTCTGTCCCATTTAAAATGGTACAGCTGGTCAGCCTATTTCTGTACTCCATGAAATATGGCACTGAAACATTTGCTATTTAGGCTAAAAGACCAGACATTTACTCATACAAAATGAATTTAACTATGGTGCGGAGGGATTGGATCCACGATTCCGGTCAGCTTAATGGGGAGAGAACTAAGAACACACCGAGTTAGGGGAATTCTCTGGCCCCAGGAGCCTTTTCAGCACTTGCGTTTATAATACTAGCAACAGAGTAACCGTGGTATTAGGAGTCCTAGGATTACTGTCAACCACTTCCCCTGTGCCGGCCACAGTGCAGAAGCTCCGAGAAGCTGAGTGATTCGTCCAAGGCCACCAAGTCAGGAGGTGGAGAAACCAACATTTGAAGCCAGGCCTGGCTGACATTGAGACCCATGCTCTTTGCCATCAAGGGTCCGTCCTGGAAAGCTGGACAATACACCCTCTAACCACATGCGGTGGCTGTCTCTGCTAACTGTTGCTTCACTGGCACACCTACGTTTCCACCGAGGAGCCCAGTCGGAGAACCTCGTCCCGTTTTCACACGCACGGTACCCTCACGTGAATTATGAATGTGGGCGACTACCAGCACACTGCCGCCATTTGTCTCCGCGCTCATTTAATGGGCCCAGTGTTTGCTGTTCCATAGAGGAACCGTGCAAAATAGGAATTGTGAAGGAAAACAGAACAGAACCAAAGTAGCTATCGCCTGAGCACGGCTACCTGGACGGTGAGGTTGTGATGGGAGCACAGGAATAGCTGCACGTCTTGTCTGTCGGTAGATGCTGACTCAGCAACAACCCCGCGCTGCCCTGCAGCATTGCAGCAGGACCTCCCTCCTGCAGCACAAGAATCTGCTCAATCCTGACTCTAGTGAACAGCCATCTCCGCTTAGCTCGATGACTTCCCAGAATGGGAAGGTCACTATCTGATGTATTAGCAGTCCCAGAGCAGAGGCAGCTGCATCTGGCCCAGCAGAAGGTAGCCCTACCTGATAGAGATTAGGGACAAGGCATTTAAAGGGAAGGGCACCACAGGAGAAGTCTAGGACTTTAAACTCTGACTCTTGTCACCTACAAGTTGAGTGACTTTCTGGGATAATCACCTAATCGCTCTAGGCTTCAGCCATCTCCCCTGGAATTGGGAAACAGAGCTTGCACTTGCCATCTGAGAAGGTGCTTGTTGTGAGGGTGTAAAAATTCTGTTATGTGAAAGCACTTTTTAAACTGTTAACATGCCCCTGAAAGTTGCCCGTAAGATGGTCATGCACTAAATTATTGATACCGATTATCTGGGGAAGGGCAAGGAGGAGTAGAGAGGCATTAAAAGTAAAAAAGTACATTTTAAAAGTCAACGGTAAAAACTGCATGTATTATATGACCCACTTACACAAAATATGTGCACAGACAAATACACAAGAGGATGTTTTCAAAATACTAGCAATTTTAGGTGACTTTCTACCTTTTTCCATTTATTTTAGTGTGTTCAGATTTTTACAATGGACATGGATGATTACAGTCAGAAAAACCAAAGAAAGAAAAGAGCTCTTTTCTTTTGGGAGTTGTGGCAGACACAGAAGTACATTGCTCAGATCCTCCCCACGCAAGAAAGGACTCGCTGTCCAGCTCTAAGTGCGGTTAGCTGACAGCCCCTCAAGGTCACACCCTGTGAGGGTGGCCCCAGCCCATGGTTAAACATGAGAGAGATAGAAGCCCGGACACTTCTGCCCAAGATGGCCTCTTCTGCTTCTCTGTCTTCTGCTTCTCCGTCTTCTGCTTCTTTCTTCTGAAGAGCTTTAGTGAGGTGTAAGTGATAGACAGAAAACAGCACCTATTTAATGTATACCATTTGCCGAGTTTGGACACATGCATCACACCATAATCAAGGTAGCAGGCATATACATCACCTCCAAGAGTTTCCTTTTCTGTTTGTTTGTTTGTTTGGGGGGGGGGGGATAGTAAGAATACAACCTAAGATCTAACCTCTTAACAAAACTGTAAGTGCACAATACAATATTATTGACTATAGGCACTGTACTATATGCCTACAGCATATATGATCTCTAGGGCATACTGCATACTGAAACTGTGTAGCAACTAAATAACAACTCCCCATCTCCCCCTACCTCCAGCCCCTGGTGCATCTACTAAGTGAAACAGCCAGGCCCAGAAGGACTAATTCCACTTATGTGAGATCCCTGACATACTCAAACTCGTAGAGAATAGAACCGGGTAGATACTTCTAAGGGGTGCTCTTTGTTCCAGAAAACTGGGAGTGGATGCAGGTCAAGTCAAACAAGAGCCGTCCGTGGTGCATGTTAGGATTCAGTGTCAGGGATGCCAGCAACGAAGAGAGGTCTAACCTAGTGAGGAAAATGCTGGAGGCAAACCACGATCCTGGGAGTCAGGTAAAAGACACTGACTTTTCACTTTGTGAAGTTAATCAGGAAACTCCCCCCTTCTTTCTCCCGTGTAGTGCTCTATCATGTTTTAGCGTTTGCCTCCAGATTATCACATGCACAGCTGTGCACGAAGCCCTGCGTGCATGTGCCCTGAGAAAGTAGGTAAGGTGTTAAATGAAATGCCTCCTAAAACAGAGGAACCGCTCTCTAGCGGGCCCCCTCCCCGTCCCTTTGCTTCCTGATTGGATTATCTGATAAGGCTGAATTGGAGGCTTGAAAAGCCCCCATCACTCCAGGTGGAGACAGGACAACTGACGTCATCACGTCATCACGGCAGGATAGCCGTAAGAGTAATCAAGAGAGGATCTCTGGGATTAAAATTTGGGGACATGGAATTCAACCGAGTTCAACAGGTATCTTTCCTGCAGACTTCTCAGGCTTGAATGTGCCGATGATCAACGAGGTTGTCTGCGAAGGGAAATACACACTGCAGCACTTTGTGACGTTTCCAACACCGACCCCTTTGGAGGAGGAGCACATCCCGGGGCTGGTGTCACCAAGAGAACATTTTGGATTGGCTTTACAATACCGTCTTGCGAAACATTTTCGAAATTCTAATGATAGAATTTGATTGTTCCTTAGAGCTGTCAAAAAATGAAATCGATTCCCATTTTTATAGGGCAGGCCATGCAACAGAGGTGCCGGCGCCGAACAGCTTCTCTGTTTGAAAAGGGATTTCTTCGGGTATAAGTGAGTGTAAACATAAGCTCAGAAGGTCACAAATGCCTTTCCCCCACCAGATTTCTTATCCAGGGATGTGACGTGAAATCTCTTCACAGTCCCTCCCCAGCCTCATTGAGTCCTGGTCTCCCCCGGACGCCTGCGTGCGACTGGTGCTTCCATTCCCAGCAGTTTCCATGCTTGTCTGTAGGCCTTTGCTCTGACGGTTCCCTTTGCCTGAAGTGCCCCTCTCCACAACCCACTAACCTCGCCTCCCCACCCCTGGGTCGTGTTTGCCAGATTATAGTTGTGTTTTGGGGGACACAGCTGTTGAGGAGAGAGGAAGAATATCTAGGGGGTTGTGTGTGTGTGACAGAGAGAGAGAGAGAGAGTTGTGCGAGTCTGTGTTGGACTCAACAGTAGAACTCTGGTTGTAGAAAGGTCATGGAGAGGGTGACTCACGGGCCCTCCTCCCACTGTGGTCTGGGGACACACCGACACAGCAGGGAGAGCAATGAGCTGCCCGGAGCATGAGGTGAGGAGGGGGCTGCAGAGAGGAGCGCTCAAGCCTGACCCCTCCTTTGCTACTTCTTGGAGCTGTGATATTGGGTGAATCGCTCTCCTCTCCGTTCCTCAGTTTCTTCTGCAGTAACATGACAGGACTGGGATCGACCAACCAGAGGTCCCCACACCTAGCTGATCACTAGCATCACATGGAAACCTGGTTGAAAACACAGTTGTCTGGGCTCTGGTCATCAGAGATAGGTTTAGAGCTTGGGGTGGTGCCTGGGAATATTCATTTTAATGAGCTCACTTACATGTGGGAAACACTGGGCTAGATTATTTCTAAGACCTTTTCCCAAAACAGAGCATTGAGAAGTGTCTTATCCTTCTGGGGGGGAGCGGGGGTGGTGGTGGAAGTCTCTCCCCACATCGTTCCTACCACTACGGTTCTGCTAGAGCTGTCAATCACAGGGCTTCTCCAAGACTCAAGTCTTTTCAGTCATATGACCACACTCCTCCGGTCACCGACAAGGACCCGTGAAAGTCATGTGACCAAGCCAGGCCAATCGGAGCTCTTCCTCGGGACACTTCCGGGGAGCTGGGTGGGACCAAGCCAGGCCAATCGGAGCTCTTCCCCGGGACACTTCCGGGGAGCTGGGTGGGGAGCACATCTGTCAGGCCCGGGAACTCCAAGGCCCTTATGCAGAGCCCCCGGGTGCCTCGGGCCCTGCGCAGGAGGCCGGCCTGCGGCCGACAGCGTGCTACTGGGAGCGTCCGACGGCCCCGGCGGCCTCCGGTCTCGCAGGGCCCGAGCGCCGCCCCCGCTACCGCAGGCTGCCCCCCGAAGTGCCTGCTTGCGAACCAGAGGAGCCCCTTCTCGCTGGAGCTCACCGAAGTGGGTCTCCGTCACTTCCACGGTGTTAAGTTCAAGGTTCAAAGGAGGGCTGTCCCCAAGTCTGGGCTTCAACCTCCTCTTCTTCAGAGGGGGCAAACGCAGCCTTTTCCATCCGCCTCGACTTCCTGTGGAAAATTCCCTCTGCTCCACCAGCTCCCGTGGGAGTCTCACTGCGCCCTCTTCCTCCTCCTCGCCGCTTTTATGGTTCTTCTGTTTGCACAACTCATGTGCTGCGGTCATTTCCTGCCATGGGCCGTAATTTCTCATGTCTGTATGAAACCTTTCTTGTTGCGGCCCCTCCATGAAATCTCGTGCTTCTGCAGGGCAGAGACGTAAGTTACATTTTAAACAAACTCTTCCTCATTGTGGGTACGGAGCTTATCAAGAATCGCTTTCAGCTTTGCTCATTTGTAAGTGGAGGAGCTGGGATTTGAACCCAGGGAGGGTGGCTCCAGAACCCCGGCTCCTAGGCACTATGCCGTCCACAGCCACCGGGCGGGTGGACTGGAAATTTCAAGGAGAGAATGGCCGGAGGAACCTGCCTGTTCCTCTGGGATGGTTTGGAGGAAGTCCCTTCTGCACGAGCAGCCACATCTGCCCAGCTACTGGCAGGACTCCCAAAGGAAACAAGCCTCATTTATAAACCTGGCAGACGTGATGGACGTGGGAGCCATTAACCTTGGTTTTCCTCGGCTCACTTCCTTAGAACACTGGGCGTGATGAAAGCTGCCCTCCCCACTTCCAGAGCTCAGCCCCCCAAATGATGTGCAGCTCTCAGCTCATCAGAGCCACTGCCTGGGGAAAATCATCAGCCCACCCCGCTGCCCCAGCCACGCCCGAGCCCTCACCTTGCAGGCCTGGCCCTCATGCAGGGGGAGTCGGAAACAGAGACCCACGGGAAACCGGAGACTTGGTCCCTGCCCTCAGAGAGTCTGAAATTTCTTTGAGGACACAGCTCACATCCGCACATGGAAACAAGTTTTGCATATTTATGAGGCTGCCCAGGATCTCGTGTAAACACACAGTGCATGCTGAGCACTGATAGAGACCGCGTCTGTCTTGGAGCAGGAAGGGACCTTGCAAATTATCTTGTACAGGAGGGTCCCTGAATGGTGACTCATGCGCTGAATTGGCTTGTAGTGTGTGTGTTTGACTCAGACAGTGCTTTGTTTTATGTTGCTTTTCTTTGAGCTGACTTTTAAACTTGGGAGAATTCATATACAGTAACAGGTTTGGGTTTCTCTTGAAGTAGGCAGCCTGGGCGTGCATCCCTGCATGGCCGCCGTGGATAGTGCTAAGAAGATCCTCTCAAAAAGGGACAAATGCTCTTAAATTTGCCAAAGTCCTCACCAGTCCCTATTGCCTCCCCAGTGCTGAGGCCCAGTGTCATTTGCTATGAATTGTTCACACGTGCTGCATTCCGTTTTCTTTTCAGTAGAAAAAGAATCACTTGGTGTTGAACTCCTTTTCGCACATAAACTGCCTTGTGCCTTAAGCTTCTGAACATGAGATTCCTGGTTTCTTCTAAACTCCACATTTAATGAAATTGAGGCTCGGAGAAAGAGGTCGAAGCCTGGCATCATGGAATGATCTCTGGGCTCAGTCCAAGTCCAGAGGACTGGAGGCCCGGGTCTGAAATCCACCACTAGCACCTGATGACTCTGTGTTCCTAGGACAGTTGCCTCAACCCTTGGAGGCTCAGTTGACCCATCCATAAAATGGACACGAGCATGTAACCATGCTACAGGGCTTGTTGTGAGGATTAAAAGAGAAAATTCCATATAAGGTACAGAGAACCGTAATAACGTGTTTGTTTATGTAGTGCTCTGAATGTTCTAGTTTTTAAAGTTTGCATTTAATTTGGCCCTCAAAACCCTGGCCATTGTCTTACTTAAATCTTTGCAATACTGGAAAGAACCTTCAGCCTTTTAGACTTTTATTTGCCTTGTCTTCCCCTCGGTTTAGCTTGGATAACAGAAAGGTTACAGTCTTCATCTTGCATCACCTGTGCTTTAAGTAACTCACTGATGCCTCTTCCAGCACATATCTTTACAGACACAGTCTCCTAAGTGATTGAATCAGAGCAAAAAGCAAATAATTTCTTTTTATGGCCAAAGATAACAAGGAATGGTATTTCCTGAGCTGTTATTATGAGCCAGGCACTATACAAGGCAGGTCTTTCATGCACACTTGAAGTGCACAGTCGCCCTGTGAGGTGAGTATATTAAGTATCTATTGCTATGTTACAAATCACCCTGGAACTCAGCATCTTAAAAACAGTAATAAACATTTACTACATAGTTTCTGATGGTCAGGGATTTGAGAGGGATTTAGCTAAGTAGCTCTAGTTCAGGGTGTCTCATTAGGTTGCAGTCTCATCTGAAGGTCTGACTGGGGCTGGAGGACCCTCTTCCAAGGTGTTTCATTTATGTGGCTTGCAAGTTGCCACTGGCTGCTGGTGGTTCCATGTCATGCAGACCTGTCTCCACAGGGCTGCTTGAGTATCTTTATGACATGCAGGCTGGCTTCTCCAAGTTTGATTGCTCCAGGACAGAGCAAGCAATGTCACACCTCATCATTGCAGCGATATCCTGCTGGTTGTGTAAGTCAGTCTTATTCTCTTTCAGTGGGGGCGATGTAAGAATGGGATGTCGGGAGCAAGGGTCACTGGAACTGTCTTGGAGTGTGACTAGCACAGTGAGCATTCCTCTCTTTCCTATATTAAAAAAACAGAGCAGCTAAGGCTTGGAAGGAGTACATAACTTGTCTAAGATCACATGGATAGTATTGGAAGAACTGGGATTCAAACGAAGATTTGTTTATTTGTAAATATGCAAATGTGTACTCTGAACCACTCAGCCGTACTGCATCACAAATACTTTTCAAAACTGCAAAGCACTCTGCAAACACATTCTATTAGTTGATAGAATATCCCAGGAACAGGTATAATTTTGCTGATGAAAAAGAAATCATTCATTCATTCATGGATTTAACAAATATCCATCGAATGCTTTATTTATACTAGAATCTGAAGTAAGTGATTTGGCCAAAATCACAACAGCTAATAAATGACACAGCAGAACACAACGCCAGGTCTGCATAATTTCTAGTGCAGTGATCTTTTGACCACCTATAAGTTTATTTTGAATGTATTTGATATGTCTTCAGAGCATTTTGATGAGGCCCAGAGAAGCGAAGTGACTCCCCCCAGTCTAAGAGAATAGGCTGGAGAAAGTACTGGCTTCCTCACGCTGAAATGGCCCTGAGCCCTGGAGCTGTCCAGACCTGCAAGAAAGACTCAGCTAGAGTCACGCTCGATTTGTATCTTACAGACTTTGTAATTACGGGCGTCAGGTCTTGGCCCCCAACACCTTCCAGACTAATAAAAAATAGTGTTGTGCATGGCCAACAAGCACATGAAAACATCACTAGTCATTAGCAAAATGTAAGTCAAAACCACAGTAAGATACCGCATCACTTCCATTAGGATGGCTACTATTAAAAAAACAAAGTAAGTGTGGGTCGGGATGTGGAGAAATTGGAGCTCTTGTGCACTGTTGGTGGCATGTAGAATGGTGCAGTTCCTCAAATAATTAAAAATAGAATGACCGTATAATTCAGCAATACCGCTTTCAGGTCTGTACCTAAAATAATCGAAAATAGGGACTCACAGAGATGAGTGTGCAAGCGTGTTCACAGCAGCTTCCTACACGACAGCTCAAATGGAGCAGAGACACAGGTGTCTGTGGATGGATGGATGAACAAAAGTGTTGCCTTGCATACATACAGTGGAATATTACTCAGCCTTGAAGAGGAAGATGATTCTGATACATGCTAAACATCGGCAAACCTTGAGGACATTATTTGAAAGCAAATAAGACTGTCACAAAAGGGTAAATACCATGTGATTCCACTTATATGAGCTGCCTGGAATAGTCAGATGCACAGACTCAGAAAGCAGTGTGCTGATTGTTGGGAGGGGCAATGGTGAGTTGTTTAATGAGCACCGAGTTTCAGTTCTGCAAGATGAAAAGAGTTCTGGAGGTGGATGGTGGTGATGATGGCACAACAATGGGAAGGCACTTAATGCCACTGAACTCCACACTTAAAGATGGTTGAGATAATTTTATGTGTATTTTGCCACATTTAAAAATTGTTGTGTCATTTAATTACATCTTGAAGACATCCCAAATGACAACCCATCTTTCGGGACGAGAAACGGAGCTTCCGAGATGCTAAGTCATCTGCTCAGAATGGACTGGTTGGGAAGAGACAGAGCTGGGTGATTTAAACCCAAATCCTCTGCACTGAAACACACAGCCTTTTTCATCCTGGCTCCTGGCTTTGCAGCCAAAGAGAGGCCTGGCAAGCACCTCGCCGTTGCTGGGGAAGCAGCCTGTCAGTCACTGAAAGCCTGGGGGAGGCTGTTGGCTTGTATGGCCTGATATTGAGCTGGGGAGAAGCAAGAGCTGGGGCTCCGGGGTCCCCGACTGGGGACGGCTGAAATCAGAGCATTATGCCTGCTGTGAGCGCGTTCTCTTGCAGACGTCCCGGGTGGGCCTTAGTTGCACAGCTGGGATAATTGGCTGGCCTGGGAAAACAAGAAAGGCATTTACGGGTCCAACTGCTGTTGACGAATACTTCCCTGTGCCAGCTGAGCCAGATACCCTCAGTTTTGAAAACTGCCGGACGACTGTAGTCACAGCCAGTCCTCTACAGCCTATTAACCCCAGGGTCAGGCCCTCCTGTTCACGTGCAAACAATAACCAAGCCTCCACCCCAACCGAAGGGCACACACAACGCACACAAGGGGCACACCTGCAGCACCCAGCTCGGGTGACCAGGGATCCCCACAGGACACATGTGCATCCATGTGTTCACTGCAGCATTATTTACAACAGCCAGGATATGGAGGCAGCCTGGGTGTCCATCAGTGGACGAGTGGATAAAGACGAGGTGGCCCCGACACACAGTGGAATGTTTCCCAGCCCTAAGAAAGAATGAAATCTTACCTTCTGCAACAGCAGGGATGGACCTGGAAGACGCTGTGCTGCGTGGCGTCAGACCGAGACAGACAAGTGTCCTATGATTGCACTTCCATGCGGAATCTAAAGGACGAAAACCGTGAACCAAGAACAGAAACGGGGCAGGTGTGGAGAACGCTGTGACGGCTGCCGGGCGGAAGCGTGCTGGGGGCGGGGCGGGAAGGCGGGGGTGAGGGGTGCGGCCCCGGGAGCGTGGCCTGGGACACGGCGATAGCTATGTGGCACGTCAGATGGGAACGAGATGCGCCAGCATGATCCCCTCGTACGTTACAGAAATGTCGAATCGCCACGTCGTGCATTTGGAACTAATATACTATTGTATTTCAACTGTAATAGAAAACTCAAAATTGTTAAAAACTCCAGCCTTGCTGGGACCTCTGTTTAGCTCGCAGGTGGGATGGGGTGGTGAGTGGCAGTATCACCAAGGCTCCAGGAAGGGGGTAGGAGGCACCGGGGGGCCGATCCCGCTCCCCGCCCTGCCTTCCAGCCTTGGCGCTGGTGCTTCCCACCTGCAGCCCCGTGCTGGGTAAAGTGACACTTTAATTCAGAACAAGTGAAAAGGAGGCTGTGCTCGGCTTAATGAGAAGTGACCAGGGAACATGCTGGATTAACCGAGGGAGATTGTAAAGTGCCGTGTAAATGTCAGCTGCCGGGCCCGTGGGGGTGGGGAGGCGCTTGGGGCAGCCTGGAAGCAGCCGCAGCTCCCCGAGGTGAGCTTTGCAGCCCAGTGAGATCTGGGACTTGCTGCATGCTGTCTGAGACACAGGCTGGTTCCGAAAAAGAGCTTCCAGGCCTTTCTGGATCTGGCAGGAGCTGCTCACTGGTTACAGTTCTGACACCAACTCCGACATGTGGGTTTTCACCCCACACCACCCAGCAATTCTCTGACACCATCGGGGTGTCCTACGATTCAAATCAGCTTTGACGCTATCTGGATTGATTCCATGGGTTAAGGGTTCAGTCCCACAAAGACCGTCTCCGCTTCAGATGCCAGTTACCAGTCCGGGTTGTCACCGGTGGTTGTGACCGACTTGCTATAGATCAGGGGTTTCCATTGATTTGCTAGAGCAGCCCACACCTTGTCGGTTTGTTGTGGAAGGCGATGGTTCGGGGACAACCGGATGGAAGAGGTGCGTAGGCCAGGAAAGGGGCGTGGGGCATCCGTGCCCTCTCCAGGTGCTCCACTCTCCTGTGTTCACCCACCTGATGCCCTCTGGACCTGTCCTTTTGGGCCTTCATGGAGGCTCCGGTCCGTAGGCATGACCGATTAAACCGTTGGCCACCGGTGACCGACTCAATCTCCAGCCCCTCTGTCCTCCCTGGAAGTCAGGGGTTGGGAAAGTGGGACTGAAAAGTTCCCACCTGCTCATCCCGAGGTGGGTGCCCCTGGAAATCAGCCCCCTTCCGTAGGTCATGCAGGGGCTCCCCAAGTCCGCCTTGTTGACATAAAACACCTTGGTCTTCTTATCACTTAAACTCCAAGGACTTAGGAGCTCTGTGCCGGGACTTGGGGCGAAGATCAAATAAATATTTCTCATTGCAAATCACAATATCACACAGGTTTACAGGGGTGGGAATCCTAGTCAAGGGGAAAAAGGAGAAAATTTTATTTATGGAAAACATGGCGTTTCCTGACTCACCAGAGCCAGGACTCACGCTGAGCGTTTAAACATGCGGAGACCTGCGTGTCCGCCTTCGGGTCCTGCTTCTGTCCTGTGTTGGCTAATTGAACTTGGGTTTGCCCCTTGACATTTCTAAGCCTCATCGTGTTTGAAAGGGATCACTAATGCCTGTCTGGTGCGTGTGCTGGGGAAACGAGAGGGGATTCGCCCAGTGCCTGATTCAAAGTCAACACCCAGCTCACAGTTTGTGACCGTCAGCGCTGCTGTTAGCAGCCCCAAACCGCGGAGTTTGGGGAAAACAGTCGATCACCAGTAGGTCGAGAGAGGGGCACAGAGGGTGGGTAGTGGTCAGTCGGTATCGGTCCTCTCCCCGCCCTTACAGCAGGGATCGGCCAACCTGCTCTGTAAGGAGCCGTGGAGGAAATACCTTCGGCTTTGCAGGCCGGGTGGTGTCGGTAGCAACTGGTTGTCTCAAAAGCAGCCTTCGCCGCGGGTGGACAGGCCTGGCGGTGTGCCGGCAAAAGGCTGGACTTGGCCCGCGGCCGCCGTTTGCTGGCTTCCGTCTTACAGCCCTTTCCGTTCTTCGTGACCCCGTCGCTTGTCATCCTGCGTGCCGGCCCGTGGCCAAGGTGACCTGTCCATCTGAACGTAAACTCCTGGGAGTTAGGGGCACTCCAGGGAATTACTCTGGGGTAGCCTCCGTTTCCTCAAAACGGGGAGCTCCTGGGATAAGCATCGTGGGTATGTTTGTCGTGGAACGTGAGCCTGTGGAATGGTCGGGGACACAAGGTTCACAGCCATAAATGCCTGGGTCCAAATTCTGCTGACTTTGGCCCCGTGCTTTCACGTCTCCGCATCTCGGTTTCGCGCCTGTAAAACTGGAGGCGCCGAGCGTGCCTGCTTCGTCGGATTGCCGGAAAGGTCGAGTAAGATGAGGCCCGAGGGAAAGCTCTCTTTCCTTGTCTGGGCCTCAGTTTCCTCGTCTGTAAAATGGCGTACAAAAATGGGCTGCAGGGCTGTCCTGAACTTCTTTGTGACAGTGAGGTTGAGAGCCCTTGGCGGGTCGTCCAGGTTCCTTAACAACAAAGGGGCGTTTAGCCTTATCCTCAGTAGTGTCCCCTTCCTCCTCCTCTCTTTAGTGACCTCCCAGCCCTCATCTCTCCCTCCACTAATCCTTTAAAAGTTTATCAGCCTTGGCACTATTGCGTACTGTAGGTATTTAGTAGCATCCCTGGTCCCTACCTACTAGATGCCGGTAGCACCCAGCCCCATCTCCTCTAGTCGTGACAAGCAAAAATGTCTAGAGACACTGTCACATGTCCCCTGGGGGAACACTCTTGCCCCTGGTTAAAAGCCAGTGCAGTAGAGCGAGCTTATCACGTACAGCAAGGCAAACTGGGCGGGGGGGGGGGGGGGGGGGGGGGGGGGGGGGGGGGGGGGGGGGGGGGGGGGGGGGAGTCTTGGGAGGTGTCTGGAGCGTTGCATTCTGGGCCACGGAAGATACGTGGGAAATGGCACCCCTGTGTGGTAGGGTGACCTTGGACAAGGACTTAAACTCTGTAAGCCTCAGTGTCCTCCTAAATTGGGGTAAACATTCCCATACCCCCAGGTAGGGTGTGGCTCACTGGGGTGAGGGGAACCAATTAGCAAGCGCACAGGAAGCACTGAGTGAGCCCTCCGGTTCCCGCGCTGTGGGTGTTCGTTGCGGGGACGGATGCGATATTATCATTCCCTTCTGCCTCGGGAGTTTTGAGTTTCTTTTCAACCCTCATAGCACAGTTTGCGAACCGGAATGAACGGACTGGATTTGACCTTCAGACATGTATTGTTTGGCCCGCAATGTGATTGAAAAATGTTTGACTGTACATCGCTTACATTTAAATGTCAGGGGGTTTCGCCGCGTGCTCCAAATTGGAGGATTTGTTTTTCTGGGGCCCGTGCCGGAGCTGCGGGCCCACATGGTGATGCTGGTGTGGGCGACACCTGCCTTAAAGGGGCGTGTGCTTTCCTGCCCCCCCACAGCCTCTCCAGGCTCACTGTGCTTCCCCGTGAGTTTGGGCGACTCGGCCTCTGGAATTCCTTCTCATCGCACCCCCCACGACCGTCCCTCATCCAGCTGTTTCAGTTCCTTAACTGAAGCTGAGCCTCCTGTGCACCTGAGAGGGGGCGTCGCTCACGACTCTCCTCCCCCAGGCTCAGTGTCCCTGTGGCTGTCTCACTCTTGGCACAGGCAGGCAGGACCGTTTGCAAGTCATCAACTTAAATTTGGGGTGCTGTGCCAGTCCGAGGCTCTGGGACCCCCATTCTGCCATCTCTTCCCGTCCTCCCGCCCCAGGTCCCCCCCAGTCCACGCTCCCCCAGCACAACCAGAACTGGCAGCTTCTCGACAGCCGTTTATCAGAGGCGAGGAAATAACAGCTTTTAACCACGGTTCTTGTGCTCGAAGACTGTGATCAAATTCCAAACCATTTCCAGAAGTGCCCCTTGGGGCCCAGAGGGAGACGTGGTTTCCATGATAACCGCTCCGCGCCGTCTCCCGACTCCGGTCCCGGGAAGGCAAGCGGCTCTCACCCCCCGGTGGTGCTGGAGGAAATGCAACTACGAAACCTGCCGGGAACGACACACAGACCCCCGCACCGCCGGGCTCGGGCCTGCACTGTGTCGCCAGTGACTCAGTGTCCTCAGTGACCCTTCCGTCCAGCGCCTCTCCCAGCTTTCCTGGGCCAGTGGGCAAGCTGGGGGGACAGGGAAGCGCAGGTGGATGGGGAGAACGGTGGGCGCTCTGTCCCTACAGGGCTCTGTCTCGGGTCGTAAGTGCTTTCCTGGGAGTAGAAACCGGGAGATGGAAGGAGGAGGGCTGGGGTGGTCGGGAAGATGCTCCACAGATATAAAATGATAATATATGCAAATTACTTAGAGTGCTCTGCTATCAAGATAGCACTCCATATTAGTGATAATATTTATTATCATCTGATTGGCTCTGCTTCAGAGGCTGCAGTGACAACCAGAGCGACCGTCTACGAGGCACTTATTCTGATTTATGGCCATGATCTTATTTAATTCTCACAACAATTATATCTGCGTATTGTTACTGCCTTTTAGACATAAACCGAGGCTCAGGCCGGTCGGGTAGCTTGCCACACAGCCCACCAGTTGTGGGGAACAGCCCCGAACCCAGGTCTCATTGCACAGTCCGGATCCCCTCTGCCCCACGAGCCTGCAGCCACACCTTCGAGTCCGGGAAGAGAACCGTGTTGAGTCTGCAGGCAGAGGCGGAGGGGCTCGTGGGCTTCTGAGGCCACGGAGGGGCCTGCCTGGCCTGGCATTTTAGCCCCGGTCTAGAGCAGCGCCAGGCAGAGGGGGCACTCAGCAGGTACTTGCCGGACTAATGAGTGAACCCTGATGGATTCAAACAGATGTACCTCTCTGAGACTTTCAGGCAAGGCAACGGAAGACGTTTATATTATAGTTGTTGAACTTTCTCAGTCCCTGAATTGTGAACACCTGCTTCTGTGGTGGTGCCTGCTGGGCAGCCACAACCGAATCCACAGACGAGGCGGCTTAGGCATCACAACATCCTCTCCCTTCTCTTCCTCCTCCTCTTCCTCTGTCTCGTCTTCTGTCTTGTCTTTCTGCCTCTTCTCATCCTCCCACTTCTCCTTCCAACAGCTACCATGTATGTATTGAGCACTTACCCTAAGCCTGCCCCTGTGTCAAAAGTTTTACAAGTATTGTTTCATTGAATCCTTCCACCAGCGCCCCAAGTCCATCCTATTACCCTCCCCACTTTACGTTTAAGGAGACTGAAGCTGAGAGTTGAAGTCACTTGCTCAAGGTCACACGGCTTGTTACAAGGCAGAAGTGGGATTCGAACTCAGGTTGCCCGATGCCAACCAAAGCCCATGCTTAGAACAAACAAAGCTACAGGCCTGCCTGGAACACTTAGACGGCAGGGGGTGGTGGGGCCCGTGCCGACCTGGGGAGCCCCTGCCCTGTCCGAAGGAGGCTGCGGCCACGCATTTCTTCCTGAATGTTGCCGGGTGGGGGTCTTCCGATTTATCCGGAGGAGCTGGAAATTCAGAACTTCATGTGAATCATCTCTTGGTTTTTCGGTGTCAGCAATTAATTAATTTTTTTACTTGTGTAAGACACGCATGCCAGTAGGTTGCATTGAGCTGGTAGGCCACCCATCTGGGGCCCCTCTTTGAAACGTGCACCAGCGTGTGGCTCCCGTGGGCATGGAGTATCAGGACAATCCGTGTGCCCACGCCAGGTTCTGTGAGGCGGACAGAGCTCTGTCTTCTTGTGTGCTAGCCCAGGACTCACGTACAACTACGGCTGCTGTAAAAGGGGGAGGTCCAGAAAACCCCCAGATCACATCTGGTGGAGCTGCACGGTTAAGTGTAGTAGCCACTAGTCACGTGTGGCCATTTATATTCAAATTAATTACAATTAAATAAAATAAATTCAGTTCCTCAGTCACCCTCGCCACATTTCATGGAGTTTATGGCCACTGTATTGACAGCACAGATACAGCACATGTTCATCATCACAGAGCATGCCACTGGGCAGCGTTATTGAGAACCAGACTCTGGACCTGCTCCTCCCGCCCACTTCTGCTTCCTAATCCCCTAGGGGACTCTCTGCTGGTTACAAGGGAGCTTATCTGGAGGGAGAAAAAAGAAATCATTTCATGTGCGTTAATGGTGGAAGGCTTCTTGATCAGCTCACCTTCCTCTCTCAGTAAATATGTCCATCATTAATGTCCTTCGGCTGACTTTTGCCTGCCTCTGATTAGTTCAGAAGGGAAATAATTCTTGGGAGGTAGTTCAGAAGAGTCAGAGGAGCAGCAAGAGATGTTTTGAGGGCTCACATGCCAGCTGTATACACCTGGGAACCTCCACGCTGGCGCTGTGCCCACTGCTGCTTCTGCGAGGCCGTTACTGGAGTAAGTTAGTCCAAGGTGGTGCTAGCTCAGTAACGGGAACCAAGAGTGAATGGAGGCTCTTAAATGCACCAAGGAGAAAAGCGTTCTCGGTAGGGAACGTAGAACAGCTCATAAAGATGACACACTTGAAATTAATGATGACTCAAAAAATGCCAGTTACCAAATTTTTTATCTTAAGGCTTCAATGAGAAAGGCAAAGTAGAGAGGTTGGAATATTCACCAGACATGAAGAAATTGCTAGAATCGTTATCAGCCAAGAAGCAATTAGAAAGGACTTGGCTGAGTTGAGGCGTCTGCAGGGTTGGCAGAGGGTGAGGCGTGGGTATATAGTCAGTCTGCCAAATTGCTCCATGATTCAGGACCTGGGTGAGGGGGATACAGAACATCAGGCCAAAGGACGGGCTATCCTTGCAGAAAGGTTGCTTAGGAGAGCCCCCTGGAATTGTGACAAGAAGACTTGGAATGAGCATCATAAAAAGAGAGGAGTGAGCCTTTCCAAGGTGGTACAAATCTAATTGCAACAGACAGCAGTCAATCAGATGGAGATCAAAATGTCAGTTTTATTATTAATTTAAACACACACACACACACACAAACCTCTTTTGGAGGACATAGCTTGCTAATACACTTCTGAATTGAACTTACCCCAACCCCAACTTCAGGGCTTAGCATGTTCAAGTCCTTCTTCCAGATACATCCATCGGGTGGGGCAAGAGCCAAGAGGGTCACTCTACTGGCGGTCTGCCTACAGGGAAACGTGAGGAGTAGGGGATAAATGTTCCTCCTCCCACACTCCCTCTCTCCCCCAAACATCAGGTTGTCTGAAGAAAATGGCGTCTCAGTTTTAAGGATGTGAGGCAATCAGAATTACAAAGTCATCAGAAGCTGAGAAAAATGTACGAAGCCACTTGATCTCTTCCTCTCTCTCTTTAGGTTCCTCGATGTTACAGATTTTTTTTTTTTTTTTTTTTTGTATGTGGGTAGTTCCCTGGCTGGGAATCGAACCCAGGCCGCAGCGCTGACAGCGCCAGCGCCGAAGCCTTAAGCCACTACACCACCAGGGAACTCCCTGTTATAGATTTTGATGTGGACAGACTTGCTGAGGTCCTTCAGCTGCCTGGCATCCTCTCACCCTCACTGCTTCTGCTTTCTGTGGGTTATCACATTGACTCCATGAGTTAGGTGCTATTACTGTGTCCACCGTGCTGATGTGAAAACTGAGGCTCAGAGATGTTAAATACCGTGATGGAAGGCGGAAGAAGTGGACGGTTGCGCGGGGAATGCTAGAATCAGATCGATATTCAAATCCCAGTTTAGCCAGTGACTTGCTCCTTGACCTTGAACAACTCACTTGCACTCTTGAGCCTCAGTTTCCTCACCTACAAATGGATGCTGAGTGTTAAAACGTAACAGAGTTAACACTGACTAAATGCATATTGTTCTTCTCTTGCAGAGGGGTCAGCGAGTGCTAAACTTCAGGTTTGCTTTTCATGCTGCTATCCCTTTACCTGGAATGCTCTTCCCTCCCTTCTCAATTCCCTCAATTCGATCACCCCCCACTTGTGCCCTAAGACCCAGCTCAACATTCATTTTGGGGGCGCCTTCTCAGATTCCCCCAAGCAAACTGACCTGCTGCCTCTACAAATCTCTACTGAGTCCCCTTCCTCTCCCCGTTAGAACTCTTAAGTGATATTACAGCAATCTGGTGACTTGTCTCTTTCCAACTCCTGACTAGGCTGGAGCTTTTCAAAACTAGAGAACCATGCCTGAGTCATCAAAATATTTCCTCATTTATTAATAAGGACACTGTGTTAAACATTCAACAAATGTTTGAGTAAATGAGTACTTAGCGTATTAGTTACGTATTGCTGCTTTACAATTCACCCTCTTAGAACAGCGTTCTGAGTATCCCACAGGATGAGGGGTCTGAGCGTGGCTTAGCTGGGTCTTCTGGTTCTGGGTCTTGCACAAGACTGCACGTAAGGAACGGCCCAGGGCTGCAGTGCTCAGTCATCTCCAGGCCCAGCTGGAATGGATCCACTTCCAAGTTCGCTCATGTCATTTTGGGCAGGATTCGGTTCCTTGTGGCTTGTTGGACTGAGACTTCACTTCTTTGTGAGCTGTTCGCCAGAAGCCTTCTTTCAAATTCTTTGCCATATGGGCCTCTCCATAGAGCATTTCACAACATGGAGCCGCCTTCATTACAGTGAGCAAGAGAGAGGACGAGAAAGAACGCCAGCAAGAGTGCTAATGAGAGAGTCTGCAGTCTTTCGTACCCCAATCAGGGAAGTGACATCCCTGTGCCGTATTCTGTTCATTAGAAGCGAGTCCCCAGATCCAGCCCACACCAAGGAGACGCCGTCATATCGGGAGGCAGAGAGCGTTAGGAAACACGTCAGCAGCTGCCTACTGCACTTAAAAATGCAGAAGGGAACAGAGGGGACATGAAAGAAAAGAAGGAAATGCCAAAGGAAGAGGATGAGGACTGGGTGGGGAAGAAGAAATAGGAGGAAGGAAGAGAAAGAGGGCCAGGAGGGTGTCAGTCACTAGACACTGACTGGGCATCTTTTGTGTTCCCAGGAAGGTAACATGAGAGACACACATCCTGTGACACGGCTCCTCCCCGTGGGTGTCGAGAGGGGGAGGTCAAAACACCCACGTGAGGAATGATCCCACAGCAGCTCACTGTCACCTATGGGATGGGCTACGAGGTTCACTGGACCCCGAGCGTGCCGAGATTGAGATGAAGGTGGCATCACTGGGGCTGGTATGCTGAGAAAGGTGGGACTAGACAGGGGCTTGCAACACGGGTAGCTTTGGGGTAGGGGGACAGCGTACGGAGGGGTGAGGGATGGCGCGGGGCAAGGCTCAGAGGTGAGAGACTTCTTAAGTAAAAAGGACTCCAGCACACCAGCCATGGAGGATTCCAGAAGGGCATCAGTGGAAAAGAAGATGGGGACCAGGCCTTGAAGGGTCTCGGGCCCGCAGGGGAGTGTTGAGTCCCATTTGGGGGCCTCTGGGAGCCTGTGAGGGAGCTTGAGTGGAGGCAGTGTTCGCAGAGGTGAAGCACAGACGTCTGGAGTCAGAGGCGGTGGAGTTCCGACCCCCAGCTCCGCCGCGTCCAGCTGTGAGAGCTCCGAGGGCAAGTGGCTCAAGTTCTCGGAGGCTCAGTTTCTTCATCCGTAACGTGGTGACATCTCCGCCATGGCTTTATTGTGAAGATGAAATACCACTGTCACGTTCTTAGTGTAATGTCTGTCATCCGGAGAGCTCTCAACAAGCACTGAAATAGTTGCTAGTCCTACTCCTACTGTTATAGCTGTTGTTACTGCTACTGCTGTTACTGCTGTTGTTAACTGCTATTGTTACTGCTACTGCTGTTGTTACTGCTGTTGTTACTGCTACTGTTACTGTTATTGCTATTGTTACTGCTACTGCTGTTACTGCTGCTGTTACTGCTATTGTTACTGCTACTGCTACTGCTATTGTTACTGCTACTGCTACTGCTGTTGTTACTGCTACTGCTATTGTTACTGCTACTGTTACTGTTACTGCTATTGTTACTGCTACTGCTGCTGTTACTGCTGCTGTTACTGCTATGTTGCTGCTACTGCTGCTGTTACTGCTGTTGTTATTGCTACTGTTACTGTTACTGCTACTGCTGCTGATACTGCTGTTGTTACTGCTATTGTTACTGCTACTGCTGCTGATACTGCTGTTGTTACTGCTATTGTTACTGCTACTGCTGCTGTTACTGCTGTTGTTACTGCTACTGCTACTGCTACTGTTGCTACTGTTATTACTACTGCTACTGTTACTGCTGTTGTTACTGTTACTGTTACTGCTGTTGTTACTGCTATTGTTACTGCTACTGCTGTTGTTACTGCTGTTGTTACTGCTACTGCTGTTGTTACTGCTATTGTTACTGCTACTGTTACTGTTATTGCTATTGTTACTGCTACTGTTGTTACTGCTGCTGTTACTGCTATTGTTACTGCTACTGCTACTGCTATTGTTACTGCTACTGCTACTGCTGTTGTTACTGCTACTGCTATTGTTACTGCTACTGTTACTGTTACTGCTATTGTTACTGCTACTGCTGCTGTTACTGCTATGTTGCTGCTACTGCTGCTGTTACTGCTGTTGTTATTGCTACTGTTACTGTTACTGCTACTGCTGCTGATACTGCTGTTGTTACTGCTATTGTTACTGCTACTGCTGCTGTTACTGCTGTTGTTACTGCTACTGCTACTGCTACTGTTGCTACTGTTATTACTACTGCTACTGTTACTGCTGTTGTTACTGCTACTGCTACTGCTACTGTTGCTACTGTTATTACTACTGCTACTGTTACTGATGTTGTTACTGTTACTGTTACTGCTGTTGTTACTGCTATTGTTACTGCTACTGCTACTGTTACTGCTGTTGTTACTGTTACTGTTACTGCTGTTGTTACTGTTACTGTTACTGCTGTTGTTACTGTTACTGTTACTGCTGTTGTTACTGCTATTGTTACTGCTACTGTTACTGTTACTGCTACTGCTACTGTTACTGCTGTTGTTACTGTTACTGCTATTGTTACTGTTACTGTTACTGCTGTTGTTACTGCTACTATTACTCTTGTTGTTACTGTTACTATTACTGCGGCTGCTACTGTTACTGCTACTGTTATTGCTGTTGTTACTGCTATTACTGCTACTGCTACTGCTGCTGTTACTGCTATTGTTACTACTACTGTTACTGCTACTCTACTGTTACTGCTACTGCTGCTGTTTCTGCTGTTGTTACTGCTACTGCTACTGTTACTGCTGTTGTTACTGCTACTGCTACTGCTGCTGTTACTATTACTGTTACTGCTGCTGCTACTGTTACTGCTGTTGTTACTGCTACTGTTACTGTTACTGCTACTGCTGCTGTTACTGCTATTGTTACTGCTACTGCTGCTGTTACTGCTGTTGTTACTGCTACTGTTACTGCTACTGCTACTGTTACTGCTGTTACTGCTACTGCTACTGCTGCTGTTACTGTTACTGTTACTGCTGCTGCTAC
>PVJL010000281.1:0-113534 GCA_004026885.1 Lyroderma lyra
GGTGGGGTGGCAGAGTGCTGGCCCACGCCGCCCCGCCAATCACAGGCCAGTGCTACAGCGGTGTAGCCAATAAGGAACGAGCTCCTGCCGGGCAGGCGGGAGCCAAACCAGCGGCTGCAGTAAGTGGCTGCGTGCCTGGCCTTAACCTTCCCGTGCCCACTCTTGAATTCACTCCAAAGCTTGTCGCAGTGCAGCTTCCCCACCCTCCCAGCGTCTTGTCTCTTAGCAACCAGATCCTCCAAGCCTGATCTTAGGTGACCAACTCCTGAGAAGAAAGGGGAATATGGGAAATAAAAGAACAAGGATGAAATGATTAGCGGTGCAGGCCATTTGAGTATGTATATCTGCTTAGGTTAGGTAGAATGGGAAAATTGTATGATCTGTGAGACACCAAAAATATCTTGGGTTAAACATTGTCTTTATCAGGAGGTTATCTCTTGAAAACTATAAACAGCTCTAGGTTACAAATTCAGTTTTCATTCACATCTATCGGTTCAGTATGTGTGTGTTACTGTGATTACCACTGTGGACCTGTAAGATGTATAAAGTTCAGTCTTTCAGGGCAAATGCTACCTGTCAATATTTTAAATTTTCACTTGAAATGTGTCTATTCTAAAAACGAAATCAAGTATAATATTAGGATCAGAAAGGACAGAAAAAGTAAAGCTCTATCCAAAAGAATAATTACTGGGAGTTCCCTGATGGTGTAGTGGCTTAAGGCTTCGGCGTTGGCGCTGTCAGCGCTGTGGCTTGGGTTCGATTCCCAGTCAGGGAGCTACCTACATACCAAAAAGAAAAAAAAAATAATTACTGTAACAAAATCTGATGATTAAGTGGCTAATTATACAAAGTGTCAATTGTTTCCAATTGTATCACCTGTGATCTTCTACAAATCTTTTACTATTTTTTGTCCCACAAAGATGTTAACATTAGGCAAGTTTTGTACCACAAAGCTATCCGGTAAATTCTTAGAGAGAGTACTTCCTTTTTCTCCTTTCACAAGTCTGGAACCCAGTTGTGATGGTGGTGAGCCATTACAAGAAGAACCCCTCAGGGATTGCAGAGCAATAACACAGAAGGAACCTGGGTCCTGAATTACCTTGTAAAACAAAGCTGTCTAACAGGCCTTAGACTGTCTACCTATGGACTTTTTTTTTTTTCTTTTTGCGTGGTTCCTTGACCAGAAAGCCAAAAGATTGGACACCTCTTGGAAGTTCCCTGGTGTTTTAGTGGCTAGGCTTCTGCACTCTCAACCCCACAGCCTGGGTTCAATTCCCAGCCAGGGAACTACTTCCCCCTTACCCCCCCCCAAAAAAAAAAAAGATTGGACATCTCTGTTTTAAGGTCAAACAGAGAGTAAATGACTTGTCCAAGGTCAAATAGCCAATTCATTAGGTTCAATGACCTTTACCCAAGGAAGAATCTTTCTTTGGTATTCCAAGACTTCCTTTAGAAGTCTAAGACTTCCATCTACTTCCCCTTCTTCATCAAGTCTAACCCTTTTGTGTTGATAAGCTCATCTATCACTCTATTAAGTTTAGTACAGACTAAGCTGTTTAACAGAGATCCAAAATACAGTGGCTTAAACACAATAAAACTTTCTCTTTCAAATTAGAGGTATGGCTGCTTTGCCATCCTTGACACATGACTTTGTGGGCTCTGAAATGGCTGCAGAATGCTCACTTTTACTTGCACACTCCATAGAATGGAAGACAGGACAAGAAATGCATGCCCCGGGACTTTTAAAAGCATGATCCAGAAGTCACATGTGCCACTCTGCTTATATCCCATTGGCTACAACTTAACCATAAAGGAGGTTAGATAATATAGACTATTTGAGCAGCTGTGTACTCAACTAAAAGATAATGGGAGTTTCACTTTTAATTATGGGAAAGTAAATAATAGTGGTCAATTAGCAGTCTCTACATAAAAGTCTAGTTTTCAAGAATTATTTTTTTTCTTTTCTTTTTTTTGTAGTATGTGGGTAGTTCCCTGGCTGGGAATCAAACCCAGGCCGCAGCGTTGACAGCACCAGCGCTGAAGCCTTAAGCCACTACACCACCAGGGAACTCCTCAAAAACTATTTAATACTTGTATGCTACCCAGACCTCTATTATTAACTTCATTGGAATAAACTGTCTTTTAAACATTTTTAACTACAGTGAAATGGGAAACTAAAAAGGAATGCCATTAGAACTGCAAGGAAATATATATACATACACAGAAAAATGTTTATGGATAAAAGGCAATAAAAATAAATCCAAGGCCTTTTGGATTTCAGCTACTCCCAAACGTTAGTAAAGAACAAGATTTAAAACTAAACGTAACTTTCTTCATGACAAGGGAAAGGGTAATATAAAACAACAAAAATAAAAATAACGTGGAAAAGTAAATTGTACAATAAAACACATTTCCTTCATCTTCTTCTGGAAGAAATAAAAAAGGTATATATTGGAGGCTATGTTTATTTCCCAAAAAACTTGTTGTTAGTTACTGTATCTCAGTGTGGAAATTTACTACCAAAAAAATGGAGGTCCTGGGAGATGGCAACAAAATGGCAGCATGAAAGGGACTTTCAGAAAACTCCTCTGGAGATTACAACTAATAATACCTCAACCAAGGACCCTCTACACATTGCAAAATCACAGCTAAGAAGCGTCTTCATTGCATTAAAGTACCAGAGGATTAAACAAAGGAGAAATAAAAAGGGAAGAGTAGGGACGCAGCTACGCGTGGGTCCCCACTTGGAACTCTACCACTGGGGGAGGGAGGAAGAAGGAGGCGGTGAGAGAGAACTCCAGACCTCAGTCTGTGGGACAGAGGAAAAGAGACCCACAGGTGGGGGGCATGAGATTCCACAACCACCTCACTTTGGGCCCAGGAGGTGCAGATTGGCTGGCAAAGCACAGTGGCTGGACTTCACCCTGATTCCCAGAGAAGGAGGAGCAATGAGGCAGTGAGAAGCCACAGCACAAATGCTCTGGCTGGAAAGGAGGAGAGAAGGGGCTTTATGTGCATTTCTCAGCCCACAACCAACAGGGTTTGAAAGACCAGCCAATAGGACTGACCCCAAGGCTCAGGGCAGAATCAGTGCACAGGGCAAATTGAGAACAGAAAGGTGCAATCATGACCAAACTCCCTGCAGGACCCTGGAGCCACATGATGAAAACAAAGCCACAGATGTCCCTTACTCACAGACCTCTGTCCACCCAGCATCAGCAACGAACACCAAAGAAACTGCAGCGGCGAGGTTGCAAATATGAGAAACCAGAGAATAGACGCTCAAATGAATGAGATGGGGACAGATGATCCATCAGAAACAGAGCTCAAAGTAACAATTACAAAAATGCTTAAGAAATTTAACAATTCGCAAGCATTAAAGAAGACTTACAAACCATTATAAAGGACCAGCGAGAGATAATGACTATATTAACTGAAATGAAGAATGGAATAAAAGTCACTAAACTAGATAAAACAGAAGCACAAAACAGTGATTTGCAGGAAAAGCCAGCAGAAAACACCCAGCCAGAATAGTTAGATAATAATGATTTCCAAAAAAATGAGGATGGATTGATACTCCTCTGGGACTATATCAAACAAAAAATATCAGAATAATAGCTATACCAGAAGGGACAGAGGATAAGCAAGGGATCGAGAAATTATTTGAAGAAAGAATGACTGAAAATTTTCCTAACTTGGTAAAGGAAATATACATAGAAGACCAGGATGCACAGAGAAACTCAAACAAGATGATCTCAAACAAGAACACACCTGGACACATAATAATTAAAATGTCAAAAGTTAAAGAATAAGAGAAAATTCTAGAAACAGCAAGAGAAATGCAAGTAGTAACTTATAAAGGGACACCCATTCAATTCTCAGCTAATTTCTCAACAGAAACTTTACAAGCCAGAAGGGATTGGCAGAAAATATTCACTGTGATGAAAACCAAGGATTTACAACCAAGAATAATGTATCCAGCAAAGCTAGCATTCAAAATCGAAGGACAGCTAAAGAGCTTCTCAGATAAGGAAATGCTAAAAAAATAACATCACCACCAAACCAGTACTACAAAGAATGTTAGAGAAATGGGAGGAGGGATGGGAGAGTGTGTAAAATTAGGGAAAGAGAAGAAGAGGGCAAGATGGCAGAAAACACAATTGAACGGCTTCCCAGGAGCCAAGAAGACCCTGAGTGACAAAACGGCAGCTGAGAAATCCATGCATCACAAGTAAACACCTGAAGGTTGGAGAGAAGCGGGCAAGTGGGAGAGAGGGAAGGGAGCAGAGACAGATTGCAACAGGACACGATCGTGGCTGACTATCTGGGAGCAGCACAGTGCACGGGAGGGGGAAGACCAAGAGGCGACAAGAGGAAAAGCCCTAGCAAAGTGGCAGAACAGTGGGATACCAAGGGGGAGCTAGGCTGGGGAGCTGGAATTTGGAGCGGTGAGTTGGGGACAGAGGTTGGGAGCCAGCCTCTGGAACTTTTGAGTGGTAGCAGGGCTGAGCGAGGACTCTGAACTGCAGAGATGACACCTTGGCTCTTGTCTCTCTTGGGACTGACAGCACAGGTGCACACAGCTCCTGCACAGGGCTGCAGTGCCCTGTCCCGGCCTGCTGCGGAGGCGAGCTGGCTGCCGCGCGGGCGTGCAAGGCCCCTGCGCAGGGCTGTGGTTTCTGGTCCCGGCCCGCTGTGGAGGCGAGCCAGCTGCCTTTCTACCGCTGGGTCAGACCCACAGCTTCAGACTTGTGTGCGCGCCTGCTTGTGCACCCCTGGGTCCTAAAAGCAGTGCAAACCTGCAGACTCTGTTCCAACGTTTGGCCATGGAAGCAGGCCCGGGAAGAAAGGTGGATTTAATAGCATTCACCCCAGCCAGCAGGAGCAGCCTTGACTTGCATCTCCCAGCTTCCCTAGTATAGGGCAGAAGGTGGAGCTGCCCCGGAGTGCCTTTTGTTGGCCTCTGCCCTTTCCTACAGCCTCCCCAACCAACTAACTAACTACAGGAAGCAGAGGGACAATGACAAATGCATACCGCCTCCAAACGTAGCAGGAGACCAGAAATAAGAAATAAACAAGCCCCCTCTGTCCCAAAACTTGGGCCCCAGTGCCACCGCGTGTCTGCCCTACAGCAAAACACCACAAAAGTACCAATCTGGGCTTCTGGGCACTACTACTGAACATAACGCCCTCAAGTCAAAGAGGAAGAACCCAGCAGACAGGATGAATTCCTTAAAAACTAAAACTCCTCAGAAAACATGAAATTTATCCAGAAGACAGCTTCTTAGACCTAGAAGTTTCTGAACTAAGTGACAGAGAATTTAAAGTAGCCATTCTAAAAGCTCTGAGAGAAATGAAAACATACTGGCAGAACACCATGACTGAGATGAACGACATAAAAAAGGAGATGAATGACATAAAAAAGGAACTCCGTGAACAAAAGGAACAACTGAACAAAGAAATTCAAAATATAAGGAAGATCGAGATGAAAATGTGAGAGATAAATAATGCAATAAAAGAAGTGAGAAGGGAGTTCCCTGATGGTGTAGTGGCTTAAGGCTTCAGCGTTGGCGCTGTCACCACTGCGGCCTGGGTTCGATTCCCAGTCAGGGAGCTACCCAAATACCAAAAAGAAAAAAAAAAAGTGAGAAACAAAATAACTGCCATAGGAAACAGGGCCAACCAGATGGAGGAAAGAATTAGTGATATCGAAGATCAGAAAATGGAAACAGCGCAGAAAGCGGAAGAGAGGGAATACAGAACCAAAAGGATTGAAAGAACTCTGCAAGAACTATCTGACTCCATGAGACAAAACAACATCAGGATAATAAGGAATAGAAGAAGGGGCAGAACATTCTACAGAGAGCATACTAAAACAAATAGTAGATGAGAACTTTTCAAACCTATGGAAAGATCGGGAATCCCAAGTTCAAGAAGAAAACAGGTCCCCTAGGTATCTGGACCCTAACAGATCTTCTCCAAGACACATGGTACTAAAGATGTCCAAAACTAAAGACAAAGAGACAATTCTCAAGGCAGCCAGGGAAAAAAGAATTATAACCTTTAGAGGAAAACCTATCAAGCTGGCATCAGATTTCTCAGCAGAAACTCTACAAGCCAGGAGGGAATGGAATCCAATATTCAAAACTTTAAAAGAGAGAAACTTACAACCAAGAATAAATTATCCAGCAAAATTATCTTTCAGATATGAAGGTGGAATAAAGACCTTCTCAGACACAGAGAAGCTGAGGGAATTTGCCAACACAAGGCCAGCACTTCAAGAAATACTGAAGGAGGCTCTTTGACATGAAACAAAACATCAGGAAAAATGGAACAAAGTTGGGGCAACAAGAAAGAAACAAAAATAAAACAAAAACAAAGAAATAAGTAATGACCATAGGAAATCCTCACATATCGATCACCACTCCAAATGTTAATGGACTGAGAGTTCCCTGGTGGTGTAGTGGCTTAAGGCTTCATTGCTGGCACTGTCAGCGCTGTGGCCTAGGCTCAATTCCCGGCCAGGGAACTATCCACATACAAAAAAAAAAAAAAAAGTTAATGGACTGAACTCACCAATAAAAAGACCCAGAGTAGCAGACTGGATTTAAAAACAAAACCCATCCATATGCTGTCTCCAAGAGACACACCTCAGCCATGAGGACAAACACAGGCTCAGAGTGAAAGGATGGGAAACAATACTCCAAGCAAATGGTAACCAGAGAAAAGCAGGAGGTGCCATACTGATATCTAATGAAACAAACTTCAGGTTTAAAAAGGTAGTAAAAGACAAAGATGATAAAAGGCACAATACAACAACAAGAAGATTTGACACTACTTCATATATATGCTCCCAACCAGGATACGCCAAAATATACAAAGAAACTACTAACAGATTTGAAAGGAGAAACTGATAAATACACAATCATTGTGGGAGACTTAAACACCCCACTAACAATCATGGACAGATCATCCAAACAGAAAATAAATAAGGAAATATCAGCTCTAAATGACACTTTACAGCAATTGGACATAATTGACATTTACAGGACACTTCATCCAGCAAAAAGGGACTACACCTTCTTTTCTAGTGCACATGGAACATTCTCAAGGATAGACCACATGCTGGGACACAAAAGTCGCCTCAGCAAATTCAAGAAGATCGAAATCATACCAAGTGTATTCTCAGACCACAAAGCTTTGAAATTGGAGATTGACTGTAAAAGGAAAGCAGAAAAAACTACATATACATGGAGATTAAACAACAGCTTATTAAAAAAGGACTGGATGAAAGAACAAATAAAAGATGAGATTAAAAAATATATAGAAATGAATGACAATGAAAATACAACGTATCAAAATTACTGGGACACAGTGAAAATGGTAATAAGAGGAAAATTTATATCACTACAGGCCTATCTTAAGAAACAAGAAAAATCACAAGTAAACATCTTAACATCCCATCTTAAAGAACTAGAAAAAGAAGAGCAGACAAAACCCAAAGTTAGCAGAAGGAAAGAAATAATAAAAATTAAAGCAGAGCTAAACCAATTAGAGAACAGAAGGACAATAGAAAAAATTAATGTTACAAAGAGAAAGTCAACAAAATTGACAAACCCCTGGCTAGACTAATCAAAGGATGAAAGGAAAGGATACAAATATCCAAAATTAGAAATGAAAGGGGAGAAATTACCACTGACACCACAGAAATACAAAGGATTATAAGAAAATATTATGAAGGACTTTATGCCACTAAATTTAACAACCTACAAGAAATGGACAAGTTTCTAGAAACTTATAGCCTACCTAGACTGAACCAAGAAGATCTGGATAATCTAAATAGACCAATCAATAGCAAAGAGATTGAAATGACTGTCCATAATCTCCCTAAAAGCAAAAGCCCTGGACTAGATGGTTTCACCAACGAGTTCTACCAAGCATTCAAAGAAGAATTAACACCTGTCTTCCTCAGTCTCTTCCAAAAAATTGAAGAGGAAGAAATACTTCCTAACTCATTCTATGAGGCCAACATTACCCTAATACCAAAGCCTGGCAAAAACAACACACACAGACAAAAACTATAGACCAATATGTCTGAAGAACACAGATGCAAAAATTCTAAACAAAGTATTAGCAAATAGAATACAACAATGAATCAAAAAGAGCATATACCGTAATCAAGTGGGATTCATCCCGGGAGCACAAGGATGGTTCAACATATGAAAATCAATCAATGTGATACACCACATAAACAAAATCAAAGATAAAGACCATGTGGTCATATCAATTGATGCAGAAAAAGCTTTCGATAAGATACAACATCCATTTATGATCAAACCACTAAATAAAATAGGTATAGAAGGAAAGTATCTCAACATAATAAAGGCCATATATGACAAGCCTTTGGCTAATATCATACTAAATGGAGAAAAGCTGAAGCCTATTCCTCTAAAATCAGGAACAAAACAGGGCTGCTCCCTGTTACCACTGCCATTTAATATAGTACTGAAAGTTCTAGCCACAGCAATCAGGCAAGAGAAAGAAATAAAAGTATCCAAATTGGGAAAGAAGAGGTAAAATTGTCACTATTTGCGGATGACATGATCCTTTATATAAAAAATTCCAAAGATTCCACCAGAAAACTATTAGAAACAATAAATGAATATAGTAAAGTCACAGGATACAAAATCAATGTACAAAAATCAACATCATTCCTATATACAAACAACGAATCCTCAGAAAAAGAAATGAGGGAGTCAATTCCTTTTGCTATCACAACAAAAAGAATGAAATACCTGGGAATTAACTTAACAAAGAATGTGACAGACTTATACATGGAAAACTATAAGACACTTTTGAAAGAAATTGGAACAGACATTAAGAGATGGAAAAATATCCTCTGTTCATGAATAGGAAGACTTAACGTCGTTAAAATGGCCACTCTGCCCAAAGCAATCTACAGATTTAATGCAATACCCATCAAAATCTCACAATCATACTTTCGTGAAATACATAAAGGAATTATCAGATTTATATGGAACCATAAAAGAACTCGAATTGCCAAAGCAATACTACATAAAAAGAATAAGGCTGGTGGCATTACACTCCCTGACTTCAATTTATATTACAAAGCATCAATAGTCAAAATAGTTTGGTACTGGCAGAAGAACAGAAATATAGACCAATGGAACAGAACTGAAACCCCAGAAATAAATCCACAAATTTATGGACAAATAATTTTCAATAAAGGAGCAAAAAACATACAATGGGGAAAAGACAGCCTCTTTAGTAGGTGGTGCTGGGAAAACTGGAAAAACTTATGCAAAACAATGAACCTGAGCTGTGAACTCTCTCCATATACAAAAATTAACTCAATGGATTAAAGACCTTCATATCACACCTGCAACAATAAACTGTATAGAAGAAAACATCGATAATAAGCTTATAGAGCTAGGACTCAAGGAAGACTTCATGAACCTGACATCAAAGGCAAGGGAAGTAAAAGCAAAAATAAATGAATGGACTATATCAAACTAAAAAGCTTCTGCACAGCAAAAGAAACCATCAACAAGGCAAAGAGACAGCCAACTGAATGGGAGAAAATATTTGTAAATAATGCATCAGATAAGGGTCTAATATCTAAAATATATAAAGAACTAATAAAACTTAACACCAAAAAACAAACAACCCAATTAAAAAGTGGGCAGAAGAACTAAACAGACAGTTCTCCCACGAAGAAATACAAATGGCCAGCAGACATATTTAAAAAATGCTCATCCTTATCAGGGAAATGCAAATCGAAACCTCAATGAGATACCACCTCCCACCTGTTAGAATGGCTAAGAGTTAAAATATTATATTGGGAAGATGGGGTAAAAGGAAATGTGAAATAGTATTATAAGGCGGTCAAGTACTCCATGGGGATGGGGGAAACAAGAGAAAGGTTAGTAGATAACGTCTAAATTTGGTAAGTCAAGAAATAACAAGATGAGCGCATTATTTAGAAATAAGTAAAAACAGAATAGCAAGAGTTAGATGATGTTGCTTGGGGATCAGGACTCAGGAGGGAGGCGGGGTCTACTTTACTCCTTTATGTTTTTTTATTTATTATTTTTAGGGGGGTAGTTCCCTGGCTGGGAATCAAACCCAGGCCATGGCGTTGAGAGCGCTGAAGCCTAGCCATTACACCATCAGGGAACCCCTCTATGTTTTTTAAATCACAATTTGATTTTTAAAAAACCATGTGACTGTATTAGTTTGATAGTTAAAAAATGTAAATGGGGGGGGAGTTCCCTGATGGTGTAGTGGCTTAAGGCTTCGGCGCTGGCGCTGTCAGTGCTGTGGCCTGGGTTCAATTCCCAGCCAGGGAGCTGCCCTCATACCAAAAAGAAAAAAAAAAAAAAAAAAAAAAAGTAAATGGGGGGTTTCCTGGTGGTGTAGTGGCTAGGCTTCGGCGCTCTCAATGCTGCGATGTGGGTTTGATTCCCAGTCAGGGAACTACCCCCCCCCAAAAAAAAAACAAAAACAAAAAAATGTAAATGAATGGATAAAACATATCCAGGAAATAAGGGAAAGTGACTTCAGTAAAGTTATCTGTTCAACTAGGGAAATATTAACAATAAAATATTAACCATAAAACCTAGAATAAAACTTCAAGTGACTGTAACATTGCTGAAGGAACAGGGACAGGAGGACAATAGGCAGAAATGTCTGGAGGTGAGAGCGAGGAGGATGATAGCATGCCAACATTCCTGTGTTATTGTAAGACACCAGTATTGGTAACTGCAAACACTGATAGAGAAAAATAAACATAACTCAGAGTGAGAAGTAACCACAAGAATAAAAATAGCATACGTAGCTTTCAAACCTGAAGAAAATTTGATCTATAAAAAAAGAAACAGAAAGCGTGAGTGCAACACTTGTAATAGGTGGCGTAAATATATGAAATAACTGATAAAACCATGAGATGTCTTCAACAATTGGACATTTTAAATATATTCCTTTTAGAAACAGCAGACTGAAAAGAAAGCAAATTTAAAGCCAAACTGCAAGTATAAATTCAATCTAGCATACTGCTCTATCTAAGGTAATTGCTACTCCATGTTTCCACATTGAAGTATTTCTCTAGAATAACACTCTGGTGCCTCTTTCTCCCTCCTTCTCTCCCTCATTTACTAACTGCTCTTCAGAGGAGTGATGTAGCTGATTAGTAAGTTTGGAAAAAGAAACTGTACACATGCAGTTTTCCATACCCTCTGCACTCTCTAACTGGATCTGCTTACCTACAGTGAAGGTGCCTTCTGGTCTATTTTCCTGACCATATTATAAGTTTAGTAGATCACTCTGTCTGAGACTGGATGGATAATTTAATTCAGGGAAACAGTAGCAAAACCCACTCTCTGCCCTCCAAACTAGCTTTAACAGCCCCACCTGCTTGCTCAAGGTCTTCAGTCAGCTGTTCAGTCTCTTAAAACATCCAACCAGAGTTCAAGAGCAACCTGAGGAAAATCTTTATCCTGAAAGATAACATACATGTGGGGTTTGGGGTGGGCAATGGGGAGGAAGACAGGACACACACACACACACACACAGCAAGGGGGCAAGACTCTAGGAAAATGGAAACTTCTTAAGAGAGATCAACCAGTTGGCTTGCGCAGTGACATGAGACACGTTGAGGGCTGCCTTTAATATGATGCCTTCTGTTATACCATATTTTTAATCTGATGATGTCTGGGGGAGCCTGACCTCTGCTCCTCAGAGCTGAAGGATAGATAGTCACGGGGAGCTTAAAAGCAGAAAAGCCTAAGCAGCCCATTTCCTCCAAAGGTGTTACTGGAAGATACCCAATTCTAGTAGCTGCCACACCTTTCAAAATACACTAACTGTGAATAACCTATAGCTTGCAAAGATTTGCTCAGTAACTTCCCAATGACTTTTCCAGAAAAGATTCTGGTAAATTCTCAGAGAAACTGAAGCCAGACTATGACCCAGTGTCTCTTTTCAGTTTATCTTCTCTTGAGACACCTCATCAGTGACAATATTCCCTTTTATACATGAGGGGTAGTCAAGAAATTTGCAGAATAGGGGTGTCATCAGAGAGGTGGGAATTTGACTGTGTGACTTACATGTGACAAATTTCAGTCTACTTGCATCCATGTTCTTTCGGGTTATCACTAAAGAAGCACGTGAAATGTGAAGAAACCCTCAAATCATCATTAAGTTCCTCACAAAAGAAGGGAAACCACCTCGAACCATTTGGGAAGAGATGTTAGTGGTTTACGGGGACTGTTGCCCTGGGAAATCCAGGGTTTACAAGTGGCATAACCTTTTCAAGCAACGCAGTCTATTGAAATCTCCATCCAGGACGCTCTGTTGAGGCTACTTCCTCACACATTGTCAAAAAAGTTGAAAACATGTAGTGGAAGATGCCAGATTTAAAAAAAGGTAGCTTGCAGAAATGGCTGGAATATTCTCCATCAGCATCTAAGGATGTTAAAAGTTAGTGCAAGATGGGTATCAAGAATGCTCATGCCGCTTCAAAAATAACTGTGTTCGTGACAGTTTCTGGACCTCTGCAGAGACATGAAGTTTTAAATTGGACTGTCATTGAAATAAAACTTGGGTTCATCACTATGACCTTGAGTCAAAGCAATAGTCCATGCAGTGGGATTTTGAAAAGGTACTAAACCCGCGTACCCGTGCACAAGAGCAATGTTGCATTGGCTACTATTCATGACTGTACCTTCCAAACGTTAAACCACCCTCCCTACAGTCCAGACCTGGCTCCATCTGATTAAATAAGAAAAAAAAGTTTTGAGGGAAGAAATTTAGATGATGAAGAGGTTAAAGCTGCAATTTGAAGGCAAAAATGGAACTTATTTTTTGAGGGTATAAATAAACCTACTGGAAGATCTGAAAAGTGTATTATGATTAAGGGTGAATATATTGAAAATAAAAAAAACATATTTTTTTTTTACCCTTCTTCCCCTTCATTCCATGAATTTCTTGACCTTGTATAGTTAGGTTTCTGCATGCTACCTCTTTTCTATTAATCATGTTCCACACTCATTTACAAGTATATATTTGATAAATTATTTTATCAAAAAACAATCAAGTAGAAATAATACAAGAATGGTTTGATCTCATAAAAATCAATGTTATTCATATTACTATTTCTGAAGGTGAAAAATCAAAAGACCATCTAAACCAGTGGTGTCCAACTTCTTGGCTTCCCTGTGCCACACTGGAAGAATTGTCTTGGGCCACGCATAAAATACATTAACACTAATGATAGCTTATGAACTAAAAAAGAAAATGTCACAAAAAAAAACTCATGTTTTAAGAATTTGGTTGGGACACATTCAAAGCCATCCTGGGCCACAGGTTGGATGTTCCTGATCTAAACCAATTCCAATTTAAATTAGCAATAAAAAGGAACTTTTTTGGATAAAGACTAACTAGCATGAAACTCACAGCAAATACATTTAACAGAGCAACTTTACTCTGAAGTAGAAATAAGATAAAAATGCCTGCTACCATAGCTACTGTCAAATACAGACTGGCAACGTGGCCAAAACAAAGAGAATGAAAAGTATAAAGGCTGAAGAGGAAGAGATAAAACTCATTATAGACAACTCAAGAGTATCAATAATACTAGAACAAGCATTCTTCAAAGCTGCAAATACAAGATTAACATACAAAGGTCAACATATTTCTCTGTACCAGAAATAGTAAGTCCTGAATAAATGGGAGAAATACTTATGAATGGAATGATCTGACCTTGTAAATACGTCAACTTTCTCTAAATTAACTTATAAATTAAGTGCAATTCCAGTAAAAATCTCACCAGTTCATTTTAGGGAACTAATTAAGCTGATATTAAAATACAGAATAAAAATCCACAAATAGCTAACTTTAAGTAAGACAAAACAGATTCACCTATCAGCTATTAAGAAATACTAGTTACATTAATTAAGACAGCATTGTACAGGAAGGGAATTGACATAGATCAGTAAAAAAGAACAGAGAGCCCCAAACAGTATCATGTTTATGAGACTTTTGTATGTAAAGAAATGGGGAAAATATGGATTATTTAGTAGATGGTGTTATAAAAACTGACTACAATCTTACTTAACATGCCTAGCAGACATTCATATTCACACCAACCAAAAGAATGTAACTTGGCACCAAGGTCACTTAGTTTGGCAGAAAGATAGTATAGCCAACATGCCATGGAGAGGAGAGCATCCTTTTTAGGAAAGCTTCATGAGTCACAGGACCTACTACCTTGTAAAAATCCCTGAAGGTCTTCCGTTCCAGGTCTCCGCAATGAGGAACAAGCTGTTACTAGTCTTACTTTACTCAGAAATCTCAAAGTCTATGTTTTTTTCTTTGTGTGTGTGTGTGTGTGTTCTTTACAATAAAAATAATGTTGCTGGGTAAATAGCTGGGTTTCGTATTTATCTTAACTAAATTCTCCCCCCCCCACCCCCGCGCCCAAATCATGCTAAGGTAAAACTAAGATAACTTTTGAGAAAGAGAGAGAAAGAAAAAGACAGAGAGAGACAGAGACAGAGAGAGAGAGAGAGAGAGAGAGAGAGAAAGAGTGAGTTTTGTTAATCCTTTCCTCTGAATGACAACCTGGAGAAAAGGTTGGATTTGTATCTCATACTAGATCCAAAAAATTCCAATTAAAATTAAATAGCTAATATATAAATAGTAAAACTGACAGAACAAGACCCAAAAAACGCAAAAAATTGGGAAGAAAATTAAAGTTTTTCCATTTCATTACCAAATGACAAGACTAAGTTATTTCCAACATCTGAACCTGACAAAGGAATAACATCTAGAATCCATAAAAAAATTTCTTGTGCTATAATCAGCGAGAAAGAAAAAAACACATGGAAAAACGGTCAAATTATAAGTACAGCATTTTTCACAGAATGGAAAACCAGAATGACTAAAAAGCACATGCTTATTTAGCCTCATTAGTAATTACGTAACACACATTAAGACAGAATACAATTTCACACATCACATTAACAAAAATCAGAAAATATCAAATGCTGCTAAAGATGTAGAGAAAATTAAACCTTCACATTTTGCTCGTGCAAGTGTAAGCTGGTACAACCATTCCTAAGAACAATCCAGCATTATTTAACTAAAAGTAAATATGCATATACCCCTCAAACCCCGGCCATTCTACTCTTAGGGGGTGTGTGTGTGTGTGTGTGTGTGTGTGTATAACTACAGAAACTACAGGGCAGATACATAGGAAGACATGTACAAGTTTGCAGAAGTGAAAACAGCTGGAAACAACCTAAGGATCAGAGGAAAAGATAAGCTATGGTACATGAATGCAACAGAATACTGTGTGTCAGTTAGAAGCATGTTATATAAAGTGACATGGATATTAAAAACCTATTATTTTATAAAAGTTAAAAGTAAAATAAGATTTATAGCACAATATAAATTCTATAAAATTGAAAACATATAAATCTGGAAGATGGTTTGAAAAGATAAACACTAAATATAGTAAGAAATGAGGAGTATGCAATTGCAGGCAGGAGATGAAGAAAAACCATTACAGTAAAATAAAACAGTAACAATGTAGCCTTTCTAGACCAATGACACTAGTGTCATTAATAACAAGTATGACCAATGACTGACCCAATTCTGAACACCTGAGATCCTTAAAAATCAAAACAAAACACTTATTTTACATGAGCATGTCTTAAGATTTAAGTTAGTTTACTTAAACATGGAAAATTATTAATGGGGCACAGTAAAGTTAAGTACCCCACAGGATATGTGAGTTAGCTGACTTTAAAAGAAACAGTTCATTCTCCCAAATAAGCTAACTATAAAAAACTATGTAATATGAAAGGAAAAATTTTACAGAACACTGCCAACATCCTATTTTTGAGCATGTTTTGTATTTTTAAAAAGCACTCTCATGTGAGGCAGATGTAGCAGTTATACCCAAAATTATCAATGAGGAAATGAAAAAACAATGTGAGATAATCTTAATAGCAAGTAGTAGTTGTATCCAGATTACATTCTAGGTCTCCCAAAACCTAGGTCTGTAGTCTTATTTTTATTTAACTTACCTTCTAGATAATTTTTACATAAATGTAAGTGTAGTGGTTTTCTTTCAATCACAAGGAAATAGAACAGACACAATGGTTTGCAGTAGTTACCGTATTTTGCTCTGTATAATGCACACCCACGTTTTTGGCCCAAACTTTCAGGGAAAAAAATCTTTCTTTTTTCTTATACTTAGGTACTTGTTTTTTTGTATTATAAAGGAATTTTAACATTTATTTTTTTAAACATAACTCATATGTGAAATATAAAACTGAAAGCAACAAAGTAACAAAAACTCATGGACACAGTCAATAGTTTAGTGGTTACCTGAGGGTAAGGGGAGAGAAGGAAGTGGGAGGAGGGAGGGAGAGTCAAGTAAGTGGTAATGGAAGTAAAACTGACGCATAGATGATGTACTGTAGAACTGTACACTTGGAACTTACGTAATTTTTACTAACCAATGTCACCCTAATAAATTTAACAATTAAAAAAAAAACAATTATTGTATTCCAGGGTTGTATTTTGTATACGATATTATTGATTTCTAGAATTACACTTTTAATTCACAAGCATAAATAAAAGAATTAAAAACCTTTATATAGAGATGGAATTAGTACTACCCATGTATAATGCATATCCTTATTTTTCCCTCATAAATTGTTTTTTTTTGTTTGTTTTGTGTTATTTATTTTTGGTGGTTCCCTGGCTGGGAGTCAAACTCAGGCTGTGTGTTAACAGTGCTGAAGCCTAGCCACTACACCACCAGGGAACCCCTCCCTCACAAATTTGGGCAAAAAAGTGTGCATTATACATAGCAATATATGGTAATATACATGATGATATGAAGAAAATTAGAGACTTTTTATATCAATTCCAATCCTGCAAAAAGAGTTAACAGTTTATTTCCAAAAAAAATCAATCAAGTTTAATGTATTTTATTTTTCCAGTAAAAGAACTTCACAATCTATTAAAAATAAAATTTTAGCTGCATTCAATTTGTTCTTTTTTCCATTAACAAAAGCACAAGGACAGCTATATTCAAGTAAATGTATAATTATGACACACTGACAGACTAAATCAAGTACCTAAATAAAATGTTAAAACGTGAAAATTTATAGTCCTTTTACCTTTTCCTTTCTAAACTGATAAAATATAATCAGAAAAAAACTTGTAAGTGAACTGTTTTCTTATTGTAACTTGTAACTTATTATTTTATTTAATTGAAAATGTTTTGGTTTTAGTAATCTCTGTACAGTAGTACTCCTTAAATAAGTTCCTAAAAATAACAATATTGGAGCCTCGAACACTACATTTCATCTCATCTAAAAAATTATACTAAAATTGGCATAATAAAAAAGGTTACAAAATTTCTTATTGCAGCCCTAAATTCCTTTTCTAGAATTTTAATAAAAAAGAAATTTTCAGACACAAATAGTTACCAGTCAGATAATATAAACTGCAATTAGCATACTGAACTAAAAAATAAACTCCTTAAGAAAAGTAAAATTTTGTTATTCATTCTGTACTATACATACACATCTTTAATAGCAGTCACAAATTTCACCTCTACTGCACTGACAGTATTCAATTCAGGTGTCTCAACACCAAATTTAATAATTTATCAAAAATTTGTTTCAAGAACAAAATTTCCATAAATTACTCGATAACAAAACAAATTAGAACCTCTAATTATAGAACAAAAGTGGAAAATAATATACAAGAAACTGCATCTCAACTTGAAGACTAAGCAATGCCCGAGTGTTAAAAAATAGGCTTATGATAAATTTCAATATCTTATTACTTTTTCGGCACAGGGTCAGCGTTTGTATTTTAAATGATACGTTACTTAATTATTCTGTCATTTCAAAATAGAGGTTCCCAAGAAGCCTTTAGTAAAGTTCTATTCTGAGTATATATTTGGTTCCCGTATAATTTAGTCTGAACTGTTCTAGAACTTGGTGAACATAGTTTATATAGAGAAAAAAAAATACTAATTAAAAATCTTTATCAAATAATGACATTTTCAACTATCTGTGAATGTTTTCTTGTATACCTGCAGCCCTGACAGTGTTATCTTCTCGAATGATGACAGCAACTATACAAATTTTCCAATTTGTGGGGAAATAATTCAGTGTACTAAAATTTAACTGCATATAAAGTCATTATCAAACATAAAGCAAGTCAACGAGTATTATCATATGCTAAATGACAATTTAGCATTTTACTTGTAGTCTCAAGTAGTAAAAAGTAAACCTAAAGTAAATGTGTTTTTTTTTTTTTTTTTGGCGGTGGTTTGGGGGGGGAACGGGGGTAGTTCCCTGGCTAGGAAGTGAACCCAGGCTGCGGCATTGAGAGTGCCAAAGCCTAGCCACACCACCACCAGGGAACCCCCTAAATGTGTATTTTTAATCAACGGTCTGAATATGGACTTTAAAAAGTAATTATAATTGAAGCAGAGAACCTAAAAAGATTTTAAATCATTACTGCTAGGATTACATCATTAAGCACAAACTCAAAGGACTTGAGTCTTGGTTGGAGAAAAATAAAGTAAATTTTTCACATATCCTGATTCATCCAGAATGAAAACTAGTCATACTGAAGGGATAAAAAGTTCTTTGATCCTCAGAAGAAATGGAAATAATCTATAAGACTATTATTTTTACTAGCAGGAAAAACTATTAGAGCTAAATATCACTCTAGAACCATCGCCCTTACAATGCTTCTAGTGACCTTTTCAAGATAAATTTTTAAAAATATAGTAAAAGGTAATAGTATCAATTGTTAGTGGGTGAAAACATATTATTGCCTAAAGCAAACCCAAGACTAGATACAATACAGATCAGAAAATTTTTATTATTCAACTAAAGTTGTAAAAAAAAGTGAGCCTTTTTGCCTGTTCTCATGTTATCACTCAATATCTGAGGAACACAAAGCAATCAATGTAGAATTTTAAAAAGCATGAATGATCTCACAGCAATAGTGTATTCCATATAGTTCATCAATCTTATTCCTTCAATAAACATAGTGTTTTAAGTAAGATGAAAATAACAGTAGTTTCTATAACCTTAAAATCAAGGTGAAACAAACATCCTTGTGGTCCAATACCTTGTAAAATGTAACCAGATCACTAGATCAACATACTAGCATATAATTTTAATAATTTCTAGCAGCAAAACACCTGGAATAGCCATTAATAAATGTGTTCACTGGATTGTAGAATAATTTCTTTATAAGAAGCAATTTTTAAAAAGTACTCTAAAGTACAGTTCAACTGCAGGCAAACATGAAAGATATTAAAGATCTTGTTTATCTCCACTTTTCTCAGTGGAATCAGGTGCAACTGGAACCTTACTAGTTTCAACAAAAACAGATTCAAAGGCAGCTTCCTGTTCATCCAAAGAATCAGTAGCTGTGGATCCTTTAATTAATGTTGCGCCGGTCAACTTCGGTTGCTGCTTGGAAATTTTACTAGATTTCACTGTTTTTCTACCTCTTCTTTTACCAAGAATTTTGACATAATTAGCAGGTATAAGTCCTGTTGTTTGACCATCAAGACTAGCCAGAAGCCAACCACGCACTCTGGGTTGCTGTTCTGATGAAAGAAAAGACAGCCTTGTAATTATAACATACTTTGGAAGTCCAACAGAATAATGATAGTAAAATATTTAGTCAAATCTGGGTTACATTTATACAATAAATACATAAGCAAATAATATATACACATATTCAAAATCAAACGATAATAGACTTAAAATTTCTAGAATCCCTTCTTACAATTTATGCTTTTTATTTTATACCTATTGAAAAATTTTTTTCAACCTTGAAGAACATAAAGTTTCTATCAATTAACAGGGTCAGGAGATTCAGCTCTCCCAAAAGCTGAGAACTAACATCAATGTCTTTTATATTTTAAATTAGAATTTAAGAAATTAATTTCTCATTCCTTCTCAATAGGATTAGTTAAGGGTAAATATAGAAAATAAATATATACCCTCACATAAGCCAGCTTTCTTTACATACTTTTGGCCAAAATATAAAATTCATTATATGTGATTGTGATGAACAATCCTGAAGGTGAATGTTAATTTTAATGCAAGACAGGAAAAAGGAAGATCTCCGTTATCTCTAACAGAAAGTTATGACAGAAAGTTAAAGGCAATAATCTAAGCTTAAAGTAGAAAAGATCACTTAATATATTCAATTTTGTATTTTGGTATTCTCATACCTATCTTACCCATGTCTTTAAAAAGGTTTAACTGTTAGAGTTTTAGTTCAACATAATTTGGGCACAATAAGACATTTTAATGTTTAATATGCTATTAAAAAGAAAAAAAAGAAACACTTAAATTAAGCATGTCTGTGACGGATTTTGTTCTACATGTATATACTTAAGCAATGGAAAAAAGCAAAGAGGCAAAGCCAAAGTGTTAAGGGGCAATGTAAGTAGTAGAATAATCTGAGATATAACGTAGTAGAATAATCTGAGATATAACATTTTTCTGAATTATTGTAATTGAAAGAAACCACACTTGATCTTTATTCTTTATTTAGATTAATTAAAACTACCTGTATTAGTCCTATCTCTAACAACAAATTTCAAAATCATTCTTTTGAAATAAAAAATAGTAAGGTGCTATTTTCACTAGAAGAAAAACATGAATATAATGCCTAGAAGCCTAGGCTTTGTGTATGACAGGATGAGGGACACAGATTTAGCAAGTTTGATCCAAACTTTTCAATTATTTATACATTAAATTAATGATTTGAACATTGAAGGTATTTCTTTCCTTATGTAAAGACTGACTAAAACCAATTAAAGGCTAAAGCTTCCATTAATATAGATCATATGACAAAGAGCCAAAGTAACGGTTAAAAGTACAGGTTCTGAAGTCAAATAAATCTAGGTTCATAGTACAACTCCACTACATCTTAGTTTTAAGATAGTGGACAATTTATTCATAATTCTGAGTCTCAGTTTTCTTGTTTACAATGAGGACAATGGGGGTTCCCTGGTGGTATAGTGGCTAGGCTTCATCGTTCTCAACGCCATGGCCTGGGTTTGGTTCCCAGCATGGGAACCACCAAAAACAAACAAACATACAAAAATCAAATAAAATGGGGACAAGGTAATAACAGTACCCATCTCACAGCATTAATTATAAGGGTCAAATGTATGTAAAGTATAATGCCTTGTACATAGTAAGTATTCTATAAATGACAGCAGTTATTATTGTTACCAGGATCTTTACAAACAAAATGTGACTTTTAGTAGCAAAGCTTCTGAATCCCCACAAACACATAAAAGGTCCTTTTCTCTTTTTGTAAATTTGCAAAAATTTTGATCATCGTTACTGGGGAAAGTTGAAGAAAAAAAGGCCATTTTGCCTGAAGTCATTAAAAACTATCAGTGACTTAGTTCAAAAATAAACCTGAGATGTGTATAAATTTCATGCTGAGGTTCTTTAATACTTCATGACAGTAATTCCTAAAATATTCATGTGGAGTTTCTAAAGTAAACACTATTCAAATAAAAAGGAAAGCAATACCAGCCCTAGCAATCAAAGACAGATAGAAGTATTTAGATGATGCTAGGTAACTTCTTTCGTTTGTTAGGTTTGTTAAATTTAGTGTTTACCTTATGGTTTTGTGTGGGGATTAACAGAGTTTAGAAGTCAAGTGTTTTGCATTAAGAGATTATATCAACAAGATCCTTCCTTATCTCAGTGAAATATTATTGGAACAATTCTGTTGGGGCATTTCTCCCTAACTCCCCAGAGGTTTGGAAATTCTAATCTAAATAGACACCAAAAAGAAATCCTAGTAAGTACTTCTAAATTAGCTAACAATGATCTTTATTGCAGTTTTTAATACTTCATTTATAAATTCTAAGAATTCACAGATAATTCCAATTTATTCATGTTTTGTTACCTTTGAGAGCTAAGTTTAGCATATCACCAGCACGAAAAGAAATTTCTTCTTCAGATAAAGCAGCAAAATCATATTCTGCTCTAGCAACTACATGGTCATCCTCACCACTTGCCCAGTTGGTGCTATCTATAAACCAAATTAAGAATTAAGATTATGTTAGTAAAATTTACAAAAGGAAAATGCAGGTATTTCACTGGCTATGGTTTGCAAACTGCATAAATTTATTTGCAGCAATAATTCACCCCCAAAATATTAATAAATTCTATAATTAACATTATGTAAATCAACAATATGTTCACTAGAATATCTATTGTAAACATTTTCCTTTTCTTCAAGATCAAAATTTTAAGCAACCTTACTGTAAGCCAGGAGAGTTGGCAAATTTTTTCTAGAGTCAGACAGTAAATATTTCAGGCTTTGCAGATCATGAGGCAAACTGAAGATACTGTATGTAGTTACTAATACAATGAAAGCAAAAAACTTTTCCATAAATTTTTGACAAAACTCAAAATGTAGTAAAAGTAAGTTATTTTTCTTATAATACTGAGAAGAATGAAATATCTGGGCATAGGATAATATAATATCTCACTTAATTGGAATTCAAAGTTTTTCCTATAATCAATACCAATTGCAAATGTTCATCTGTTAATGCTCATTCATAATGAGATTCACCTCTGAAAATGTTTTTTCACATAGATAGGTACTGACAGATCCTGCACTAAATTTTCATGTAGACAGGTACTGACAAATCAATGCACTGAATTTGTAGTTTTAATTGAGCATATTCATCCATAAGATGAATAAAGTAGAATTCTATGCTCTTCTTTTGAAATTACCTTTTACCATGTCATTACATTATAGAGAGTAATCATATCCAAATGAAGATTAAGTGGCAGTTTCTCAATCTCACAGTTCAATGGGCTTTGAAATGTGGAAATTTCCTCTGTACTTGCATGGATGTCCCCAAAACACTGTACTCTACCATCCTTCATCAACTGCTACTTTCACCTTGTTTCCTTCACAGAGGATTCTTTGTTGTTCATATGACATGCCAGGCATATGACTATTTAAATAGCTTTGCACTTTTGCTGTTCCCTATGCCTCAAATAATTCCCTTGAGTAGCTGCATGGCTTACTCTTTACCTCCAGGGAGGCATTCCCTAACTGGTGTAGTACTGTAACCCGACTTCCTACCTCTGGCTCTGCAACACTTTCCCCTGCTTTATTTTTCCTTTGGCACTTACTACCTTCTGACTTTTTACGGCTGACCCTTAAACAACAAGAGGGTTAGGTGGGTGACCGTCCCCCACTGCCCCGCCCCGCCAGACTCTAAAATCCATGTATAGCTTTTGACTCTACAGGTGGCCCTTTGCATCTGCAGATTTGACCAACCACGAATGGAAAACAGTATTTGCCATTCGTGGTTGGGAATTCAAAAATGCTGTTTTTGATTTACGATTGGTTAAATCTGTAGATGCAAAACCTGAAGACATGACAGGCTGACTATATTTAGTGAAAAAATATTTGCATATAAATGGACGCTGAAGTCCACTCATGCTGTCCAAGGGTCAACTGTATGTATTTTACTTATTAATACTTGCTTTTTGCTGTCTCCTCGACTATAGTCATAAGGGTGGGGATTTTAAAATCTCTTTTATTCACTGCTACATCCCTAGCTCCTAGAATTGTGTCTGGCACATACTAGGCCCCTCCCAAATAGTTACTGAATTAATGAGTATTATTTCTCTAATAACCCAAATTTAAAAGTCTAGGACATTTTGATTCCCTTTATGTGTATCTAGCCAGATACTATATCTGTCCAATCTACTGTATCTATTCTGCTTTTCAGATACCCTAGTTCAGGACTTTATTATTTTAGTCAAATGCAAAAGCATCATAACTGATGTCCCCAAATTAATAAATATTTATTAAGTACATTCTATGTCCCAAAGCAGGTTGTGAGCTTTCAGGGAATACAAAGGTAAACATAGCCTAAAATTCTTTATGAGTCTTACCAACCAATTTGAACCTGTTTTAACCTACACTGACCTATCTTAAACACTTGAGACAGAAAGACCTCTTTAGAACACTTCATATATGTCATAAGCTTGCTTAAAACAAGCCACAAAACAAACAAAAAAAAACATCCTTTCCTTATGAAGATTAAGAGCTTCCATTATCAGCCTTCAACCTAATTTCTTAGGCTTATTATTCTTTTATTCTATACTACAGGACAGCTGCTTAACAAATCTCATATTTCCTGCCTATGTCCTTTTGTTCAAGCTGTTCCCATCTGCTTGACGGTCTTTTTCCCCTACCCAACTGATGAAATGCTACTTATCCTTCAAAAATCTAACTTAAACACCTCTTATTCCTGGATATGCATAGCAAAAACAAAAAACATAAAACAAACAAAAAAAAAAAACCCCTTCACTTTTAAACTGAAATAGCACTCTGTACCAGCTGAAAGAAGGGGTTTAATAATCAAACAAGCCTAGGTTTGTTTCTGGTTCTACCTTATTAAAGATATGACCTTTGGCAAATGACTCCCCTGAACCTCAGTTCTGTCATTTGTAAAACGAAGATAATTCCTATCTCTTAAGAACTAAATGAGATAAAATACACAAAATATCTGGCAGTGTGTTGCATATAAAAAAAGGCTCAAGGCTCAATAAACCTATGTCTCTCTTCAACTGCCGTATTCCTTATCACAACCTTTCTGTCTCATTACAATTACCTGAATATGTGTCTTAACCATTTCTGCACAAATAAGTTTCAGAAAGATATGGGGGTTATATCCTGTGTATCTTTATGTTCTCCACAGCATCAAGTTCAGTATCTCATAAACAGTAGTCAGGTAATGCGTACTGTTGTACTGAGTGAACAATGAATAATAAATCAACAAACCTGTTTTTACTATACATTCCTCTTCCAGTTTTGAAGTTCTTAACTGAAAATATAACTGGATCAAAATATTATATACAAATAAATACAAAGAATGCTAATTTTACAAATCTATTCTCAAAATTTGAGACTGTTATGTGGTTTCTGAACCCATTCTCTTATTCTTACCTGTTATTTCATCACTGTGAGTAGATAGCAGTTTCCAGATGAGGTAAGGACCACCAAGGATAACAGCAAAAAACAAGAATATTGGCCAAGATTTTGCTGAGTTAGCTGCTCTGTCCTCGGCATCAAGGCAAGCTACAGTTCCTTCACTTTCTGCCCACAGGTCCTCATTCTCAGAGCCTCTTCTTAAACCTATCATCCACTGCAACCGTCTGTAAAGATACCTTATAGTCCTCACTAATGCAAAGGCTGAAAAAACCTTTGTGAAGTGTATTTTTAATCGGGAAAAATGATTTGCTACATCCAATATAGCTCTAAAACTGTTATAGACAGCTGAAAAGGTAGCATCCATCATCATACTGACAGATGCAAATGCATGCACAATACTTTCAATGGACTGAAATGCACCTCTGCTACTTTCTTCAGCTTGCTGAACAAATCTACTAGGTGGAAGATCATCTACACGGAGGCGGTTATAGCTTAACCCATTATATCCATAACTATAAGGACTATAGCTTCCATAAAATGAATTTCCATAGGCACCATATCCTGAAGAAAATGAGCCGTAAGCAGGTCTGAAAGTGTTCACATTGCTACTTCCTGTCTGCTGTGATGGCCTTGGAAGAATAGGTGGGGGCACTCTGGTAAGTGTTGGTTGTCCAGGTCTTGTCAATAAAGTAGGACCCAAATCAGCAGATCTAAAACCAAAAAAGATTCAAAATAGTAACTTAAACACATAGTAGATTCAATTCAAATGAACTATTAAACACCTTTTATGTCTAGTATTATGACAGATTCTACTAAAGTTGGGTTAAGAGTAAGGAATAGTCTCTAACATCCAGTTGCTTAAAATCTCAGTGTTAAGACAAAATGGAGAAGATAAAATAGCTGAATGAATTCTGCTATTTTCTTGTTTACTTATGCTGGCATTATTAGTATTATCCTCAATCCGTGGTTTCTTTTTAAGGTATTTTTCCATTTTTTCAGGGCTGGTAGCTAAGATATTTGCCTATCCTTGCACCTAAATGGCACTATTATAATTACTATAGTTCAATGTTCTTTATCTTTAAAGAGTGTTTTAGCTATCTGACCCTGTGAATTTCCATATACATTTTAGAGTCAGAGCTTGAAGGTCTATAACCTATAACCCCCTTAGCCCCCCCAAAACCCTACTGAAATGCTGTCTGGGATTACAGTGACTACCATGTGACTACACAGAATCAGTTATATCCAGGTATATCTAATGCAACAACAACAAAAAAATTACAGTGGAGGCAAAATTTGTCAGCCTGTCCTCATATGGATCTTTTGGATTTTTTATTTTTATAAATGGTACTCCTTTAAAATTCAATTTGTTGCTGCTACGTAGAAACAATTAATTTAAAAAATATGGTCCTTGTACCCAGCAACGTTGTTCTGTATTCTTCTTTGGATTTTTCAGAATCTTAAGGATTTGCAGTCATATTGTATGTGAATATTTACAGGTTTATTTCTTCTTAAATTCTTAACACCTTTGATTATTAAGATTTCATACCTAGGACACAGAAGTTACAAAGGCTACTATCGATTTATGATGTCCTTAATCTAATTTTAGGAAATGAAATGATTTGAAGCTGGGCTTCTGTTTCTCTGAGGGCCTATTCTTTTATACCCTCATGTCCAGATTTATTTTTTCAGGGTCCTAACATAAGAATTGAGTAATTTATCAGCACTTCCTCTTAGAGGACCTCTGAACTCCAACCATGATCCAAAAGTCTATCAAAAGTACTATTCAACTAGCTTCTCATCACTTAAGCTGCTGCTTCTGGAACCAGCAGAAGCTTCTATGGGAAAAGTGTTTTCAAAAGCCATGCTCACCTTTGTGGATTTCATTTGTTCCTGGATCTGGGCTCCACAAATCTTTACCTTCTTATTTTCTCTATAATGTCTTCAAACAGATGTTTTTATATTCTGCTTAGCTTTTCTATTTGTCCTCAGTAGTGTATTTTTTCCCTAAATTACTTATTCTGCCATCATCAGAAGTCCTTTCTACAATTCTTTGTCCATACTTTGTACAGGACCTTATGTTTGTTTACACATTATTCCTCATCTACAAGGTGAGCTCCTCAAAGGTACAGGAGTTTTCCTTGTTTCTCTATTACCTACTCTAGTGCTTAACATATAATTGATACTGATACCAGCACTATGATGGAGTCTCTCATTAGTGAATATTTAATAAACAGGCTAATAATAGAAATAATTCTTTCTTTACATATTTTGTATCATTTCATAAAATTGCGACAAATGTTATTTTTAAAATTATAGGGAAAAAGCAAACATTTAATAAGAAAAAAATAGAGAATTTTGCTTTTACTCTTCTCTGGTTTTAATGCTATTTTGGGCACACTCAAGTATACTCACTGTGCATACACATTCCTGTTTTCTGTTATAGCCAGCAAAATAAGAACTAAAAGATCCTATGACTTAGAAGAACAAAAGATGTATCTCAATGTTGAATGTTTAAAAAATATCCCTTACCAACTTTTTAATTTTGAAAAATTTCAAACATCAAAAAAATGTGAAAGAAAAGTACAACGAATATCCACATATTTTCCATCTAGACTCAACAACTGCTACTGTTTTGCCACATTTGCCTTCTATCTCTAGTCTTTTAGAAATTCTTAAACCATTTGAAATTAACATGTAGACTTGATACAATACTCCTAAATCTCTCAGTATGCATAGCCTAAGAATAAAGATATTTCATATAAAACTACAATACAATTTTTCCATTTCTGAAAATTAACCATTCTATATCATCTATTGTCCAACTGATATTCAAACATACCCATTACCCTCAAATGTCTTTATTTAAATAGCTTTATGGAGATAGAGTTCATACCATAAAATTTACCAAAGTTTAAAATTAAATAGTTTTGTATTTCAGGGTTGTACAACTATCACCATACATAATTCCAGAATATTTCATCACCCCAAAAAGAAATCCCATATTCATTAGCAGTCACTCCCCATTTCCTGCTCTACCCCCAATCCTAGGCAACTACTAATCTACTTTGTCTCTATAAGTTTACCTAATCTGGACATTTCATACATAGTCAGTTCTTGTTATTTGCTATGGTTATATTCTATAAATCTGCTGCAAACATGGAATAGCAAATATGGAATCACTGCTCCTGGAGGAATCAATGCTCCTTGGAAATAGCAGACAGTACCTCAGCACTACGCTTAAGGGCCATTTTAAAACAGCAAAATCATCAACAAAAATGTGAAAAATGTAGCACTAAACAGACTGCAAAAAGGACTCCTGTTTACATTATGAGAGCTGAAACAAGAAACCAGAGTACTGCTTTGTCAACCTCAGCTGAGAGATAATTCAGACTTTTGCCACTCTATGTACACCTGCCAATGATCACGAAAGTACAAGTAATGTTTTTTTGGGGTTGCACACAAATTTGAGTAGAATTTGCAAATACAGAATCCATAAATACTGAAGCTCTACTGTAAATGAAATCATTACAATATGTAGTATTTTGTAAATGCTTCTTTCACTTAGCATAATGTTTTGAAGGTACATCCATATTGTAGCATGTATCAGCACTTCATTCTCTTTTATTGCCAAATTATATTTATACATCAGTCAATGGACATTCAAGTTGTTTCCACTTTTTGGCTATTATAACTAAGGGTATTATGAACATTTATGTGCAAGTTTTTGTATGGACATAAGCTTTCATATCTCTTGGGTATACCCATACATATCCACATGTGGACTTACTGAGTCACTTAGTAACTATATATTTAACCTTCTGTGGAACTGGCAAATTGTTTCCCAAAGTAACTGTACCATTTTACATTCCTACCAGCAGTGCATAAAGTTTCCAATTTCTCCACATCTTTGCCAACACTTGTTATTGATTACATCCATTTTTTTACTATGTTCATTCTAATGGATGTGAAGTGGTACTTCGCTGTGGTTTTAATTTGCATTTTTCCTGATGGTTGATGTATCTTTTCATGTGCTTGGCCAGTTTCAGATCTTCTGTGGAGAAATGTCTATTCAGATACTTTACCTATTTAAAATATTAGATGAGGTCACAGATAATGGCTGACCTGGGCCTGCACTGGAGCCCCTCCCAAGAACCAATATACAGGAGGTTGGCTTCAGACCACAGCAGAGCACCACCCAATTAGCCCCACAAACAGCACACCCAGTGGGCAGTCTCAACAGACACCAGAGTCCACGGGGTGATTCCCACTCAGTGGGGTAAGCCCCTTTCACAGCAGTCCATAAACTGTGGATGTGGCCAAACCCCACAGCCAGTCAGCCTAAGGGTCAATCCCACCCACTGACATGCCAATATCAATCAAGGCATAACTATAACAGGAGGGCCCACACAACCAAAACGAGGGACATTCCTGGAATACCCAGCATAGGTGACCAGGGAAGACTGTGCCACCAGGTACTACAGGGCACCTACCTTAAAGCTACTTGGCCAAGACTGGGAAATATAGCAGATCTACCTAATACATAGAAACAAACACAGAGAAGCAGTCAAAATGAGGAAACAAATTAATATGTCCCACATGAAAGAAGAGAAAACTCCAGAAAAAGAACTAAACAGAATTGAGGTAAGCAATCTACCAGAGACAGAGTTCAAAACACTGGTTATAAGAGTGCTCAAGGAACTTAAGTGAGAACTACAACAAATAGATAGCAAGCATAATAAAGGACACAGAAACCATAAAAGAATCAGTCAGAAGTGAAGAATAAAATAACTGAAATGAAGAATCACTAGAAGAAATCCCAGCAAGACTAGATGAAGCAGATGATCAAATCAGCAACTTGGAAAGCAAGGTAGCAGAAAACACCCAATAGGAATAGCAAAAGGAAAAAGCAATCCAAAAAAATGAGGATTGTTTAAGAAACCTCTGAGACTACATCAAGTACAACAACATTCACATCATAAGGGTACCAGAAGAAGAGAGAAAGCAAGGGATTGAGAACCTATTGAAATAATGACTGAAAACTTTTGTAACCTGACGAAGGAAACAAGACATACAAGCCCAGGAAGTGCAGAGAGTCCCAACAAGAAGAACCCAAACAGGCCGACACCAAGAACAAATAATAATTAAAATGGCCAAGGTTAAGGACAGAGAGAGAATCGTAAAAGCAGTAAGAGAAAGGAAACTAATAACTTATAAGAAAGCTCCCATAAGAGTATCAGCTGATTTCTAACAGAAATTTTGCAGATCAAAAGGGATTGGCACAAAATAAAAGTAATGAAAAGCAAGGACCTACACAGCCAACATTACTCTACCCAGGAAGGCTATCATTTAAAATCGAAGGACAGATAAAGAGCTCCCCAGACAAGAAAAAGCTAAAGGAGTTCATCACCACCAAATCAGTATTATAAGGAATATCAGAAGGACTTTAACATGGAAAAAAAAAATCAATAAGTACAAATCTATCAACAATTACTTTCAATGTTAATAGATTAAATGCTCCAATAAAAAAGAGAGGATGGCTGAATGGATAAGAAAACAAAACCTTTACCTACGCTGCCTATAAGAAACTCACTTCAAATGGAAAGGCATACACAAACTGAAAGTAAAGCGATGGAAAAAATCATTTCATGGAAATGGAAAAGAAAAAAAAAGCTGGGGTAACAATAGTTATACCAGACAAAATAGACTTTGAATTAAAACAAAGGCTACAACAAGATACACAGAAGGACCCAGTAATCCCAGTTCTGGGTATTTAACCAGACACCCAAAACTCTACTTCAAGGGGATGTGTGCATACAAATGTCCATTGCAGCATTACTTACAATGGCCAAGATGTGGAGGCAGCCTGGGGAGGGGTGTCCATAATGGATGAATGAATAAAGAGGAGGTGGTATATATATATGTACAATGGAATATTGCTTGGTCATGGAGGGGAATGGGTTCTTGCCACCTGCAGCAACATGGGTAGACTTGGAGGGTATTATGCTAGGTGGAGTACGACAGATAAAAGACATATGTGCTGTGATTTCACTTACAAATAGAATCTAAGGAACAAAATAGAAACAAACTTAAGAGATACAGAGAATATTTTGATAGTTGCCATATGGGAGGGGGTTTGAGGAGGTGGGTGAGAAAGGGGAAGGGATTGAGAAGTACAAATTGGTTGTTTCATAGCAGTCATGGGGATGTAGGGTAAGGAATATAGTCAATTATGTTGTAATAACTATGTATGTTATCAGATGGGTGCTAGATTTATCAGGTTGACAGATGGGAGGGGAACTGAGGGATAGGGTGAAGAAGGTGAAGAGATTAAGAAGTACAAATTGGTAGTTATAAAACAGTCATGGGATGTAAGGTAAAGCATAGGGATAAAATGGCAATAACTACGTATAATGCCAGGTGAGTACTAAACTAGACAGGAAAAATTGCTTCTTAAACTATACAATGTCTAACCATTTTGCTGTACAACTGAAATTAATATAAAATAAAATTAAGGGAGTTCCCTGATGGTGTAGTGGCTTAAGGCTTCGGCGCTGATGCTGTCAGCGCTGTGGCCTGGGTTTCGATTCCTGGCCAGGGAGCTACCCATATACCAAAAAGCAAAAAAAAAAAATTAAATGTCAACTGTAATGGAAATATTTTTAAAAAGGAGGGATAGGTTAGTGGTCCAAATTTCTAGGTATAAAGAAGTAAGTCATGGAGATATAATGTACAGCATGGGGAATACTGTTAATAACACTGTGATAGCCTGGTATGGTGTCAGATGGTTGCTGGACTTATTGTGATCACTTCTTTAGGCATATAATGTTGAACACCTAGAAATGATATAATGTATGTTAGCTACTTTAATAACAATTTTTAAAAAATAAAATATTAGGTGACTTGCCCTTGTATCATGGAATTATGAGAGTCAAAATGTCTTTTAGGTTTTTTTTTTTAAACAAAAATTCTACTGAAGTTCACACATTGCATTTGGTTGTCTCCTTATGTCTTTTAAATTAGAACAATCCCAGTTTTTGAAATGTCCTTGACTTTTTAAAGAGTCTAGCCAGTTTTCTTCTAGGATGCCATACATTACGGATCTATGTTTTCCCAAAATGTTGCTTAAATGTACCTCTATCCTCTGTAATTCCAGTTAAAGTAAAGATTGCATTTAAGGTCTGATTAGAATCAGGTTAACATTTTTGGCAAGAATAATTCATGGGTGATGTTGTTTTCTTTGTATTGTATAATATCAAATAAAAAAATGGAACAAAATTTTAAAAGAGTCAGTGGACTACCAAATAGGGTAGTATATTCAGGTTTTGATAAAGCAGCTAGCACTAAAGTAGGGGCAATGAGAGATTTAAAAAAAAGGGGGGGACCAACAAGCAATACCTACATTTATAGAACACAAACTAAACAGAAATATAAAATGATGAGGGAGGGCAGTAAAGCTATGGACCTACTCAATTCTGGGTCTAGAATCAGGCAGTGACAGCAAGGGCTTCCCTAGGCTTCCAGAAAGTAACAAAAACTAAGTGTTCCATTCAATGGAACTAGTTTACTGCTTGAGGCTGGGGACTGGGAAGGGCCACCTTGACTCCCAAAAAGAGATTATAAAATGTGGTGACAACAGTTTAGGATTTTTAGAAAGTTACAGAACTAAGAATGGGAGAGGATTCTGATAAGGCCTCAAGCCTAGAAACTGAAACAAGTTAACTAGTCACTCAGTAACTTAATCTTTGATATCATTAATCTAAGGCACCATTTTTATGCCTGATTCTTACATGGGGGATGAGTGCTGAGGGAGCATATAGTGGCAACAGAAAACCTACCAGATAGACAAGAATGTAGAAGAAAGGAAAGAAGAGAAAAGAGAACTAAAAAATTCCAACTCAAAATGAACATCTCAAAAATGCCACAAATTAAAGAAAAACTAAGAAATGAAGCTAACAAAAATCAGCAATGGGAATGAAAACTCATTCAAAGAAAAACTAATTTTATATAGTAGATCAAGAGACTCTAAATAGGTTTAAAGTGGTCAAAGAGACAATGAAGCAATAATATCTTTGAAGTAAAAATTAAAATGAAATAAAAACATATGAATATGAAAAGCATTTCATTACAAATTTTAGACATGATGCTCACAGCCATAGGTGTTATCTTGCAACTATGAGGCAAGAAAATTAGTTGTTATATACTAAGGAACAGAGTGGAAATACTGAACTTGGGGAATTCCACTTCAAGTAAAGGCATTTTAGGTAATTAGACTAATCCTTACACTGAAAACTAGAAAAGCTAGAAAAAAACAGAAAATTATCTGTTTAAAGCATGAGAGAAAAAAGGCATAGAGGAATCATGGAGCCAAGATCCAGCAAAAAAAGAGGTAAACAGAGAGCCCACTTTGAGATGTTTCTCAAGGGACAAGGGACAATTTTGGAAGAGATGGCTGACAGGATGAGAAGCTAAGCAGAATTTTTAATAGACCACATGGGCTAAGGAGACAAAAGCTACAGGTCCATACCAAAGAGGAGGGCCAAGGTAACCCTCTATACTTCAGACTGGGACCTTAAAGGGCCATATGCTAGGAGTAAGGGTGAGAAGATTTATAAGAAATAAGACTAGCTTTGGTAGGAACTAAAACCACAGTTTCAAATCAGCTCAATTCTTGATTGTATTCAAATGATCCTAGATTGCTAGTGGCCCAAGGTGCCTGACAAAAGTAAAACTCTGGAGAAAGATACCATCCTTGGCTTCAAATCGTCTAAAATTGTCTATGCACAATGTCCAGCTCTCATTAAACAATAATTGGGTTGATACGCTGACAAAACTACATGTTTAAAAAAAAAGAGCAATATCAGACAATACAAAGAGACTCATGGGGGATATAGATAATGGGAGTTACTGGGCAGAGACTTTAAACAACTGTGATCAATATAAAGACAAGATTGAGAGTTTTCAGCAGAGAAAAGAAATTATAAAGCAGAACCAAATGGAAATTCTAAAACTAAAAAATAAATACCTGAAACCATGAACTTAGTGAATGGCTGAATACCAGATTAGACATATTAAAGGAAAACTATTAGTGAATTAGAAGAGAGTTCAGGAGAAAATACCCAGAAGGAAGCATGAGTAACAAAAGGATACACTGGAGAAAAAAAAACAGTCAGATATAGGTATACAGAGAATATATACATAACTGGAGTTAAAGGAGTGAAAAGATGATGGACAGATGTAATAAACAGATAATGGCTGACACTTACCTGAAATTAAGGAAAGACATGTAGTCAGGTTCAAGTGTCTCTATGAATCTCAACCAAAAAAAAAAAACCCCAAAACAAAACACAAAGAAAATCACAGTGAGGCTCAACAAAATATAACCACTAAAAATAAAAGACAAAGAGAAAATCTTGAAAGCAACCAGAGAATTAAAAAATATTCCTTTTGAAGGAATAAAAATAAGACAGAGATGGCCAAAACTATTAGAAAGCTGTTAACAGATCTCTTTACTTCTTGTTAACTAAGCAACAAACGTCTTAATAGTCCAAAGCATAGTACAACAGATACTGTTACTTGTAACAGAAAGTATTTTTTAATCTAATGTTTAATAGGTGTTCCAGAAGAAGAGATGGGAAAGAATAGTGCTCAAACAATACTTACAGATATAACTGGTGAGAATTTTCCTAAATTAAAAAGTTATGTATCCTCAGGTTGAACACGGGGGTTCTTAGCATGAACACTGTAGCTACTGAGCTGGAGGGAAAAATACACATGTGTACACATATAGGGGTGCCAAAAAATATATACACATTTTAAGAGATTTTATCTATGTATTGCTTTTTGAAATTGAATTGAATTATAGTAGCAATGTGTAGTATGATGTTCATTCAAAAAATGGCATTAATCAAATGAATGCTAGCACCACCATGTGTCAGGCAGGACAATCAAAGAAAATGACGGAGGCACTGTTGTCATTAAAGGAGTGCAAGACAATTTTGAAGTGGTTATTTGAAATTTGAGACTGTTGTACAAGTTTCCCCCATGTTCTCTTGACTTAACACCCCTTGACTTCTACCTATGGGGGACCTTAAAGGATGTGGTGTACCACAGAAAGCCAGCTACCCTGGCAGTATTTGGGAAGAAATTGAAATGGCATGTGCAGCAATACAAGTGGATACTTTCGTCAGCATTGCTCAAGCAGTAGTTCTCTGTAATCAGAAGTGTGTGGATGCTGATGGTAACTACTTTGAGGACCTCTTGTAATTGCAGAAGTCAAATGTGACTTGGATTCATTTTCTGTTATCGGTATATATTGAATATTACAATTTTAATAGTTTTCTCTTTTCTTAAAATGTGTATACATATTTTTGGTACCGTGTGTGTGTGTGTGTGTGTGTGTGTGTGTGTGTACAATGTATATCTGCATATTCATACCCAGATAGACCATAATAAAGCTGCAGAGGACCAAGGTATCAGGTAAAATCTTAAAGGCTACTAAGGAGAAGACAGTCTACCTATAAAGGAATAAAAGCTACATAAATCTGATACAAAACCAGAAAAGTACAGTAGTACAAAGAAAGAAAATTACAGGCCAACTTCACCTTGGAAACTATATGTAAAGATCCTAAAATATCAGAACAGAATTCAGCATTGTATTTACAAACTAACCACAATGAAGCAGAGTTCATCCAGAAATGCAAGGATGATTCAACAGTAGAAAATTAACAGATGCAAAAAACCATTTTCGTATTAAAAGAAAAAGACATATAATGATTTCAATAGATGCAAAAAAGCCATTCATAAAATGTAATATTCCTTCATAATAAAAATCTGAGAACAAGGTAGAGAGCTAGAAGTTCAACAGGAAATCTATCAAAAACAAAAAGCAAACACCATACTTAATTGTGAAACTTGAGAAGCATTTCAATGAAAGTCAGGATCCATGCGAGGATGTTGGTTATCTATGCTGGCTTATTTGTAAATAATAAGGTTGTCAAAATGGAACACAAGAGAATTGCACTTAAACCATCAGAACAAATTGTCTGAATTATGCTGAATATCTAAATCATAAAAGATGGGAAAGGACTTCATGGAGACAGTTACCAAACATTATTTAAGGTAAGAAAAGGTAAAAATTCTCACCAACTGTACTTTACACAATATTCACAGATGAAAAGACTTGATTATTAAAAAAAGTTCCAATAAAATATAAAGTTCCAATATAAATCCCAGTAGGTCTTTTAATAAAGGCTGAAGGTTAACAGGCAATTTTGAAGAATAGCAATGTGTGGAGGCTCTTGACATACCAGGTATCAAAACTTGATAGACTGTGATGCTGGCATAAGAATAGATAGAACAATAGAACATCAGAGAGTCCTGCAAATAGAACCACACATTTAGGATAACTTGATGTGATATAGACAGCATTATAAACTAGTATGGAATAGACAAATGATACTAGGATAATTATGTGTTCACAGGAAAAAAATTAGATTCCCTATTTCACACGGATTTTTGTACAACAAAGTCAGTTCCAGGTGCATTAAAGATACGAATGTGAAAAGTGGAACATTAAAAGAAAATACAGGGAAAAGTTTTCCTCATTTGAGACAAAAAAAGTACAAATAATAAAAAATGAAAATTTGGCTATATTAAAAGTATATGTATAATGAAAATGAACATGAATATAAAGACAAGCCATAGACTGAAAGATATTAAAAACATATAAAAATAGGATCAGTATGAACAATAAAGTACTCCTACAAATTGATAAGCAACGATAGCTCCAAGAGAAGAGTGGACAAAGATAACAAAAAATTAAAATGACTAATATATGTTCAAAAGATGCTCAATCTTCTTAGTAATCAGAAAGTGTAAATTAAAGATAAAAATACTATTTCATATCCATTAGATGGGCAAATACAGTGCTAAAAAATAACATCATTGATGGGAACCAAAATTGTGCCACCCCAAAATATACCACTTGAAATATTAATTTTAAGCTGGTTATTTTAAGCTGAACAAAAGACTCAGAAAGAACCTTTGATTTTCCCCCTAACTGCAGAAAAAAAATTTAGATAGAGGACCTTCTCCAGGTAGAAAGGTAACATAGATAATTACAGTTTAACATAAACTAGTGTGGGACAGACAGGATGGAACCTAGCAAGGCTCATGTGTTCAAAGTCCTCTCAGTACACTATTAAAGATGGCCCAGCAAACATTTATTTACCAAACATTTGCTTTTCCTTGTCCACTGAATCGCCTTCCTGCCCTTTAATGCCCTCCGCCCCAACCCCTTCTTCTTAGTCCGCAATGGTATATAAACCTCAATTACCCAACGTGTCTTTGGGTCTCATATTCTTGTGGCACCACCACATGTACATCCATAATAAATTTTAGACATTTTCTTCTGTCAATCTTTCTCTGTTAAATGAATTATTAGTCCAGCCAGAACTTAAGAAGGTGGAAGGAAAAGTTATTTTTTTACAACCCCACAGTATCAAGTGCTGGAAAGAATGTAGAAAAACAGAATACCTTGCTAGTGCAAAGTAAAAACTGGTACACAACCATTTTGGGGAACCACTTGGCAATGGCCAGAGCTTGAAGATAAGTATACCCTTCCACAACACAATTCCACTCCCAGGAACACATTAGAAAACATCTTGAAAATGGGGACAAGGAGAAAGGCACAAGAATGTTCAGTGTAGTTTTTAAGATATAATCTAATACCACAACAGGACAAAGAAACAGTTTATCCTACAGAAATTAAAATGAACTACAGATATATGTATGAACAAGGTAAACCTCAAAATTGATAATAACAGTGGAAACAGTTTGCAAAATAATAGTTTGAATATATAATATATATTTAATAATGTGTACTGTATGTATGTGTGCGTATTTATATACACACGCACACACACATACATACACACATAACATACACAGAAACCTAAGTACTAAAGTATAAAATAAAGCATAAAGACTACTGGATATACTAAACACCAAATAGGGGCAGTAGTTACTGATGGAAAGAAGAATGGAAGGATTTATCTATTTCTCTAATTTTCATTCTTTTTTAAATCTTGAGGCAAATCTGGCAAATATGTTATATATTTCATAAAGCTAGGAGTGAATACACAAGTATTCATTACCTTTCTTACCAATCTCTGTGTTTAAAATAATTCAAAATGAAAAAAGTGGGAAAATGGTTAATTTTACATAAACAGCACTTTAAATAGATTCAAGAATAAAACCTCTCTCTTCCAAAAAGCAGGTTAGATTTTTAATAAGTCAAATCACTCATAAAAAAGGTAGTGGAAAGTGTCACCCCAGCTTAACAACATAATTAAAGCTTATTAGTTAAGTATCTATCATTACTAAATTAAGTAGCTGTTGTTTTCAAGCATCTTAGCGTTTAAATAAAAGATTACAAGATTTTAGAACACAGCAGAAATACATTCTAGGATAATGGGAATTTTTGTGTTAGGTGTTGTGACATACGAGTCTTATCATCTGAATTAAAATGTCCAGGTCCACTCAACGCAAAACACAAGGCTGTGAAACTCTTCTCTTTTCTATTTCAACCTTTTATGAGTTGCAGATCTCTTTAACACTGATTAAAAACAACAAAAAACACAGGCCTTAGAAAAATCACACAAAGGCTACCCGTAAGACTCAGATTTAGAACTCTCGCTTTAAAGCTGCTTCTGAAAAATCTCTGCTGAAAACACTGCTGAATTACGCTGGGAAAAAATGCAAAGTGTACATACAGGCTTAGGCTGCAGTTGTATAAAAGTGACCTTTTGGGCTTTCCACCAACTCGAGAGGTTGTTAAAAGATTTACAGAGACTTTTCTCCCTTTTGAGCCGGGCCTGGACAAATACCACTCTCAACTGCTACAGATCAAGAATCTAACGCTTTAAAGGGGATCCAGCGGTACCGTCAAGGTGTCCCGCAAACAGAAAGGGGTAGGAAGCCGCCCCCTTTCTTCCAAGCACCGGCACCAAGAGAGGCACGCAGGAGCTCCCTGGAGAACGTCGCTATCAAGAAAAGTCGAGTCAGACACTGTGGTCAGACACCGAAATTCCCCTCAATAAGCCACCCTGGCCCCAACTCTATCTCCTCAAGGTTGGGGGCTAGTTGAGAGGGGGAGGGGAAACCTCGCCCCAACGACGGCCTCAACCGTCTCCTGCCAAGTCCTCGTTCCGGCCCACCAAACTCGCGGCCTGAAGTATCTCATACTCACTGGAAAGTGGGGCCGGGTCCTGGTCCCGGCCCGGCCCCAGGAATTCGACGGGTCTCCCAGGGTTTCGGGGGAGGTGGCGGCTGGGACGCCATCTCCTCCACCTCCGCTCGGCTGCCGCTGGGTGTTACGGCTCTCCAGGCCCAAGTGCACCAGCACCTCGCGCGCCAGGCACAACAGGCAGAACACCGAGCCCTCCACCTCGCTCATCCCTAAAGTCAGTACTTGGTTTGCGGTGCTTTGCCAGCTAGGACCAGAGGATAGGAAGATGCCACTAATCCGTGGCGGGAGAAAAGTTCTCATTTGCCCTAGAAAGAAATTCCATTCCAAACTTCATCGATAAGGTAAGTGTTCATCGATATTTCGGGCAGCGGCTACAATGTCTTAGACCTGGGTGTCCCAAGGAGGCTTCTCTGTGACTAGTCAGTCCCGCTTAGGTCCGGACTTCTGTCCCACGCACTCCTACATCCGCGGGAGAGGCGGGGTGCGTGGCGGCAGGCCAGGAAGTGTTACTGGTTTTTGTTTGTTTGTTTGTTTTTACTAACAAGCAAGGGATAGTTCATTCAGTCCTCCCGAGACGGGGTGCTGGTACTTTCGTTCATAAAGTTCTCGTTTCCTTGGGGAACAAAATTTCTAGACGGAATAGGTGCGTTGTCTTTAGTCTTCCCCGTTCCCTCTGAGGGGCCCTAAGGGGTTAAATCTCAGACTCCGGCGTCCTGGGAGAAGGTGAGGCAGGGAGGTCCGAGGTGAGGGGTTTGCGGACTGGGTGTGGGAGAGGTCTGGTTGGAGAGGATTGTTTCCTTCCTGCGGATCTTTGTTAGCAAGGAGGGGTGATTGGGAAGTTTCTTAGACTTGACGGAAGCAGGGAAAGGGCTTGCTTGGCCAAAAAAGAAACTCGAGGTTACACCTTGGATGAATTTCCAAGAGTCTAGAGTCGATTCCACAGTTGAGTGTATCTTAAGCGAAATGCAGTTGTAAGCGTCTCCTTTGGAAATTCCCATCTCACCCCCACCATGAGACAAAAGACACTCTTCAGTATGGAATGAGTTTTAAAAGATCACGGTATGTGAGCCAGCCTCGTCGTTTTTGGTGGTTTATCACATGCCCTGGTTCTTCCCTATTTGCAATAAATTGTTTCTGTAATATTCCGAGAGATGAAAAGAAAGTTCATTCTTCCTTTCAGTAAAACAGAGACTGGGCTAAGTTATCATTGGTTTGTATAGAAGGGATTCTGTCCCCTTAGGGATCCTGATACATGAGAGCAAGTTTTGTTGAGGAAGAATTGTTTCAGTTTTTTCGGTAAAACAAACACATAAAAGAAAAGCAAAAAGCTTAACAAAAGCAGCCAACAATGGGATACATTTCTCAGGGCTTGCTTTCAAAGATAATATACCTCATATGAAACAATTGATTTCGGATGTCTTTATGAAATCCTATCATTTCAGTGCTCTACATTAAGATGAAACAACCAAATTTAAAGCATGACATATTTCCTCTTTTTAATATTAACGTGCCTGAGACGTTGCTAGATTGTTGCTTAGGTGAAAATGATCTTGAGAAGTTTGTTAAGTCCATTCAGTTTTATTACATACACACTCAATAAGGACTTTGTTTAGTTTAAGACTTCTTCAAATAACTCAGGACAGGAGGTTTCCTAATTCTCAAAAGGTTTGGGAACTTCTTAGAGCCAAGAGATTGTAATGTATTACATCTTGCATCATACCTTTATTCTAGTGAGTCTGTTGGAGAAATAAACATTGTCTTTAAACCAAAGGAAAGAAAGTATGCATTTTAATAAAACTATTTAACCTAAGTCCCCAGGGAAATCATTGATACAAACTGTCTTTTTAAAGCACTTACTCAGCCCCATTTATTGGGGAGGTGGGGTTATTTGTTTCTCTGAGTTAATTCTGAATTAAATAAAATCCTTTACCTTAACCAGTGGAAAGGAGAAGAAAAGATAAAATGAAGGGTGAGACAGAAACAGTTTCTCTGTGAAGGCAGTTCAGTAAGGGATAGATTTAATGCTGATAATCAGCAGCTCACAGAATCACAACCCTTTCTCAGCATCAAACTAGCAGATTAAGGACTGGGAAAGGATTTGAATCACTTGTCAGTAATAATGACCACACGGAGTTTCATTATGAGGGTGTTCTCTGAATATTCTGTGTACTTTCATGAAAATGCCCCAGATCCCAAATTTACTTAAGCAACTCTAAATTAGTCTGGGTGTCTCAAAGTTTTCACTGGTGTGTCTTTTCCTGTCCCTGCCAAGTCACATAGTCACCTGAATTAGAACCCAACTAGAGGCAATCTGTTTTTTTGTTTGTTTGTTTTTGTAGTCCTGGCTGCTGAGCTGATTTTTATGGTGTAGTGTTCTGTACAACTATATACCTGTCCTCTTCATTATTTTATGTCAAGGATCTAACATTTAGAAACTTGCAAGTAAGTAGTGGGTTTTAAAGAGTTGGGAAGCACAAACTAATACTAAGAATCACATCTTCATAGTAAGCAGCTGGTAAAAACTTCATCCTCCCACAAATTTTAAGCAAATTCATTTGAATTATGAAACTTGACCAACTAACATATTTCCCATTTGTTCCAAGAATATTTGCTGGTGGCACTTGCGACTGCAGTTTACCCCGAGATAACGCGTGATTACAGTCCTAATGTTACCTACAAAGTTTGCCATGAAATATCTCCCTTTTATTATTATTATTTTCACATCACACTAGTATATCACTTGTCTTTGGGAACAAATGGCATCATTCTGTTTATAGCATTCTGTTTTCAGTAGTGGTATTTCCGTTTACAAAATATTATAATTATTGATCACTGAAAATGTCAAATCCTAGAAAATGTAGCATTCCTAAGCCTGAACAATATTATTAAATACTGATCATCATATGCATTTTTGTTACATTAGGATTAGAGACAAGTTCTGTTTAGAAATAACTCCAAGAACAGTTTTTATATTTTTATATTCACGTTAAAAATCAGTCACATTTGCTTCAGCTCCAAAGACCATGTTTGTGTAAAATTAAATGAACATGGAAGCAAGCTTCACTTTTTTTTCCTAAATGGGAGATTTAAAAGGTATCACCGTCTTGTATCAGTGACCACAGTTAATCCATAACCATGGAATCATTTTTTTACAAAACATTTCTAGTTTCTCATTGTAAAGTAATGTGGACTGATTCATTAATCAGAAGAACATCTATTTTTTGCCAGTCAGACTGATTAGGTAAATTAAATTTTAGTACTCCTTCCTGGCAACAGGAGAGCTATTAGTCTCCCCCTTTCTTATGTAGTATTTGTTTCTAAGTAAGTTTATTCAAATTGCAAAAAGTAGCAGCATGTTTCAGACAATTACTCTAAAATATTTTGTGTTTAATTTGTTTTTGTTGGGAAGTTTTTTGATTTTTCTCATTTTGCTAATAGTTGTCATTTAGTTATTTTATCAAAGTAAAATCAATGTTTTTGGGTTTACTGATCAATTTGTTTTAAATACTTGACTGCTTAGCTACCATTAAGGTTAGCCGAGTATTATGTAATATATAGATTTATCTGATTACTTTTTCTAGCAAACTAAATTTTCACTTTTAATAGGAAAAGTTTATTGAATTTACTGCTCCATGTTCTCAAAAATCCTAAGTGGCACAAAATAAAAAGCAGATTTTTACTCTGTACTCTTGTTTTTATTACCCTTTTCAAAGACAACCATTCTTTATTATTTTTATTGATTTAGTTATATTGATGTACTTTATCATCATCGAGAATGCTAAACTAAATTCCTTGACAATTAGGAACTTTTACCTGATTCATCTATTAATAAATTTACTTCAAGTTTATGTTCCAATGTGCACATAATGAAAGGGGCATTATTGGAGAGTATGAAATAGTGTTTTTCAAATAAAAGCTAGTTTCTATCCCTAAAGGTGATGACATATTTGTCTATGAAAGTAAAACACAATATATCCTCACTAGTTTTACTTTTTATTTATTTCTAGTTATAATTATTCAATATGTTTCCACTGACTGAAGAAAACAAGCATGTGGCCCAGCTGTTGCTCAGTTCTGGTACATGTCCAAGATGTATCTTCAGATTCTGTGGTGTGGATTGTCATGCACCTTACAAACTTTCCTATGAGGTATTTTCATTTTTTTTTTAAGTTAAGAAAGTTTCTCTATTTTTAAATGAATACCTGTATATTAGAGAGCAAGTGTCTATCCGTACCTCTTCATTAAATTAAAAAAAAACTATATAATAAAATAATTTCAGATAATGCTAATTTTGGGATTTTCATTACCATAAAAATCTAAGTTTTTTAAAAAAGTGATTATATGTAGCATTTAATGTAGTGGGATCTTTGTGGAACAATTCCTTGGTGCATTTAATGTTTGTATAGACCTTTACTAAAGAGTATCCAGGCAGAATATCACAAAACAGTGCTTCTCACCAGATATTAGTTAGATGTAACAGAAGGATGTGATAGTTCTGAGATCTATTAAGTGGAAGCATTGTGGATTTGGTTGCCTTTTTCTCTTTTTCTGTTTTCTGTATTATTATTTTACTTACAGATAGGTATTTGCAACCCTCTAGAAGTAAGTGCTATCAAAATCATTATTTGCTGCTATTAATAACAACAAAACTAATATACAGAGATCTTTGACATTTATGGTAATATGCAGAGAGCTTTGACATTTAACAGAATACTTTCACATAAAATGTGTTACATATTTCATGAAATATATTTGATCCTAATAATGATGTTCTTTTCAGAGGCAGTTAGTAATTATATATATATATATATATATATATATATATTCACACTTATATACATATATATATAAATATATACTTATATACATATTATGAACACACACACACACACACACACATACACACACACACACACACACAAAGAGTCAGTTACTTGTAATTTTTAACCAGGAGTTAGCAACAGCAGTCATTTTTCTTATGTATATATTGTTTCTATTATTTTAGAAATAATAATTATATCTAATATTCACATAGCATTATTATATGTCAAGCTCTCATATAATCCTTATAGAAATCTATTAGGTAAGTACATACTATGATTGTCTCTATTTTCAGATGAAGAAACTGAGGCACAGAAAGGTTAAGCAACCTGCCCAAAATTACACAGCTATTAAGTGAGCAAGCTAGGATATGAACTGTCTTTCTGAATCCAAAGCCTAGAATTTGGAGCTAGAAGATATGGATTTGAATCCCAGTTCTACCACTTTCCATCTTCACTTTTCTCCTCTGTAAATGGGAATGATGATAACATCTACCACACAGGATTTTAAGGGACAATATCTAATAAAGTATGTGAAAACACTTTGAAAACTGGAAATGGTACATATGCTATATAATGATTAATATATTCATGTATATTCATTTATACACACTATGACCATGAAGTAATGAGACTGGTTTTATGTAACTCTCCTTACACATTTTTTTCTGATACATTATTATCTATTATTCTGTACATTTTATAGAATTTAAAATATATATTATATAAAGAGCTTAGTGTTACCAACTTTTGTTTGTATTCTTTCATAAAATAAACATGAAAATACTTTAAGACAATTTTTTTGGTAAATGTACTTAAATTTTTATCTGTTCTATTCATAGAATTAGATGTATACACATATATATGTACTATGTTATACTGACATCATATATCTTAGGTAATACTAAATACCATATTGTGTGGGTCATAACATACCTGTATGTGTATGTACTCGTATATCTGACTATTTCTCTGTTAAAGATAAAATAGGAGAGCTAATGTGTTAATACTTGTAATATGAATTAAATTTGAGTGAAAGATATTTCTCTTTAGAGTCAGTAATTGTAATCTGAGTGGATTTCAAAAGGGTATTTATTCAACCTGAATAATAAAACCTGTTTAATTTAGACAAAATAGAGGAAAAGTCCTCTGAGTATTTGGGTGAGTGAGAATGGTTTCAAAGGAATGCCACTTGTAACACTCTGACAGAAATTAGGCAAACCAGAAGGTAGTAGAGGGTTTCTTTCAATTAGTGCATGTAAATGGTTTGTAATTACGGTGCCAAACTTCTGTGTTGCCAGCATCTATTTACCTTTGTTTCCTAAATTGTCTTGAAATTATTTTTACTTAATAGACTGCTAATTTCTGTCTAATTTTTAGATTTCACATTAAATAAATATTGTTCATATGAGGTTTAAGCGAATGTGAGATTATTAAATAACCTAGCAAAAATAAATAAATGAATGAATGAATGAATGAATGAATGAAATAACCTAGCAATAATGGGAATTTAATTTGTATTTCTGTTCATTAATAACTAGAATTGAAGTTTGTTATTATTGTTTTTTGGTTTTTTGTTTGTTTGTTTGTTTTACTGAAATTAGCAAGTAAATGAATGTACAACAGAACTACAAACCAAATTAATAAATTTCTTTATGGAGTCTTTCTGCCTCAGATTTAGCACTTTAGCTTCACTGATATATGAAACTCTTTTGAAAAAATGTTCACACATTTATTATAGGAGTTAGGTAATTGTTTTTTAAATTCTCCAGAAAGCCAATAATAAAATTAATTCATTGCTCCAGAACTGATACAAATCAACATTGGTAAATCTGTGATAATGTCATAATTTTTACTCCTGTTTTTATGCTTCATTTTACCCTTAGGTTTATTACTTTTTTTTTTTAAATTAACTTTCCAGGAGTTGCTCAGTGAACTACAGAAATTTCTGGAAACTGAAAAGGATGAATTAATTTTGGAAGTTCCAAACCCACCTAAGAAAATTCGGCTACAAGAAGTGGACGATGGCATTGATGGGATTGATAATCTGAATCAAAATGGAGAGGGAAGGGTCTCTGTTATTGAAGATGAAAGCATTGCTTCCAAGAACTCAACTTTAAATGTATGCAATGTGTGCCTAGGAATTCTTCAAGAATTTTGTGAAAAAGAGTTCATTAAAAAGGTAAACAACCTATTGTATTTGTTGTTGTTGTTATTGTTATTATTCATGCAATTATTTTCAGTCTCAAGGCCTAGAATTCTTGTATCTAAAGCAACAATGCCATTCATTTCAACTTGTTTCACAGCAATAGATAATTAAAACATTTTCTTAATTTAAAAAAAAACCCAAACCCTTTTTATGTCAGATTACCTTTTTAACCAACATATCTGAAAATAAATGCAATATGTATCCATTGATGTATTTCAGTCATGAGTGCCATTCACTTGAAAAATATATCCATTTTCCCTTTGCTGTTTTACATAGCTAAGACTTTGGAGAAAAAGTTCTTTCTTCGTCATACCTATTAGTATCTAGAGAAGGTAAGAGTTACAACCCTGTGGAAGGTACATGATTAAAAACGGGATGCCTTTTATTTCCAGCTCTCAAAAGTGCCATATTTGGCTTTATTTTGTTTAAAATACTTTTTAAATTATTCGGTAACCTAATAGAAGACTATTTTGACAATCAACAGATTGTTTTGCAGGTGAGTCCTGGCTGTTATGGTGATAGCAGTCTTCGGGGTCATAGTTAGCAAATATTTGATTTCAGGATGTTTGTGAGAGTTCCCTATTCAAAGGTGAAAGTTTAGAAGTTTTGCAATGTCATCTCCTGGACCAAAAATTTATGTTATGAAAATTTTTTGTTGTTTTAGCAATTTCTGGGAATTTATATAATGCTTTTTAATGTAATAAAAATAATTTTTATGTAACACTTTTTTAGGTGTGCCAAAAGGTTGAGGCCTCGGGACATGAATTTACCAACTTGGTATTTTCAGTCTCCTTCCCACCACAGCTATCTGTAAGAGAGGTAAGGTCATTTACACCCCTAAAACAACATGTGAAGTTTCTCAAAAAATAGGAATGTAGAAATACTCTTTACCATATTATATTTTTCACATTTTGTGTGCTTATTGAATAAGTGAAAGCATTACATTATTATAGCTGCTTAATAATGAATGAATGGAAAAAGGAATTATTGGTTCAAGTTAGTTTATTCATCACAGGACTGTCATCTTTTTTAAAGGTACTCATTCAAAAACGTATGTTTGTTGAGAATTAGCTCTGTGTGAGGCATGTTGGTCAGAGAAAGAGATTTGACCAGGATTCCAGAGATCTTTTGGGGCACATATATGATTTCATAATGGTCCTAGGATAGGGTCATTTCAATTATAATGAATCTTCTTATTTTCTGGAGTACAATATAAAAAGATTGCATGTCTTTTAGTTAATGGTTAAGGGGGAAATAGCCTTATGTTTATTTTAATATTTTCATTTAATAGTGAAAACAAATAGTAGTCATTAATGTAATATACTTGTATGTCAAAACTGACATGAAAACGTAAAACTATCTTTGTTAATACTATTACAAGAAGTATAGGGAGAATAACCTCTGTAATCTCAAACTACGAGTCCTAAACATATCCATTTGTTTGTATATATAAGGTGTCTTTTCCTTAAGAATTCTAGAGCATTGCATCTTATAGGTCACTTTCTTTGGGTGAGCATGTTTATTAGTCCCTGAAAGACTAAAAATTGATTTAAAACTTGTTGATTGATAGATAAGAACTGAGAAGTGAAAAAGAGTAGAATGATTTTTAAGTAATACCTCTGTTGATGACAAAATAACTGAGCAAATGGAAGAATAAAGGGGACGATATGACATACCGAGGTATATAAATACTAAAAGTCATTTTCTAGTCAGTTATCAAAGCATTTCTCACTGATAAATCATCTTCACGGTCACGTTTTGGTAGAAACAGACTTCCAAAAGCTAAGTCACTCACAAAAAGTTGCAGTGTTTGAGTAACAAAAATAGAAATAAGAAGTACAGTTGATCCTTAAACAACACAGGTTTGAACTGCATGGGTCCACTTATACACAAATTTTTTTCACTAAATACTGCAAATGTATTTTCTTTTCTTTATGATTTTCTTAACATTTTCTTTTCTCTAGCTTCCTTCATTGTAAGATATAATATTTAATATATATATAACATACAAAATACGTGTTGATCAACTGTTTATGTTTTGAGGAGTCAAAAGTTATACGTTGATTTTTGATTGTGCCGGGAGGGGGTGTACCCCTTACTCCCACGTTGTTCAGGTGCCAAATGTATGTTTTCTAAGTGTGGTTATGTATCTTACCACCAAACTCCTCCTCTCAACGTTTATATTGTTATGTTAAAATTTGTGTTGTCCATATTTATCACTTATGTGAGGATTTTAACAATATTAATTTAATATTTATTGGATATTATGAAGTATTTATATTTCCATATCAGAAATAGAAGATGCTGTTTTTAAAAAGTAGAATTATTTTGCTTACATTCTACTTACTTTTTGTAACTGATTTAACCACTAAATTATTTAGTAGAAATAATGTGACTATTCCATTTATTGGGAAATTAAACTTTCCACAGTTTAGTGTGTTAAGTGACTCATGTTTTCCTTTTTGTTAATGAGTAGTATATTTTTACCCATTTATTTCTTAAGAATAATAATTCTTTTTAAAAGTATGCAGTTTTATATGCAGTATATTATTTTTCACAATCTGGATTTCTTCAGCAAATTGTGCTTATGTTTCACTTTGTGATTTTCTCTTATTATTTTGTTTTGTTACTTTCTTTTATAGAGTCTTTTATTACTTCTTTGGAGTTGAGATATAGTATGGGCCAGACTTGATATAAATTGCTTTTCAAACCAGTTAACTTATTTGTTACACATTCCAATTTAAATAAATTACACATCATCAGAATATTCTTGCATTTTGAATATATATACTGTAATTTCTTTAGTGACTTGTTTCTTCTACATTGTGGCTTTTCAACTTAGATCTTGGAAAACTTAGGATTTATTTGTCTGTGTAGAATAAACATATTAATATACATGGAATTGTTTGGTGCTTTTTATCTTATAATTCAGAGTAGAATACAGTTGAATCAACTTTTTTCAACTTCTGAAGAACTAAACTATGATCATAGACATATTGGTTTGAAAGCAAATAATTTTTTGTCAACATGTTAGTATTTATTATATTTCTGCTTACAAAAGAATCAAGGAAAGGATTTTTTTAAAAATAAATGATTAAATATGTATTAATCTCTCTATATTCCTGACCCAACAAATCCCTTTGTGGCTACAGCTACAGTTTTAATTTGTCATCATTTCAAAAGCACTAATTTAAAAGCTTGGGAAGAAAAGCTTGCAGTTAGCATAATCATCATCATCTTCCACTGAGTTTGGGAGAGTATGGAGGGAGAGATGGAGTACGTCTCCTGTGTGTGTTTTCCTAGGAACCAGATGACCTGGTTAGGACAGTTTTACTGAATACTTCTAAAGAGGAGAAAAATAAGCAGATTACTAATGAAAGCATGTTAGATACCAAGTAAGTCATGGAAAGCCAAATAAATGGAGGCAGTATTCAAGGATTCATAAAAGACAAAATATATGGACACTAGCTGGAAGTAATACTTAGAGTCTTCAAAATCTTCATAACAGCATACAAAATTTGAATGACAAAATAAAGTTGAGATTATAAGGGAGAGTAATAAATATCTCATGACTATTTTGATGACTTCCTGGATTTGAGCTTACCATTTGAATGGAACAATGGGAGAATGTCTTTTTTTTGAGACTCAGATATTTTAAAGTTTAAAAATTTTCAATTGCAGTTGACATACAATATTATTTTAGTTTCAGGTGTATAATATAGTGATTAGACATTTGTATAACTTACAAAGTGATAACCCTAGTAAGTCTAGTATTTTTCTGACATCATACGTAATCATTACAGTATTATTGACTGGATTCCCTATGCTGTCCTTTACATTCCTGTGACTGTTTTTGTGACTGGCACATCTTAATTCATTCCCCTTTTTAACCTTCCCTTCAACCCCCCTCCCATCTGGAAACCTTCAAAATGTTCGCTGCCTATGAGTTTATTTCTGTTTTGTTTGTTCATTTATTTTATTTTTTTTTTAGATGCTACATATAAGTGAAATCATATGGTATGTGTCTTTCTCTGACTTTTTTTTTGTACTTTAGCTTGTGTATTTAGTCCTAGTATTTGAATTTCAGGCACTATTTTAAGATTGTATCATTTAAATTTTCTTTATCATAACAAAGAAAAATAAACCTAATTTCAATAATTAAAAATAAAACTAATATAGACTGTATATTTTCTTCTAGACTAATCAGAGAAATAATCACCCAAACCTATATGACTGATCAGGATTTCTTTTCTAACAAAATGTTTAAAAATAATGGCCATTCTTAAAAAAGCAATTTAAGTTGTTTGTGTTGGCAACAAATCTATCATTTTTTAAATCATTTTTTTGTTGTTGTTAAATTTATTGGGGTGACATTGGTTAGTAAAAATTACATAGGTTCCAGGTACACAATTCTACAATACAGCATCTATGTGTTGTGTTATATGTTCATTACCTACAGTCAGTTCTCTTTCTATCACCATATATTTGAGAACCTGTCCTTTCTCTACCCTGCTTCCCCTGATACTCTCGGGTAACTACCAACCACTAAACTATTGATTGTGTCCATGAGTTTTTGTTTCTTTGTTGCTTTCAGTTTTGTGTTCCATATATGAGTGAAATCATGTGGTTCTTGGTTTTTTTCTGTCTGACTTATTTCACTTTGGATGATGGTCTCAAGGTCCATCTATGTTGTCATAAATGGCCCTATTTCATCTTTTCTTATGGCTGAGTAATAATCTGTGTGTGTGTGTGTGTGTGTGTGTGTGTGTGTGTGTGTGTGTATAACAGCTTTTTTATCTAGTCGTCTATCAAAGGACACTTTGGCTATTTCCATGACTTGGCCACTGTGAATAGTGCTGTGATGAACATTGGAATATATATATCTTTGCGGACTAAGGGTTCAAATTTTGGGGGTAGATACCCAGACATGGAATTGTCTGGTCATATGGTAACTCTATTCTTAGTTTTTTGAGGAACCAAATCTATCATTTCTGATTTCAACATTTTACCCTATGTGTCAACCACAGCATTCTTAGTTGTAGTTTGGACTCATGTAATTTATTGGAGCACTTAATCCATTTACAATTAAAGTGACTATTGGTAGGTATGTAGTTATTGCTGTTTTATTGTTTAGATTTACATTTTGTTTTCCTTTTTCTTAAAAATGTTCCTTTGACATTGCTTATAATACTGGTTTGGTGGTGAACTCTTTTAGCTTTTTCTTGGCTGGGAAGATACTCAGATTTGTTAAAGGGAAAGATAAAATAGTGTGATATGGCAAAAAATTATATACCTGCATTGAGATCTGAGATCCTGTGAGTGGAAAGATACTGAACACCATCCAGAGTAGAATTTTAAGAAGAGAAAAATGGAATAGATACAGAAGTGGAAGTGTGCTGTATGTTCCTTGGCTAAGGAAAGAGGTGGTAAGTTGCAGACATCAATCAAATAGTCACAAATGCTAATGTATACAGTAGGATGAGGGACTCCTAGAATTTAGGCACTTGATGGAAATCAAATTTGGTTAAAAGCACATTGTCTGACAGCTTTTGAATTGGAAGACTTTTTTTCTTGTGAAGTAGTTGTTCTCAAACTTTAATATGCATAGTACTCATTTAAAGGGTTTCCCAGACGCCATCCCCAGAGATTCTGGTGCAGTAGGTCAGTAGACCATGAATTTGTGTTTCTAACAAGTTCACAGGTGATGTTGGTGCCACTGGTACAAAGACCACACTTTGAGAAACCACTGTCCTAATAGATAATGGGGAAACTAACATAGTCCTAAATGAAGATTGACAACCTTTCAAAATTTGTATTCCTGATAAGAAGGGAGAGACAAGTATAATTAATATATCCTAGACTTCTGATAGGTGGGTTTCAAGTAGTCCAAAGAAAAAACAGCCGAAGAAAAATGGCATAGGAATCTGGGCTGGAAGATAAATAAAAGGATTGGGAAGTGCAGAGAAAAGTGCAATTCAGACTTTAATTAAAATCAAGTTACCCCAACCAATAAAAGAAAGTTTAGGAAAAGAAATATATCCCAATGAAGAAGAAATGGGAAATACCCCCCTTCCACATCGCCCTCTGCCCTCTCCCTCTCTCTATTTATAAACATTTGTATTTAATTTGTATTTTCATATTAAATATATTTATTTGACTTTTTATTTTGGAAAATTTCAAAAGTAATAAGACTAGCCTAATGAATCCCTAGGTATATATTACCCAACTCCAACAGTTAAATTTTTGCCAACCTGAGATCAATTTCAAAAAAGAGATACATAAAAGGTGAAGTCAAATTGGTGCAAAAGTACGAAGGAGGGTTAGATCTATAAGAATAGCAACTAGAAAATAAAATCCCTAATGAGTAGAGACTTGTAAGAGTTGCTAAAGAAAACTTGTAGTAGTTGAATTTATTTAGAGCAGCGGTTCTTAACCTGTGGGTTGTGACCCCTTTGGGGGTCGAACGGCCCTTTCACAGGGGTCACCTAAGACCATCGGAAAACACATATCAGATATTTACATGATGATTCATAACAGTAGCAGAATTACACTTATGAAGTAGCAATGAAAATAATTTTATGAGGGTCACCACAACATGAGGAACTGTATTAAAGGGTCGTGGCATTAGGAAGGTTGAGAACCACTGATTTAGAGCAAGAAAGAGATAAAAGAAGGGATAGATCTGTTATTTGGAACTGATAGTATACTGCTGATGGATGATGTAGAGGAAGCAAACTCTGAAAATTCTATTTTGCTTTTGTCCTTTGTGTCAAGGAAAGTATCTTCAACTGAAAGGGGCAGAATGATCATTGGTAAAGAATGAAAGCTCCACATGATGAAACTTCTCTAAATGGGTTCAGATGTTCAGGCCTGGATGAATTATTTTTCAGGATAGATTTAGAAAGAATTTTCAGCTGTTCATGACCTTTGACATCTTTTAAAAGATGGCTGGAGACAGATAAGGGAAGTTCCAGTTTTCCAAAGGTGAAGAGCATTGTTTCTGTTAACTACCAACTGCTGAGCTTGACCCAAAAGCCCTGGCAAGATTCTAAATCAGGAGCTAAAGAATAAATTGTGGGCACTGAGAATAAGGAAAACTTGGTTGTCAACACACTGAACAGGTTCACTAAGAACAAATCATGTCTGCATCATTTCTTCGTTTTACAGGTAGCAGAACTGGTAGAGCAGGGAAATACAATAGCACCCATGTATTTGGAATTCAACTTGTCATTGACCAGGATTTTTCCCTCATGACAACTTCCTGAAAGTGGCAAGAAACATGAGCAGGGTGTGAAGACAGTTGGGCGGATTGTGCCTGACTGGCCCAACCTTATAGGAACTGACAAATGATTGCTGTGGAATTGGACAGCATTTCCCCAAATGTGCTCCACAGATCAAATGCCTGAAACCTTCCTGGGGAAAGGTTTTGATACTTGGGACTTGTCTCAGACCTCCCAAATTGGAATCTGTAGAGATGGGGCATAGAAGTCCCTCGACAATTCACTTACACATTGAAACTTAAGAATCACAGAACTTCAGGGAGGTTTCTAAAGTGCTGCAGGACTCTTTGCATACCTTGTCCTGTTCGTGATTTTTTTCAGTGATGATATAATGGGAATACTCACTACATGTATGCAGGTCAAGACTTGAGAGTATAGCAGACAAATTGAGTGTTTGAACTGAGATCCAAAAAGGTCTCAAGAATAGAGAAAATGTAACGAGATGAAATTTAATAGAAATAAAACATAAATTCTTAATACTTTGGTTTAGAAAAACAACTGCCAAGTAAAGGATGAGGCAACAGTGGCTTAAAAGCTGTGTTTATAGACAAGGCTTAGAAGTTTTTGTTAATAGCCCACTAAGAATTAGGAGTATGATAACTTCTTGGGATTTTAGTCCAGATATTAGAAATAGGAGGTCTGACAATTAAGTTTGCGAACTCGCCACAGTGCACTTACATTGGCAACACCGTACAAACAATTCAGTAAGATTTCATAACCTTGATATGTCTGTCTCACAGCTGTGTTCCTGTCGACGTGTGGCAGTGTCTTGCTGAGTGGCATTTATTATTATTGTGTGTTTTTGTATGCTGTTGCAAGAATGTCAGAGCTTGAATTAGAGCAATGAACAAACATTACATTTCTTGTTAAACTTGGAAAGAGTGGAAGTGAAATCAGGGACATGTTAGTCCAGGATTATGGAGATAATGCCATGAAGAAAACAGGGATGTACAAATAGATTAAATGTTTTTCTGAGGGGAGAGAAAGCATCACTAATGAAGTGAGGTCATGGTAGCCAGTAATGAGCAAAACTGAACAAAAACATTGCGAAAAATTGTCAAATTGTGCATCTAAATCATCAGCTGACTATGAGAAGCATAGCAGACCAAGTAAACATTGATAGAGGAACAGTTAGGAAAATCTTCACTGAAAATCTTGGCATGAGAAAGGTGTGTGCAAACATGGTCTCGAAGGAGCTCATCCATGAACAAAAGCAAAGGAGAGTGGAAGTTTGCAAGATCTTTTGGAGAGGCAAGACAATGTTTTGGGCCATGTTATCACTGGTAATGAAACATGTGTACCAATATGACCCTGAAACAAACGTCAAAGTGCACAATGGAAGCCAATTCTCCACAACCAAAAAATTTCATCAGTCTAAATCAAAATGATGTTACTAACCTTTCTTAATATGAAAGGGATTGCTTATTATGAATTTGTGCCAACTGGACAAATAGTCACCCAAGTTTGGTGGAAATGCTGACAACGCTGTGTGAAAAAGTTAGACAAAAATGATCTGAACTTCTTGCCAACAACTCATGGCTCTTGCATCATGACAATGGCACTGCCTGTGAGGGAGTTTTAAGCCAGTAAATAAATAACTGTATTGCAACACCTCCCTACTCATCTGATCAGGTCTCAATGACTTTTTCCTTTACCCAAAGATAAATATTGAAGACATTTTGATGACATTCAGGACATTAAGGATAATACAACAACAGCTCTGATGACCATTCCAGAAAGAGTTCCAAAATTGCTCTGAAGGGTTGGACTGGGCACTGGCGCTAGTGCGTAGCTTCCCAAGGGGAGTGCTTCAAAGGTGGACCATAGTGATATTTAGCGATACGGTATGTATTAATAGCACTTTTTCTAGGATGAGTTCATGAACTTAATTGTCAGACCCTGTATAGTATCTGGAAAGATGAAGGCGACAGTCCTGTTTTGTCAGTTCTAGCCATTCCTGGAGTGCTATATTTAGATGAAACATTCTACTTTAGGAGGAACAAGGACAAATAGAAAGGCATTTTGTGATAGCCTACATCCTTATCCTTGAAATTTGAATGTGTTACCTTCTGTGAAAAAAAATAAAAGGGATTTTTGTGGATGCAATTAAGATTAAAGATCCTGAGATGGAAAGATTATCCTGAATTATCCGGTGGGCTCCACCTAATCACACCAGTCCTTAAAAGTACCCTTCCTGACTGAGGTCAGGGTCAGAGGAAGATGTGATTATGGAAGAATGGTCAGAGAGATGCAATGTTGCTCACTTTGAAGAGAGTGGAAGGGAGTCATGAGCTAAGGAATATGGGTGGCCTCTAGAAGCTAGAAACTAAGGCAAGGAAATGGATTTTACTGGCTTAGAGCCTCCAGATACTTTGATCTGAGCCCCATGAGACAGTTGTTAGACTTCTGACCTAAAGAACTGTAAGGTAATAAAATTCTGTTGTTTAAAACCACTATTTGTGGTAATTTGTTAACAGTAGCAGTAGAAAATGAATACACATTTAGAAGAGTGTATTCAGAATGCTGTAGACATCTGAAACATGGCCACAGGAGCCATAGGAAGCAACGTGGGTTATTTAATTTGAAGAATAGATGATTCAGTGGGATAAATTTGCTTTCCTTAAACATTTGAAGGGTTTTCTGCTGCAGGGGTAGAATCAAGAGGGAAATAATTTTCAGCTACAAGGAATTATCCAGCACAGGCTCGATTGTTTTCAGGGATATATAGAAGGTTTGGCAGATATATAGAAGGAAGATGTCCCCCATATAGTTGGTTATACCAAGACTTCGTTCAGCCTTGTTGACTCCCAAGATCCTACATGGTTTTAAGAAAAATACTTAACTATAGTCATTTTTAAAAAAATGTTACCTTATATTTTTCACTGATACCTCTAAACTTCTACACCACATTAAGTTAGTGCCACACTAGAGTTACCATAGAATGAATGCCAGACTTATGTTACTATTAGGTTAAACTTGCATTTATGGGAAAAGAGCATTCCAGGAAGTCCTTTTTAAAGTAAACGCTATTAAGTCCTATTCTTTTAGGTTTATCTTTACTAGTGTAGTCCAGTAGAGGGCAATATAGTACTATCAGTTTGGCCTATTGGTCCCTTCTGGGTAATGTGTAGAAAACAGCTTACTCTATTGACTTTAAACGCATATGGTGTCTCTTAAATGTTACTTTAGTTGTATAAAACACCTACTTCTTGATATGCAAATTGATATGATTGGTGTCTTATTTGTCAAATCAAACCTTTTTTTCTTTTTTGTTATACTTTGAGATATCTTCATAGTTTGCACTACTATAAATTATACACAGTCCTAGAAAAGTAGCCAAAAATAAGAGCAGTGCCATTTCTATGGTAGTAGTTTATATTTACAAATTTTCTTTTTCTTAAATTCTGACAAATGGATATTTAAAAGACTGTTAAATCTGTGGATTCTTAATCAGTTTGGGGTCATCATCTCATTAAGAATCTAAAAAAGCAATGAAACCATTGTCCTAAAAAATGCACATATTCAGAAGTTTTGCATGTACTTATAGGAGTCTCTTAAACTGCCAGCCATTAATCTAGGATCTTCCTTTTTTAAAATAAATATATATTTTTTATTGTTAGGCTTATTGGGGTGACATGGTTAGCAAGAATTGCATAGGTTCCAGGTGTATAATTCTACAATGCATCATCTATTTGTTGCATTATATGTTCACCACCCAGTGTAGGATCTTTCTTAATTGGATATTCCAGTAATTTTTTTCCCCTGTGTAATTACTTTTTCTAAAGGGCAGTGGTGTTTTTTAAAATTATATTTAGCTCATGGAACAGAATATGATGAAATTGCTTTGCCTTCAAGTACAGAATGCTACACTTTCAAATTCACAGTGTGTACAGAGTTGAGGTGACTGTTTTCATTCATTAACTGGACTCTCTGATTTAGCATATGTATTTTCTGCTTTTTGTTCATTTTCCATAACTTCTCAATTTTTATTTTGTATGACAAGCACTGTGCCTAAATCAGTTTTTATATTCTCTCACCCATCATTTAAGACCAACTCAAGGTTCACTTTAATCAACAAAATTTTTTTTTAGCTTACTAAGGAATTTTCAGTAGCCCTAATTTGTAGCCCTATTTTGGTTGGGTTAGTTGGTTAGAATTTGCTTCAGTCCCATGTGGTCCACTTACCCATGCAAAGCACATTTTTATAAGGTTGCTGAATAAGGCACTAAAAATCATGCAAAATTATAGAGATCACTGTCTCTGCCCTCTAAGGATTTTTTGATAGATTTTTCATGAATGGGTTGGGGGCGGATAGTAAGCTTGCTAATGTTTGGATGTACAGGCTGCAAGTTTAAAGCCCTTCAGAATATGTGCAGCAACTCAAACCCTCTTCTTTATATCAATAAAAGGTAACTCCAGTACCACACTCCTGTGAGTATAATAGCCGTATATGGAAGCCTGTGTTATTAGAATCATGCATATAATCTTGGTGATTATCTAGAACAGGGCTTCCAGCTTTTTATGGTGTTTGTTGAAAAATGATTGTATGTATATAGTTGTGATTTGTCAGCACTCTGGCCACACCACTACCCCAGATGTAAATCTAGTCATACCTATTGAAAATTTCTGATAAAGAAGAGTCCAGCAGTTCCCAACTTTTGAATGTGAGGTGATCCTCTGTCAGTCTCTGAAAGTTTAATGGACCTCCAGTATCTGTGAATTGAATGGAAGATATATTTGGATGATTTTTTCAACGTCACAGATGGAGACCACTTCACTAATTATTATCTCACTCATCCTATTTGAAGATAAGAAAACTGAACTTGCCCAGTGTGTCACATTTATTGGTATTTGGGTTTGCCCCCTCACTTTGTGCTCCTTTTTCTTTCTTTAAGCCATATCATCTCTCCATCTCTTACATATGAGGGCTGTCCAGAAAAAATCCAGCCATAAATGCCTCTGTTTATCATATTACGTGGCTGGATACTTTCCGGATAGCCCTTGTATGTTTTATTTACCTAACTTCTTGGTTCTGTGAGCATTGCCTTTTCTTAACTATTCCACTTATTAAGCCATATACTCAAGAACTTAACTAAGTAATAAAGGACACCAGAATTATGAATCCAGGCAGAGCTGTTGCATCATGGAGAACATAGTTCGATCTAGACCTGGGAGTAAGTTGAAGATTCTGTTACTTGATACACAAGTGGGGTACGCATTACAAGGGAGAAAGGATAATGTAACTTATCCTTACATGCAATTAGTCAAGGTCTTTAGAGACCCCAAGTCCTGGTTAAGAGGGGCGACCAGAAGTCCCACTGTGAAGGAGTCAGAGCAGGTATTAGAGAGTTCTAATCACTCATTATTAGGGGTACAGGCGCAGGGAGCCCAACATATAAAACAAGAATCCATTCCTGAGGTCACTGAGGTATTCAGCAAAAAGGAATGAGGTGACATGGTGAAGCAGGACCAGAAGCCAGACAAGTTCTAAAGACCATCAATATAATACAATGTATATTGGATTCAGGAATGCAGTTGGCAGGGTATTTAGACATATGTTTAAATGCTTAAAGTTGCATATGTTTACTTCTTAGCTTTATTTTTTTTTTCTTGGCCTGAATCAACTAAGTATGGGTGGAGGCAGCAAGAAAGAAGAGGTTGCTTTGGCTAATCCACCAGTGTTCGTACTTGAGTGATACCAGGCTATGTTGAGAGCATGAAGCAGCTTTAAAATTTTGAAGTCCATTTTTTAATCTGAATTGTCATATTTTGCATCTTTAAAATTTATAGTAAGAAATGGCAATATCACAGAATTATAAGAATAAAAGATGAACCAAATAGTTTTCCTTTGAAATTCTATTTCCCCATCAAATGAAACATATTATCACACTGCTACTTACCAAATGTTGAGATCTTTATCAGACTTTTTTTCATTAAATTTTAGGACTGCGTAGCTTAGTAAACTAAGTTTCAGAAAAAGGGGACTTCTTATTTAGATTCTGCCTATTTCAGATTTGTGTTTCTCTTGTTGTATAGGTAAGTCATCTCAACTATCTTTTTTTCTGATACCACAATTTTTAGACCATGCTTGCCCAGCTCGTGGCCCACATGCTGCCTGTGGCCCAAGACACCTTTGAATGCAGCCCAACACAAATTCATAAATTTTCTTAAAACATAATAAGATTTTTTTGGTGACCTTTTTTTTTTTTTAAGCTCATCTGCTATCATTAGGGTTAGTGTATTTTATGTATGGCCCAAGACAATTCTTCTTCTAATGTGGCCCAGAGAAGTCAAAAGATTAGACAACCCTGTTTTAGACTTAGTAAGTCTAACCTACTAAGCTATTACTGTTTTTGAAAAATCATAATAGAAAAAATATAAATCTAAAGTGTGTATGTATAGATTTATATGTATATAAAGTGATGATTTATGTGTGACATATATATATGTATACAAAGTGATAGTTTATATGAGAAACAACCACTCCACCACAATGTGTTAGGAGCAGCAAGGTTAAATCTCTTTCTTAGGAAAGCAAGGTGTAGTAACTGCTATCATTTATTATTTATTATTTGAATGACAATGTGCTGCATGTGTTCTCTCATTTAATCTTAACAACCCCTTGAAGTAGGTGGTGTTATTATCCCTATTACCCCTATTTTACACATGATGAAATTAAAACGCAAGGTCATATTGCTAATAAACAGCAGAGCTAGGATTTAATTACACATCTATCTGACTCCAAAGTTTATGCTTTTGATTATTGCTATGCCCTACTTCAGACTTGGGCAGACTTTTTCAGTGAAGGGCTAATTCTCCAAGTGTTGTGGTCCACTACCTATTTATTTTATTATTCAGATAGTCACCCCAAAATTACTTGGTGTTCACCAGTGAACCTCAATCATTGTCTTGTCCAGCTCTGACCTACTTTGTGATTTGATTACATTTCAAAGGTGGGATATTGTGTTTCCATGCTTATAGGAGACACTTAGCCTGGATTTTGACTGATATTCTTTTTTCAAATTGTGCAATATCTTCAAAGTTAGGGAAATAATTCTTCGTAAAAACAAAATGGAACCAGAGCTCTTGTAATATTTTAACAGCAACAAAACTAATTTATCAAATGTGATGATAAAGCACCAGTTTATATGGCAACTCTCTAAAACTATAACTTTGAAAATAAAATTACATTTTAGCATTTCCCCACCACACTTGTATTCAAGTTTTATGAGATGATTGGAATAGGTACTAAAAGGTTCTGAAATTAAATACCTTATTACAGCAGATACCTTAAAATGGAGAAATTTCTAGTCATTTTTGTAAGGAGCTACTTTTGATTTTCCTTTGATTTTAGGAAGATTAGTATGTGTGTGATTAATTATGTTAAAGTTTCTTAATAACCGAAGGTTGGAGTGCCAATTCGACTTTCAGCCATATCCTTTTGTCATATCTATGTCCAAATGTCCAAGAAGAAGGACAGGTGCCACCATAAAGTCAGACCAATCCAACTTCACTATTGACTTGTCAGAAACCTCATTTTAAAGAAATAGTACTAGTAGTTTCTTCTTTTTAAGGAAAAGGAAAGATAAATGAAAATAGTTTTAGACCAGGCTTATCAGTTAAGTTGTGTTGATTAATGGTAGTGCTGCAGCTGTCTCTGCTTCTTTTTTAAAAAACTAGGTTGTTTTGCTTAAAATGTTAAAAGGCATCTTTAAAAATCTTTCATTTTATTTTATTTTACTATTATTTTTTTAATGTGGGTAGTTCCCTGGCTGGGAATCGAACCCCGGCCACAGCGCTGACAGTGCCAAAGCCTAAGCCACTACACCACCAGGGAACTCCACAAATCTTTCATTTTAAATAAAACCTAATATATTTTCCATCAACAATATTAATACAGAATCAATACTAGTGGAATCTATTTTCTATAAGAGATAACTATTCAAAGCCCAGTTGGAAATGTTTATCTGAGAAATTTTTTTCTAAGGAAAACTGAGTATCTTTCTCCTTGCCATTATTTTGATCATGTAAAGATATCTAATTTTTTAGTGTAATAAATATTTTTCAACCAATTTGGACCCTTTCATCATTTATAAAACCTTAGTTGAGTATTTGATTGTCATTTCATAGTGCTAATTCCTTTTTTTACTGCTTGTAGCTTTTGGTTTAACAATTACTGGGTCAGCAATCAGCTGGAAGTATGTATGGCAGTCTCTATAAGACTGGCAACGGTGCTCAGAGTAGGTACTGGAAGAAAAAGAAGGGTGAGTTTTTTATTTTAAAAAATATGGCAAATTAAAGAGTCATAAAGTTTTTATTACATCATAATTTAAAAGCTATTTATAAAAGTGACTTTGAAGTATTGATATGATTGAGAATCTTGATTATTTTTTCTAGTGGAATCTCAGTTTTTCTTTTTTTTTTTTTTTTTTTTTTTTTGCTTTTTGGTATGTGGGTAGTTCCCTGGCTAGAAATCGAACCCAGGCCGCGACAGCGCCAGCGCCGAAGCCTTAAGCCACTACACCACCAGGGAACTCCCAGTTTTTCTTTTTTTAAATGTCATCTTGAAGCATGTGAAAGGAAATGAAAGAATGAAATTGACAGAAAGGTATCAACACAGGTAGCCCTTTTATTCTAATATTAAGAATCTATAATGCTAATGAGGCTAGTTATTAGATATATTTCTAACATTGAAGAATAAAACTTCATCTTTGTATTTATTTTATTCATAGAACTCATATCGATAAAGAATGTTGTATCTAACAATAATAAACTCATATTGCAAGTGATAATATGGTAGTTTATTATTTTTACTTCTGTAGGAATGAAAAAAGTTACAACAAAAGAAACTAGATAACTACATTACACATTCTTTATAAAACAGTGCATTCTCAACAGTAGAATTAAATGCAGACCAAATGCTTTTAAAAGTTTTTTGTGCCTAGATGACAATTATAATCTTCACACGCTATAGAGAAAAGGAACAATTATAATACAGAAAACAGTATTTTTTAGTGATTACAGCATATTTAACATGTTCAGCCATCCAGTGGATTTTCAGATCAAATTGCCAACTGAAATTTTATATCTACCTGGGCTTGCTTGGCTAAGGTTACTGTTTCAGAGAGCTTTACAACCATTTTAGCAGCTTCATCCAAGTCATCACAAGCAATAAATTTAAACCCACTGTCCATTATCAGTGCCTTAGCATCATCAACTTGTGTTCCTTGTAATTGTACCACAATAGGTATTTTAATTTCCAAATCCTTTACTGCTATTGACTATACCCTGTGCAGTAACATCATGCTACATGATTCTTCCAAAGAATAGCTGGTACCTTTTTACCTGAAGTGATAAGCTTAAATGCTTCTGTTATTTGATGGATGATGTGCCACCACCACCAGCATCAAGAAGGTTGGCTGGAGTCCCTCCATGAAGTTTTATTATATCCACTGTGGCCATAGCCAAACCAGCACTATTTATTAGACAGCCTATACTTCCATCTAGGCCAGTGTAACCGAGATCTGCCTTGGCTGCATCTTTATCCCTTTCATCTTCCTGGGACCTATAGGTCAAAGATTTTCTTCTGGCAATTAGCTGAATTAGAATAAAAATTGAACTTTGCATCTATACACAGCATAGCTCTGAACCTTCTACCATTGGATTTATTTCTACCATGGTCTCATCATACTTCAGAAAAAGGTTGTAATGTTTGACTATGTTTTCTGCTGTAGAATCTACAACATTAAATGGAAATGACACCTTCTGTGCAAGCCAGAGAGCTTGTTCCTTTTTGATGCCTTTTACAATATCAATAGGTTCTTTAACTATGGCCTCAGGAATCTCTGCAGCAACATCTTCAATGTTGACAACACCTCGAGAACTTCCTATTAATACAGAATCTCGATATGACCTTTCCATTGTTATTGCAAAGTAGTATTCTCTCCTGGAATATCTTTACTCACAAACCAATACTTGATTGCAAATTCTATGCTTTTCTCCTGTTTGCTTGGTAAACAATTTTTTCCCCAATCCGTTGTGAGGAAATAGGTTTTACTTATTCTGGAGAGGAAACTATCTTCACTCCTCCCTTGAGGCCACTTACAAATGTTCCTTTTCCTCTGCCACCACCTAAAACTTGTGCCTTTATCACATCTTTTGAACTTAATTTTTTGGTGATTACATAAGCTTTATCTGGTAACTTAGCCACATGTCCTTTGGAATCGTGACTCCAGCTTCTTGCAACAATTCCATACTCATGTATTCATGTAGTAAGAGATTTCTTTGTCGTAGCTGCTGTACTTGGAATCCATGGTTGTTAAACAATCCAGAACTTCCCAGAATTTGGGTGGCAGCCTATAGTGCTATCCAGGGCTCTTGGCTGCTAAGGATGGCCGTGACCAACAGCCAGCTGTAGAATATGAAGTCTGCCATTTCTGAGTCCAGCCCCAACCTCTCAGCACCACATGCAGGCCAACATTATTTAAATTTTACTTAAAGTCTGTTACAGACAAGAAAAAGCTAAAGGAATTATAACTACATGTCTTTCAACAGTTACTTTAAATATAAATGTATTAAATGCTCCAATAAAAATATGAATGGCTGAATAAATAAGAAAACAAGACCCTTACATGTGCTGCCTACAAGATATTCACTTCAGATCAAAAGATACACACAGACTGAAAGTAAAGGAATGGAAAAAGATATTTCATAAAAATGGAAATGAACAGAAAAAGCTGGGGTGGCAATACGTATACCAAACAAAATAGACTTTAAAACAAGGCCTATAAGAAGACACAAAGAAGGACCCAGCAATTCTACTTGTGGGTAATTATCTGAAGAAACCCAAAACACTAACTTGAAAGACATATGCATCCATAGGCTCATTGCAGTATTATTTACATAGCCAAGATATGAAAGAAACCCAAGTGTCCATCAGTAGATGAATGGATAGAGAAGAGGTGGTACAGATGTACAATGTATTATTACTCAGCCCTAAAAAGAATGAAATCTTGCCATCTGTAACAACATGGATGGACCTAGAGAGTATTATAGTAAGTGATAGAAATCAGACAGAAAAAAAAAATACCATATGATTTCACTTATATGTGGAACCTAAAAAGCAAAATAAATGAACAAACAAAACAGAAACAAACTCATAGATACAGACAACATTTTGATAGTTGCCAGATGGGAGGGATGTTGGGTAGATAGGTGAAAAGGGGGAAGGGAGTAAGAAGTACAAGTTGGTAGTTACAAAATAGTCATGGAGATGTGAAATATAGTGCAGGGAATAAAATCAATGTTGTAATAACTATATATGGTTTCAGATGGGTAGTGGATTTAGCAGAGTGATCACTTTGTATGTTATATAAATGTCTAAGTACTGTGTGGTACACCTGAAACTAATAAAATGTATGTAAATTATAATTGAAAAAATAAAAAAGTTATTAAAAATTTTTTAAGTCTATACCTGATGACTGTATTATCTGGATCCCTTGTGATTTTAAATTTATTTTTAAACTTACTTTTCATCATCTCTTATCTCCTATGTACTTCTTTTTTTAGTGATGGACATTGAATATGAAATATGTAAGTAATATGAAGCCTGGAATAATGTTATTCTCTTTCAGAGAGGATTTTTGATTTCTTCTTAGTTGTGGCTAGGGGTGGTAGCAATTCTGAATCACCTTGATCCAGTTGTGGATTACAATGTTTTGAAGCTGATTTTTTGTACCTTTAAGTGCCAACGTTCTAGTTCTGTTTAGTCTTATTCCTAGAATTCAGTTCTTCAGGGTTGCGACCAAAGCATAGGGCTTATCCTTCTATTGTGGGTACTGGATTTTTATTCTTGACCCCTTTGTTACCTTTTGATTGACAGATACTCTTTGGGGAAAAGATGCTCAAATGCCTGCTTTATCTCTGATTCCTTCTTCTGGATTTTGGCCCTATAATTCTGCATTGCTTTGTTAACTTTCTGATGTCTTTAAGCAGATTTTTTTAAAAAATTGTTCAGTATTTTAGTTGTCCTCAGCAGGAGGATTGATCCATCATTACCAAATTTTCTCAATTTTGTCTTTCAGCCTTCTTATTAGTTGTTTTTCATAGCTATGTTTTTAATTTCAAAGACCCTTTTTTTTTTTTTTTTTTTTTTTTTTTTTTTTTTTTTTTTTTTTTTTTTTTTTTTTTTTTTTTTTTTTTTTTTTTTTTTTTCCCCCTTTTGTGTATGTGTACATGTATGTTAGAAAAATGGGATCCTATTTTTGTTTGATAAACACAATATTTTCTTTATCTTTCTGAGAATATTGATGTATTTTGCGTTATTTTCTTGTCTTTAGTTTCTTAACGTTGACTTTTTTGGTTGATTGTGATATGTCTCTTCCTTGTTAGAAGCTTTTCTCAGTTGTCTGCTGATCCTTGGTTGGCTGGTCTTATTTAAGAGTACAGAATAAGAAGCAATTAGAAGCTGAGTGCATGAGTAAGGAGGATGCTGGACTGGGAGGTTTTACTGAATAGTGAGTGATCTGTCTCCATTATCATTATCTTTGGATCTTTCCTCTTGAGTATGTCAAATTCCTTACAGAAGATGAAATCTCCTATTTAGAGAACTGCTAAAGTCTAGAAACTGAGGTGGGGGCAGGAATAGTGGGTATATGTCATGATCTTTGTGCCTGTGTTTAATCTGTAAAGCAGTACTGCTCTTAAATGTGACTCATGACTCCCAATCAAAAGACTTCCATTTTACCATCTTTAGAAAGAAACTCTATAATGTTTTATGGGAATTGGAGAGGTGTGTTTGCTTGGCTGCTTGCAGTGGGGTGGAGGATTTGAGATTTACCTCTTTTTCAAACAGACTTCAATTTTACTTATTTAGCTCCTTCTACCCCTGTTTCCAGAAATCTTTGGTGCTGTTCATTCTCAAACTTTTGCTGATTGTGGAGTATCAGTTTGCCCTGCTATCAGTTTAGGATTCAGCTTTTTTTTTATGGCTCTGCTTAGTCCTTTACCACCCTTATATCTGCTTTCCACCTACCAAATAGTTGCTCTTCTCTACGTTCTCACTGTTCTTATTTTGGGGGATTTCATGCACTTTTAACAAATCTCGTTACTATTATTTTAGAGGATTAACAAAAGTTCATCCCTGAATTTGCTCTCTCTTTCCCCAGAAGTCCAAACATATTTTACTTTTAAGATACACTTTTTCCACTTGTTTCATTTTAATTTTTATTATAGTTACATTATTTTTATTTACTACATTAAAGAAATCACCAAAACCAAAGTTTTTTCTTTTATCTCTGAGGTTAGAAATACTTTTTTGCATTATAACAACCTTAGTGGAAATAAATCAAATTTAGTTTTTATCTTACAAATTAATTATGCAGAAGAATGTGAAGAGAAAACATGTAAAAAAAATTTACAACAATTAATAGTAGGATTCACACCTAATGTAACATTTAGAATGCCTGCAGATTTTAAGATTATGTAGTGGAATGGTAGATGGAAGTAAGGAGTACAAAAATTTCATTACCAATTAGATTAATGTATTTAATAATAATTTTTGATATCTCATGCACTTTAGGTCTTTAATTATTTTAGCCTCTATTTTATATCATATTGTACAAATTAGTAATCATATATGAGTAACTCATCACACTGCCATTCTCTAGAAATGTACTTGAAATTTCCCACATACCAAAGTTTTGTCATTTGACTTGGCCTTTTAGACAGATCTTCACCAAATTTTTCTTAGGAATCTGTGCTTCCTTTTTTTTTCTTTCTCTATCATTGTCTGTCTCTATCTCTCCCCATACCCATTTTCCTCTCCTTCCCTTCCTTCCTAATACTACATTAAGGTGTCTTAATAAAGATATTGGCAGGATTTAAGGTCCAATATCTTCTTTCCCCAGTGTCTTAACTGCATTTTGTTGTTGGGTATATGATTTGTTCTGTCTTTATCATTTGCCTTTATGTTTTGCACACCTGTTAACAGCATTCATAGCTAGAAACTGGCCCAGTGCAGATGCTGTTCCATTCTCAGATTCACAGCAAAATTTTTAAAATACCACTTTCCTTAAACTTTTAGACTAAAACTAGAACTGAAAGTTTGGAGGGGGCAAGGTTTGAGAAAATCCCCTTTTTTGTTTAATGTGCTTCAAGAAGTCGCTTAATATATATTTTGAATTACTCCACAGTCAGGAGACCTGCATTACAGAAATAACAGTTACCTTTTTTTTAGTAGAATATCTCATTTAAACTTCCAATTATATAAGGACCAGCATTCTCCCTGTTTACAGATGAGGAAATGGCACTAAAAGGGTACTTAATTGCCCCAAATCACTTGCTGCTAAATAGGAAGAGAACTTGAACCCAGTTCTTTCTATATTGAAATTCCATGTTTTTTCAGGACACTTTATGACCTAACTTCCCATCCTGGTTCTGACTACTTAGACAAATCCCTGGAAAGAAAAGGAGGTGGCAGGCACAATAAACCTTAACATCAGAGGAGTTTATCCTTCTTTTGGAAAGATTTTGTTAGAAGTTTTCACTGAATTGCTCTGATAAATTTAGAAAGACAAGTATCAATACCTTGACATATAACCTGTTTTTTAAATTACAGTAAAATTCATTAATTTAGAGAAAGATTTTTCTTTAAAACAAGATCATGATATATGGAGTATATATGTGTATGTGCATGTGTGTGTGTATAGTTTACAAGCACTTATTCTGTCATCACAACATCTCTAAAGCTAGCTATTGTATTTATGGGGAATGAAATTTACATTAAAAGAAATGGGCAACTTTTCTCTTTGAATTGATTAAAATTCCAAATTGCCCTCCTAAAAGATGGTACCAGTTTACAGCAGTGTATTGCAACCTGATACTCTTGCCTAAATGGGAATTATTATACTCTTTCATATTTTCTAGCCTGAATGAAAAAAATTGTCTAGTTTTGATTTGCACTTACTTGATTTTCAAGTGAAGTTTCACATCTTTTTATACTGATATGTTTACTAACCATTAGAGTTTCTCCTTATCTGGTTATTTGGCTTTCTAAAATTGACTAGTAAGAGCTCTTTGGACATAATGGTTATTAATCTCTAATGTATTTTATTTCTTCCAGTCTGTTATTTGTCATTTACTTTTCTTTATGGTCATTCAACAAACTTAAATTTCTAATTTTTATGGAGCTTTTATCTGGAAACAAATTTCTCTACATTTCTTTCACTTCTTTGTTTAGATCTTTCAGTTGTTTTATAGTTTTTATCTTACATTTTATAAATTTATTCCTATGTTTTTTGTTATATCATGTTTTCATTTTATATTTTAATTGCAATTTGAGTGTGTTTATTTTCATTACATTTTCTATTTGGTTTTTAGAAAACTAATTTTGTTCATGTGTGTATTTTAATATTTATCCTGTAACTGCCTAACTAACTAGTCTCTTTATTAATGCTAATGGTTTTTTAGTTGATTATCTAGGTATGGAATTACCTTATTTGCACATAATGATAGTTTTGGGTTTTTTTTTTACTATTTTATATATATATTTGGTATATGTATGTGTGTGTATATGGGTATATACTTGTACATATGTATGTATGTGTGTATATTATTTTATAGAATTGATTAGGACCTCCAAAACACATTACATGTTTTGTGGTGATCCTGATGACCCTTGTGTTGACCCTCAATGGGAATGTTTCTACAAGTATATTGTTAACTCTTTCCTAAGTAGCTATTCTTTGTCTATTTAAGGAAGTTTACTTTTATTCCAAGATTAGTAAGTTTTTAAAATCAGAAATGGAGGGAACAGGTAGTAAACTGACTTTTTATGTGGAAAGACCATATACAGGGTCTGGCACAAATAATGCCCCTTTTTTATGAGCTGGTAATCTATACAAAATCTTTTAATGCAAAATCATAGATGTGTAATTCTGAAATATAACAGTATCACACTCAAGTACACTTTAGGTGACATTTTAGGTGAAATGTTCAAATTGCTGTCCATCTCATGTGAAACATTCATATACAGGGTCCAGTGTTACTTCTGCTGGACCCTGTATAATTATCTGAAACTTTTTCCTCACAAACCATCCATTTTATCCAAAGAATAATTCTCTAATCTCTTGTCTAGAGTACCCAGAGCAGGGTAGGGAAGGGGGCTGGAGGTCTCTATTCAGACTGTAAACTCACACTGAACCATTCTGTTTTTCTTGTAGGGCTTCATTCCAGCCATCCTCTTGCCAAGGGCTCCTGAGTGTAGATACCACTAGTTCAATTTCCTAGAGTATAAATCTTCTCTTGCTTGGTGCCAGGGTGGGGAGCTGGTAGTCAATCTCTTCCTTTTACAAGCCTTCAAACACACCTTCTCTGTTTAGCCCCATGTTTTACCCTCTGTTGTCTTATGCCTCCAGTCCTCAGCTTTGCTGATTTTTGGAACAGCAAATATTTCCCTTTGCCCACACTTAGGGATCGGCTTCCTGAGCTCTGCTACTTTCCACTCCTGCACCCACTTTCTGTCTTCATATATTGAGAGTTGGGGTGATGAAATTTCTTGTGTTATTGTAGGTGGAGTTCCTTTTTTCTGTTTCTCATTCTCCATCTTATTTCAAGATGATTTTCCAGATGAGAGATAGGCAGAATGGGCTTTTTCCCTATCATCTTGCAGCTAGAAGTCTGATGATTTTATAACAAATTCCTTTAATGTATTTAAAAATAATAGCTAAAAGTTAATTTTTTAAAAGTTCAATAAATTTTATTCCTAAGAATGTATTTAGTGCAAATCTAGTTCAACACCCAGAATAGGAGTTCCCTGATGGTGTAGTGGCTTAAGGCTTCGGCACTGGTGCTGTCAGCGCTGTGGCCTGGGTTTGATTCCCGGTCAGGGAGCTACCCGCATACCAAAACAAAAACAAAAACAAAAACCAAAACCAAAAACACCAGAATAATTCTGGTCTTATAATTTTCCTGTTATAACTTGGAATAATTTTAAAATTTTTCTCTTTACAGAGTTTTTGTGTTACTTATTGAAGAGAAACTTTTCAACAAATAATAGATTCTCAGCAGTTAACAATTACTTTGTCTTCTTGGTATTTCAAAACTTAAAATTTACTTTTAAAAGCTGTTTTGTTTGGTAGTAGTTTTGAAGTGAACTTGTGTTTGTGACTTTTGAAATTGAGGCAGTTGATACATTGAAGTCTCTTAAATGTAGAAGTTCACTTTACATTAACTGGTATTTCTGTGAGGATGTTAGTTCTCTAAAATCAAATTCTAGGAGGAAATACATTTGCACCCTGTCAGCCACACCCAATTGCTAACAGATATCTGTTGAGATGTCTTTGCTTCACTGATGATACTAACTCTAGAGTTACCTGAAATTCAGTTGCCAAGTTATCCCCTCATTAGTATTTGACACTGAAGAACAAGATTGAGCCAAATCTGTCTTTATGCCTGTCCCAGAGTCTTTTGTTCTGTTCTTCGCAGCTGCTGTCTTTTCTGATCCCCCTCCCTACCTCTCCTGCTATCCCACCTTCCCACCACCATACAATTTCTTCTTGTGATTCTTTTCAATCAGATCTTTCAGAGCTAGGCAAACATCAGCATTTAGAGTATTGGAAAATTCAACAGAAATTCTTAAAACTCACAAGGTGGAAATAGCAATTCTCCCAGGAACTAGGTCAGTAGAGTTGTACAATCTAACTTGGATCTGCAGATTCAGTCTATTGTTGCTAATTTGTCTTTGCTTTTCCCCTTTCCTTGTTAAAAATGAAACTTCAACCTTTTTAATGTTATCCAAAGGATTGTATTGCCAGCAGTAGTAGGAAAAGCTGGAGTAAGAAGGTCTTCTGTTTCACTTCATTTCCTTTTTTAAAACACTATAGGGAAAGAAGGCTGTTAGTCATTACATCATGAGTCTGATATCAGAGACTCAAGAAAAGAAGAGTGGGATTGAGGCAGAGAGGTAGTGAAGGTGAGGAGATGTGGAGGTCAGGAGAACAGGGGTAAGAAGATGTGGGGGAGGAGTCTTTTAACTCAGCTAAGTAGTGGAGTCCAGCAGTGGTTATAGGAATGTACTGTCCCTTCCTCTCTTACCTTCCTCTTTCTGCCACCATGCTTGACATCAAACCTGATACAAGGTGAGGAGCGGGCCCTGGTGAGGTAGATGTTTAAACCTGGAGCAGACTAGGGAGCGGGGAGGAGGAGGAGAAAGAAATCTTAGGTAGTCGTGCTGCATAAGAAAGAAAAGGGAAGAAGAGTTTTTATTGTTACTAAACTTATTATTGAGTCTAATTCTCCATTGACTATTTGTGTGCAAGAAAAATACATAAATGTGAACATGTGTGCATGTGTGTATGTTGGGATAAGAGGAAGCGGGGGTAATACCTCTAACTGACCAAACAATTATTGTCATTTCCCTGTTGGTACAAGTCTATATTTGTATTATCTTATAAATGCATTCAAGAGATGTGGAGAATTCAGAAGACTTTAGAGTTTTAAGGGCATGATTGGTAATTTAGAAATTCCAGTATCACTGCTAATCACCAAGTTTTGTTGGTCTGTGTCTTTATTATCTCTTCAAGCTGCCTACTCTTCTCCATTCCCATCAGCACAGCCATAATAAACCATTGCTTACTTAAATTACTGCTTTAGTTTACCACATGTCTTCATTTCCCTTAGTTCCCATCTTCCTCCTCTAATTCACACTACAACCAGAATGAGCTTTTCTGAAGACAGATATGATTATGCCACTTGATAGCTTAAAATCCTTCTTCGGCACTGTCTTGCTTTGAGTGAAAAGTCTAAACCCCGTAGCATGAGTATAGTAGTCTGTGATCTAAGTCCTGCTTCTTCCTTTGTACTCCTCAGCAACATGTCCTCAGCTCTTTAGGGACCACTGACTTAGACTTCTCAGCACCTTCCTAACACTGTCTGGTTTTTGCATGATAGTGTTTTCTTTATTTGGAACATATGTTCCCCATTCTATCCAGTTAATTCTAAGTAACTGTTCCTTCAGAGCTTAGATTAAGTGTTACTTCTCCTATAAGATTGAGTTTACGGTGCATTACATGTTCCCTCTAAATATATCCCTGTCACAGCTATCACCTTTCTGTATTTTTATTATTTTTGTCAATTTGTTAATTTTTATTATTAAAGTGTATTATCATTTTACTTCCCTTCATTTGCTCTTAGTTCATAGGTTCTCTCAGGGGCAGAGACTGGTCTTTTCACCTCTATTCTCAGTGAAGATCTCACCACAAGGAGGTATCCCACGTAATGAAGTGTTGAGCCCCTTCATGTTGTACTTGAGAAAGCAAGGTGCAGAAAGATAAGCCACCTTGCAAGTTATCATACAATCTTTAGAGGCAGAGCCTGCCTTTTATTTTAGTGTTTGTTTCTATCAGGAGTGATAGACTCAGTTGCCTTGAGGCAGCAAATGTGAGAAAAGTGGATTGTCTTTTTCGTAATCATTCTGTCATTTTTCTGGAACATAAGCCTTTTTCACACTATTTTCTCAAGTATGATAAAGGAATATTTTGGTACAGGAACTATTTTGTTTTTGTCTTAAGATGCCACATAAGAAAGTTGACAGTGTGCAGATAATGGTTATACTGTGACTGAATGAATTATAAATCATTGTTGTTCCTTCTTTGTGCTGCCATGGGACTTTGCAGATACATGAATGAGGCATTTCTCATGTTACGTTTTCAGTGTTTGCAGTCATGTCCTAAGCTTGGCACTCAAAACCTGTATGACCTTTCCAGTTTCGTTTTTAGTTGTTGAGTCCCTAGTCATATTTATGCACACATACACATGCCCTAAACTCCAACTTTAGTTAATCTAGTTCCCCAACATGCCATTGTTAATACTCTCTTTCTTTCCCTGCCCTTCTTTCTTCCTGCCACCTCTGCTTGACTCAGCCTCAATCCCTGGCCCTACATCACCCATTCTCATTATTTGATGCTGGATTAACTCCTAGCCCCAGAATTCTAAGTTCAAAAGCCATTCCCAGGCATAGACTTGCCACGGTGTGTGTGTGTGTGTGTGTGTGTGTGTGTGTGTGTGTGTCCAGACTATACAAGCACTTTAGCAAGCATATTGTTCAACTGCCCCATTTAGGACTTGCTTAGAATTCTCCAATAAAGTTAAAGCAGAGACCAGTATTAAACTGTGTGGTTCCTGACTTTTTAAGAGGTGACATACTGCCTTTGCTACCAAATTTGATTAAACCTGATCACTTTAATGCCATTTGGTTCTGTTGAAGAGGAAGAATTAAATTGCTTACTTTAGAGAATGAATTTTTCCCATTGACTAAGGTATAGAAGAACATTTATTAAAATTACCCTAGTGGCCTGAAAGGAAAAAATGTACTTTTTTTTCCTCAGCAGAAGCAGGTTGAGGACATTATTAGCAAGTGTTAAAATTGAATAATTGAGCAACTCTGACTTTGGGATGCAGCCTTCCAGCCCCTGTTGTGTGATTAGTTCTGTCCCACCTGCTGGTGTGCTTGAGCAGGGAGCCTGCAGAGGATTATGAAGGAAAAATCCTTTAGTAGGTTTCAGGTACTGAAGACATTTGATTTAATTTTACATGCTACACATGGTAATCTGGTTTCCCTTGGCAACCTCCAGTTCTGCTCTACTTTCTAATCAGAGGATGATAGGAAACATTACGACTTGATGGCATTACCTGGAAGTGAATGTTGAGAACAGAATTTGCCCCAAAAGAGGAGAGAAAAAGGTCACTAAAAAAAGACAGAAGAGTTTGAGTCCACTTAAAGAAGAGACGGATAGTTCTCTATAGCTCAGATATCCAAGAGGATTTCATTGATGAGGAAGGTTCCAGAAATACCTACAGTACAGACATTTGGGATTTAAGGGAAAAGGATCAAGTCTTGTAAATCTTTTAAGGGATAATAATTTTATTATTTATAAATTACCTTAAGATAATGTTTTAATTTTAAAATGACATAATAGTTAGCATTTATTAAGTATATCCCAGGAGTTTTACTTGGTTCCTTACATATACAATTTCATTAAATCCTTATAATGTTCTTGCAAGAGGAGTATTAATATCCCTTTATACATGGCAAAACAAGTATTTATTGATATCTTAAAGTATGAAGGCTGAAGGAAGGTGGGGCAACATTGACTACAAGGTTTCAGCTTGAGATCTTAATTTTTCTATGATCTCTAAGTCCTATAAGTTTGAAAGTCTCTCTTACAGAATAGTATACTAAATAATGTCAATTAATAATGGCCTTTAGCTATCCAGAAAAGTTTAAATTATAATCACCTGAGTCTAACTCATTTTACACATTAAGAAATTGGGTCCAGAAATTTAGTAAAGCCCAAAGCTGGGTCTTCTTACTGCTAGGAACTCGAGTATTACACCATGCCCAAACACTTTCAAAGAGACCTTGAGTAACTGGAAGGAAGATGGAAGGTGTCTGTAGTACTATAAATGGTATTAGGTTGCGCTGACAAAGTAAACTAACAAATCAGAAAGGACTGAGGAGACATTTAGGCATTGGGAACAGTTCTAGTTCTTACCTAGCTAGTGATTTATTTATTTTGTTTGGCTCATGTCTGAAGGAAATTGGGCACCTAATGTTTCTGAATGATCCTAAGTTTTAGAGATATCTAGTGCCCCACTGGTCATTTGAAGTTTAAAAGGACAGGGTCCACCTATGAACTGCATTTTGTGTGTATGTGTGTGTGTGTGTGTGTGTGTGTGTGTGTGTGTGTGTAAGTAGACAGATTGATCGATAGATAGATATAGCATGGTCTTGAAGTGGATGTGAGTGATAACTAGCTTTTTAAAATTTTTTTTATTTTTTCATTTTTTTATGTGGGTAGCTCCCTGGCTGGTAATCAAACCCAGATCGCAGCGTTGACAGCGCTGAAGCCTAAGCCACTACACCACCAGGGAACTCCAACTAGCTTTTTTTGTGACATGTAGAAGCAGAGATTACATATATTTTATCGACTTACACATGTATGCTTCTGTTATCTTCACAAAATGCCATTTCTGAGGCAGGACATATCATTACCTTTCTTTAAAGTGAAGGCTGTGGGAATCTAATAGCAAACTGAGAAATCTTAGTGTCACACACTTAAGGCGCAAATTGTTTTACATGAATTTCACTTAATCCTCATAATGAATGTGATTATGAATGTTATTTCTTAATTTTAGCAATTTGTTCAGTTTTCTATTAATCCTTCCCAGAACATTCTCTGTAACTTTTTTTTTTTTTTTTTTTTTTTTTTTTTGTAGTATGTGGGTAGTTACCTGGCTGGGAATCGAACCCAGGCTGCGGCATTGACAATGCTGAAGCCTTAAGGGAACTCCATCTCTCTAACATTTTATTATGAGAATTTTCAAACATATAGTGAAGTTGAAAGAATGGAACTGTTAACACCCATATACCCACAATAGATTCCACAATTATTAGTTTTTTTTTCTATATTTGCTTTATTATATATCTAGCCATCAATTTATCTCCCCACCCATTTTAGTTTTTCTTGTATTCCAAAGTGAGTTGCAGACAATAGTACATTTTACTCCTAAACACATTGTGTTTATCATAATTAGCTAAAGTAAAAATGTTTTAACCCTATAAAACAAAAACAAAGAAAAACTGAGACTTGAATTCTGTCTTAGGGACATAGTATGTACTCAGTCACTTTGGGCTTTTCCCTATGAAATAGTAAGATATTTTAAGATTAAATGTGGGAGTTCCCTGGTGGTGTAGTGGCTAGTAGGCTTGGGCGCTGTCAGTGCTGAGTCCTGGGTTCAATTCCCAGCCAGGGAACTACATATATATATATAAAGAATAATTGTAAGCTAACCATGTTAAAAAACACTTGTACCTCATTAATGAGAAATAGAACTCTGCAGGGAGGTGGGGGATACCCCTGTTGAATTCCTAAGCCACAGCAAGCCAGCATTGCAAGTGACATCTCACCTCATTTCTTCTGATTTAAATGAGGTTGAGGTCACTGCCACATTTCTGAACATTAACTTTTCTCCCAACAAGGGGAGTTTGATTAGCAAATTAGTTAAGCACTTTAGTAATGATATTGGAACTTAATTTCAGTAAACATTTTTTCCCTTTTCTTTCTGGGTGTGACTAAATTGCCTACAGCATGCTGCATGGTTGCTGGTAAAACAGGAAATGGGGTAAGTAATTTAGGTAGGGAATTTTTACTACCATTTAAACATAAGCTACCTGATTCTTAAAGTACTTTTACAACTACTGTCTCTTTTTTTTAGAGGAAGTTCACTAGCTACTGGAGAAATTGGCAGAAAGAAAAATTTTATTGTTTAAATTTAGGTGTCAAACTTATTTAATTGGTTTATTTATGTAGCATATTAATAGCCTATGAAAGTGGATTCACTTTTTTTGTAGATTTAACATGAGTGTAAATACGTATTAGTCGCTTATATAATGTAGTCTGGCAAGTTATTTTAAAAGAATAAATTTTATACTGATCTTAGAAACTAAATTATGGAATTAATTATGCTATAAAAGATACAAAGTAAAATCATAGTTAAGGCAGAACAACAATGAACTTATACATAGCTAAGACATAGAAAACATATGTCCACAGTCCTTAATTTGGAACCCTTCGGGGCCAAGTGTGTTTTGGAATTTAGAATTTTTTAGATTTGTGAAATGTAGAATGGTGTTAAATACCATATGTAACATATAGTTCCCCTCCAGCATCTGGAGTGGTACAATATAATCAAACACATTAATATTTCTACAGCAAAACATATGAATATTCACACTAAGTTTGACAAAGTCTCTAACCAGCCTCACACATTTAAGTCAGGGTTTCATTGTCAACTGAGTTAAGAAAAAAAATCTTTAATTTTCCAGAGCTTTTTAGATTTTGAAACTAAAAATTTTATGCCAATATAAAAAAGGTCGTGTGATTGGTAGAGATTCCTAGGTACTCTAGTGAGAAAAATACAGAGCGAAGTATAGATTATTGTATTAGAATCTCATACTTGGTTAAGTAATTTATAAGAAAGTAATTGGCATGGTTTTTTAAATTTAGTTTTATATTCACATCTGCATTTTTAGAAGGTGTATTACCACATAGTTATCAAAGGGTTTGGGGTTTAGTTAGGTTATGTTAAATGAGCCTCAATAAAATTTGTATGTTTGAGAAATTATTTAGTGTAGTCAGAACATGCTATTTTCTAAATGTTTTCAGTTTCTATCTACATTGCTTATGAGTTACTGTTGTTATTCCTTATTGAAGGATTTTAACTAAACTTGGTTTTTCCAAAAGATCCTGTTCAATATAGGGATACTGGAGCAGAAAAAATATAGAACACTAATCTTTTTCCTTAAGTGTCCTTCATTCATTCTATGTTTAAAAGATTGTAGAGGAATTACCATTAAAGAATTGATTCAAGGAATTTAGAAAAAATTAATTGTTCTAGATATTTTGGTTTATCTTTGCCCTACATGGTTGTCGCATTGTATTTATAGCAAAAGTGATTGTAATTGACATCTTCATCAGTAGTTACTGACAGAGGAGAATGGGAAATGCAGTTACTAAATACTAAATTGGAACTGAATTTACCTTAATGATTACTAATTCTTCTAAATGCTAAGGACCTCTGTGGAAACATTTACCCTAAATTAGAAAAGTTATTGGCCACATTCAACTTTCTGGATTGAAAATCTGGAATTTTAAGTGTTATATTTTTACCTTATCTATAAAGTTAAGGTTTTGAAGATGTCTATTAGCTCTTTCCTCTAGCTCTTTTATCTGGAAGGAAAAAAATACCTGTAGTTGAAGTTTTTTAACTGGACTAAATAGCTCTAAATATACTTCAAAGACTATGAAGGATTTAAAATACCAGTTTCCTTAAATATGTGATGAGTAATGTTTAACCCATTTTTAGGATTGGCTTTTGCTGCAATCTTTTGTTTTCTAGAGTCTAAACAGTTTTTAAATAGTTTTCCATTCTTATAGTTTCTGCTTCAACTTTTTATCCTTTAAAATGTGTTCTCATTTAGTAATTATTTGCTTTTCAGCTATTTTATGCAAATATCATGCAGTGCTCGCTTCGGCAGCACATGTACTAAACTGTTGATGTAGTATCAAAATAGTCTTTTAAAATGTCTAAAATATTTCTTATATTTAGAGAATTAGGAATAGTGCATGCAGTTCCAACTCTTAGTGTTTGAATGAATTCTTGAATGTAGAGAAATAATTTGATCATTTGTCAGATGTAGGGTTAATCTGGATATTTCTTTGTTCGACCACAATCTCAAAGCATATGAAAGCATTCCTGTAACCAGTTATATTCTCAGCGGGATACAGAATGCGTTAGGTCAACTCTTCCTTAATTTGCAGTTAGAGGAACAGAGGCCTTTATATTTTCTTTTTTTAAGATCAATTAAATTTAGCCATTAGCTAAATTATTTTTTTTAATTGCAGTAATTTTACTTGCAGGAAGTAGTGTCTTTCAGTCTTAAAGAATTAAATTATAATGGATATTGACTATAAGTAGTCATTTCTATTATTAAAATTCTACACTTAAAGAAATATTTCACAAGTTGGCCCTTAGTGTCTCTTTTTCAAAAGTAGCCCTGTGAATAGCCAGCCATAAGACTGATTTGAAGTTTTAATTTAATTATTTGAATGATGTGAGCTTGTTAGTTTATTAGTGATATTGCAGTGTTCTCAGTAGAGTAGAGCAGTTTTCATAATACCATACCATGTTTCCCTTTCCTTTTGTCTCAGTTCCTTTCTATTACAATTTTAGATTACAAACTAAAAGCTAGAAATCATAATTGGGACTTCCCCAAATCTATTTATTGGCTCATGAGTAGATTTGGGGGGAATGTCAGGTTTTTATTCAGATATTTATATTAAGTTGATGAGCATTTCAGAACATTGATACTTTAGGATTTAATATTTCTTCTTCGGTAAAGAAAAGTGCAGCTTTTACATCAATTTCTCAAAAATAAGCCCCATTATCAGGAAGAAAGTAGATGTAAACATTTTTAGTATAGATGAGATTATTGTAATATGCAGTTTTATAGTTTCTGAGCAATAAACAGCCCTTCTCCCTTTCTGTCTTCTGATGTACAAATTCTGGAATCATGCAGTTCTAGCTCAGAAAAACTCATTAGTTACGTTTTTGTCTTTGAAGCTTTAAAAAATGTCTTATGTGCTATTTAAAAAGCAGTATTTTTATTCTATTAGAATGTAAGGTCCATGAGGTGATGAATTTTTGTCTGTTTTGTTCTTTCTATTAGCTCATGTGTAAAATAGTGCCTGGGACACAGTAGGCACTCAATAAGCCTTTTTTAATAATTGCAAAAACTCTTGCCTTCAGTATAACAGAAAAAGTAAAGTTTCTTTACTTTTACTTAAGTCAGTAAATTAATTTTTATGTTATTCAGAAAGCGGAGTCTGTCGCTGGGAAGAAATGATATAGTTCAGCTAAAAGAAGCCTACAAATGGATAACTCACCCCCTGTTTTCAGAAGAACTGGGTGTTCCCATTGATGGAAAGGTATTGGGTCATCAGAATTGTTAGTTTTGTTTTCTGGTTTTACTAGCTTTACTTGATTATATGGCAGAGTTTTGTTGAGCCAAAAGAATCTTCTCTTTAAATAATCTAGTGAAGGATTTTTAAGCATTTAGTGTATGTGCTGCTGAAGCAAGCACAGGATTTTTAATCATTTAAAATGTTAATTTCTAGTCTTACACTTAAGTAAAGTTTTTCCTTTTTTTTTTTTTTTTTTTAAAGACTTTGTGATCTAAGACACTTAGGAGTGTAATAGATACAGTGTACCCTAATTGACCTTAAAAGGTTGGAAATGAATCTGTGTCTTTAATATATTTATATTTTAATTGGAGAGACAAATTTACTGGTAAAAAGCAATACATAAATAACTGAGCAACTGTAGAGTCAACTCTAGACTGTTTAAATTTGATTATCTGTACTTACCTTGTTTTCAAATATGCAGACAGAATCTACTCAACAATAGTGAGCATGAGCTCAGTCTATTGATCCCACCTTGTTGGTATCTGAAGTTCCTCTGTTTAGTTTTAGGCAGAGATTGCCTTTGAAACCTTATCCATCTCTCCTATTTCAGAGCAGACCTTACCTCAGTCTCTGGAATGGACTAAGTTTTTACAGAAGAGCTCAGCACATATTCCTAGCTCATTTTATTATTTTTCTTAAAGGAAATTACCTGAATATCAGACACATCCCTACTGAAGTAAAATCACAAAACCATCTTTCAAAGCTAAATAGTTTAAAATTTTTTTCACTATTCTAAATTATATAGATCTATTTCCTTCAGTTAGTAAAAATAAACTCTGTCTTTTAAACTGAATGCTGAGAGAATAGAAAATAAAACCACCACAGATAGTATGAAGAGGAAATGAGATAATGAAAGTACTTTGGAAATTAGAGAAGTTATTGATGCAAATATTTTTACCTCAGATTTTAGTTTTGAAGCACAAATGATTTTTTACATGTTGAAACAGAACAGAAAAGAGAAAACCAAAGATGTAATAATGTTCTAATAGATTCAGGAAGAGTGAAGTTTTCTTGAGTAAAAGGAATGTGTTGTAATTTTAATTTTATTTTGTAGATTAGAATGGAGAGCAAAGAAATAAATAACTATTCACTGTTGTGATTCTAGATTAGCTAGCTAATAGGATACTGACAATCCAGTGCAATCCAGAAGTACAAAACTCAATAAAAAATATAAAATTGTTATTTGCTATGACATCTTTATTTTTTTTTTAAACATCTTAGTTTTCAAACTGATATTTCTTTTTTTTTTTCCCTCTCTTTTTTTTTTTTTTTTTTCTTTGCATTTTGGTATGTGGGTAGCTCCCTGACCGGGAATGGAACCCAGGCCGCAGCACTGACAGCGCCAGCACCGAAGCCCCAAGCCACTACACCATCAGGGAACTCCCCTATGACATCTTTTTCTCAATGTGGAATTTTGTATATTCTCTGTGGAGATTAATGTACACAGAGTATGATGTACACAGAGTATGTGCTTTTTTCTGTGTGTAAAAGGGTGTTTTTTATAGCATTTTTTAATAACAGAAAACCTTACTACAACTTAAATGTCCAGCAGTCTCTGAAAGATGTCCATGACATAATATTAATTGAATAAAGCACTTATCTGAAAGTATGTTTAATATCACAACAAGTATGCACTGTACATTTATGTTTATATTCATAAAAATGGCTTGAGGGAGTTCCCTGATGGTGTAGTGGCTTAAGGCTTCGGCGCTGGTGCAGTCAGCACTGCAGCCTGGGTTCGATTCCCAGTCAGGGAGCTACCCACATACCAAAAAGCAAGAAAAAAAAAATGGCTTGAAGGAAGCATGCCAAACTAGTTACTAATTACTAGTTCTGCCTCAGTGGAGTGGGATTGAGAACCCATTCTGTATTTGATTATTTATAATTTATATGTATTGTTTTTGTAATAAAACAAAAAATGAAGATCTTTCTTTTAAAATACAAATCCACTTAAGAAGTTTGAGCTCTTAAGAAAAAGCCTTGGGAGTTCCCTGATGGTGTAGTGGCTTAAGGCTTCGGTGTTAGCGCTGTTGGCGCTGCGGCCTGGGTTTGATTCCCAGTCAGGGAGCTACCCACATACTAAAAAGCAAAGAAAAAGCCTCATCCAGAGTTTTTAAGCTTGTAAATAAATATTTTTGCTTTGCTAATAATTCTAATCATATTGACTGGGACAATTCTTTATTTGTTATCTCTTTCCAATTCCCTAATTCTCATTCATCTTTACACCTAATTTATCTACATGTACAAAAATCAAACAAATTTATTTTTAACTTGTTTTTTGGTAGGATCACTAGTGATTGAACTTTAGAAGTTAAAAAAAAAAAAAGACTATTTCCTTTTCAGCTGCTTGGTGAACAAGCTGATTTGAAAATAGTATTTCTAGTTTTCCTTGTCACTCTTTCTGAGCTAATCATTGAGAGTTAATTTCTATTTCAATTCATAAGTTGTTAGATGTTGGTTTTCTTTTGCTCATTATAAAACTGTCTTTATGATTTTTAGAGCTTGTTTGAAGTGAGTGTGGTCTTTGCTCACCCAGAAACAGTTGAGGATTGCCACTTCCTGTAAGTTGCCACGTAAACAACAATGTCAATTGTGTAGCATGTTTAATGCTTTTTGGTTTTCATGAATATAGTATTGCTCCTTTTCCTAATGAGTGTATCAGAACTTGTTATGTCTTGGGTTTAAAATGTGCTCTCTAACATAAGGCAAAACAATCAGCTCATATAGGGATTTATTTTATCTGCTTCTGATTTCCTCCTGAGATTAGCAGCCATGTTGTAGAAAATATATTTGAATTCTATCCATCCCAAAATAAACTCATTAACCTTTTATATTAACTTGAATTTTACTTAGACGTGCAATATGCCCAGATTGTTTCAAGCCATCTAAAAACAAACAGGTAAGAATTACTGCTTCTTATTTTTTAGTGAGTTTTGTCTGAGCTGAAGGTTCAAATTAACAAAAAACGGTATGCATTAGAAATGTGGCAATTTATTATGATAAGAATCAGTCTTTAAATTTTTTCATTTGCTACATTTTTCTTTTTTTTCAACTATCAACGCCTTTGCCTCTGGCTAGAAACACATTCTCATGTGTTTGTGTCACTGTCTGGGTTATTCTCCTGATGTTGAATTTAGAACCAGTACTTCAATGATGTTTTTGTTACCCATTTGAGGAAATTCAACTTTTAGATTTTAATTCCCAAAATTACATCATCTGGGAAAATTTGTGATTAGTATCAGCAGCATTTCAAACTTTTGTCTAATATTCATTTTATAGCAATTGGTATTTTAAAAATATAATTGTTATTTAGGATAGTCCTAAATTAATAAAGCCCATTTCAAACTACTTTGCCAAAGGGGCATTTTATTCACACTCCCCTTTACTATCTGATGTGAACTGGTCTTCACATTGATGAGCGAATTAGTTGGCATGTACTTTGAGTTTCTATTATGCCAGGATAAAATGGCATGGCAGGATATTGGCAAGCATTCATACCCCAGTTACTTAGCTCGTTTTGTGCAGAGACATGCATTCCTTGTTTCACTGACATCCATTTTGCTGTTTTTGTTGTTAAAAAGAATGTAAGTTTATTGTCAAAGATACTTCATTTCGTCTTTCCTCTTGCTTGGGCCTTTTAGAACTGGTGAGGTTGGGTGTAGGGGTTGTGATATTTGCTGAATGTCCTGTGCAGAATAATTAGAAATGCAGACCAAGCCTAAAGCCGAGCTTCCCTCCTTTTCTCACATCATGGTAGCATTACCATGTTTGTTCAGCATCCTGAGGTTAACAGTTGGTTGCTCTAAATTGGCAGCAATAGGCCTAAGGATTCCCACTGTCCCAGGCCCTGCCCCTCATCCCTTGTGCACTAAAGTGATCACTATCTTGGCACAACTGTATCTCACTGCTTTGCAATACCAGTTGGGAAGCTCTGCCCTAATGACCTGTAAGCCATATTTTTATTGATGATCCAGTTTTATTTTTTGTTATCTTTGAGGAATATGTAAGTATCAGCATCTAATGATAGGATAAGGGAATTTTTATCAAAGCATCATAGAGACCACATCATTTGCCCTGTAAGTATTATATAGTCTTAATTATAATTTTCCTGCCTTATAGCTCGGAATAAATTGAATGACTTTTTGTTCTTCTTTCAGCCTAAGATTTCATATCTTAACAAACAGGCACTTAATTTTTGGTTCTAGCCCTACAATACCTTGGGGTTCCCCAGAATATGGTTTAATAAATCATTGCTTCGACGAAACTGTTGAAATGTCTATATTTGTGCCCATTTTCAGTGAATTGTATAATTTCTCCTAACAGAAGAAATAATTGTGATTTATCATAGTAAGCCATGTATATTCATATAGCAACCAATTAGTTCTAGTATATCTATCATGCAGTTTGACTTTTTTTATTTTAGAAACCCCGAAGTGGGACATTCGTCCCTCTTGTTCAGTATAGTGGGTTTGTTTACTTTGTGGCTAGTGAGTGATGTTAAGTTGCTAAATGCCAAGGTAGGCTGGCTGATTCTGGTTTACCCCTTACCCTGGCAGCCAACTCCTGAATTATATACTGTGGCCTGTAAAGGGATGTAGGGAAGAAAAGGTAGATGAGTTGAAGTAAATTCCTTTTCAAGTCTGGGGAAAACTATTCAAAGCACATTTTCTGCAATGTCATTATTTTTGTATTTGAAAAAAGCCACATTTTGAGGGGCGTGAGACAATAAAGCGAAGAAGACATGTTCTGCTAGGTATACCTGGTGTTGTGGACATAGACTAGATTGAAGAAGAGGGTTGTAGGGGGTGTACCAGTTGCAGAACTTACAGAATGAATTCTTACATTTTACTTATTTTCTTGAAGCTATTAAGTATTTCTCTCTTTTAAATATGGTTTAAAATTATATAATTTCTCCAACCATGTTCTGTGTTTCACCTCTGATGTTTTCTTGTCTGGATGATAAGATGTATTTTCTTTTCATTTTACCCTATATAGTCAGTATTCACTAGAATGGCTGTTATGAAAGCTTTGAACAAGATAAAAGAAGAGGATTTCCGTAAGTAAGTACAAGTAGAGAAACAAGAAAGAATCATGAAATTTAAAAATAAAGGTAATGTTAGTAATAATCTGAATTATCTCTAAGACAAAACTACATGTTATTCAGGGCCCAGGACTGTGCCTCAGTCATTGCTATACCCCCAATCTCTGGTTCATGTCTTAAAAGTGGTACTCTAGAGGCCTAAAAAACTTTTATGTTTCTGAAATGTAAAGCTAGGGACAGGCTTAGTCCTAGACAAACTCAGGCTTTGTGTGTATCTTGGATAATGCTGATTATCATAGTAATGTGATTCAATATCATGTCTAAAAAATGGTAGCTGTAAAATTTATTTTGTTTTGCAGGCAGTTTCCTTGTCCTCCAAATTCACCAAAGGCTGTATGCACTGTTCTTGAAATTGAATGTGCTCATGGTGCTGTTTTTGTGGCTGGTAAAATATTTAGTTTAGAATATACTTACACTGTCAATTTACGCTCCTTTCTGAAAAACTCACCTGATTCCTCTTCTGTTTCCTTATTGTTGTTACTAGGTTCAGATTACTTAACTTTTGAGAACTAGAACCAATAGCTAAGTTTATTTTAGGTTCCATAGGCATTCTTAAAGTCACTCAGGAGATCTGTTATTTAAAATGCCATGCCAAAGGGAAATGGCACTTCTCTGGTTTTAATACTTTTCATCAGAAATAGCCAAGTAGAAATATGAGTAGATGTAGAGACCCAAAACTGGTCAGGAGAAACATAGCTGTGGAAAGGATTTTTTTTGTAACATGAAAGCAAACTTGAAAAAATAATTTTATTATCTGCAAAATGAATAAACACTTGGCTTCTGCCTGAAAAAGAAATTGTTACATTTACTTTTCCAAGAGGTAATCTAGCCAGTTTTTGCTTTGAAAGCTACAACTGTTTTGTAGTAATAGCTGAAATGAAATTGGTCTTTAGTTTTGACTCTAATACCTTACCCTGAGGTAGTGAATGAAAGCTACTTGCCTTCGGGTAGTTTTATTCATAAAGCAATGAGTCATACTCTGTTAGGGTTTTTTTTTTAACTTCAAAATTTCCTGTATTTGAACTCTTTGGAATATATTGTTACCAAAGACTGTTACATTGAAAGTATCATTAATCAGGTGTAAAAGCAGTAGTTGCTCTTTTTTTTTTTTTTTTTTTTAATGATCCTTGGTATGTTCTATAATATTATAACTTGTTCAGTCAGCCAATCAGATTTATAAATACATTGAGCATTCCTTTAGAATTCAGTTAATGATTCATATCATGTCTTTAGCCATCTCTTCTATTGTTACCTTAAATATTTTCATTTAATTATCTGTATGTTTATGTGCTGGCTCCCCAAATAAGACTGTGAGTTACTTGAAGGCATTCAATAAATAGTTGTTGCTTTTCTTTTTACCTTATTTTGTTCATCACATCATTCCATCCAGGCTATTTTTTATTTCTGTGGCAGGGAGATATAATAAATACTCCAGGAATCTGCCACAAACTCCTTGGATAATTGATGGAGAAAGGAAGCTGGAATCTTCAGTGGGAGAATTAATTTCAGATCATCTTTTGACAGTATTCAAAGCAGAGAGTAAGTGTTATAATATTCATAGTTTAGTTACATTGTCATTCATGAATAGATTTCTTGGTGGTTACAGGAAAGATATCTGTATTTTGTAAATCACCACTGAGTCTGGGCCCCTTGCCTGGCAACTTCCTGTGAACAGGAATTGCCATGACTTGAGCTCCTCTGACCTGGGCTGGATTTGAGCCAAGGTGCCAAAGTATTTCTTCCCTCTTTCAAGATGATGCTCTTTTCTGGGCAAATTAAAAAACAATTGAAACTACTTTATTTTTTTTTTTTATTATTTTTTTTAATGGTATGACTTTTTATTAATTTTAACAATAGGAGAAATTCATAAATATATGAATTAATAAAAATAATGAAACATTACGCATAGATGAAAGTACCCTTTCAATACAAGTCCTATTTCTCATTCTTTTATCACTTAATACCCTATCTTTATCTTGATCAATTTGGAGTTGTGGCTTCCAGAATTTTTATCTATATATTCAAATCAACAGAAAAAATATAGTATTTTATTTATACATATTATAGCACAAATATACATATTGTGCATTTTGTTCTGTAACTGGTTTTATCAACTCAATAATAAATTTACAGGTCTTATAATGTTCACACATATAGGTCCTCTGGTGCATTATACTCTATATTATAGATATACTACCATTTATACAGCACTTCCTCTATTAACAAACAATTAAGATGTTCATTTTTCTAACTATAAGATACAACACTACAATAAACCTTTTTAACCATTCACATTTGTTCACATGTGCACGTTTCTATAGAAGCAGAGAATACGAAGAACTGAAGGAACACCGCGGGGTTAGTAGGTGAAAAGTCACTCCAGGCAGAGGGAAAATCAAGGTCAAAGCTCTGAGGAAGAAGGGAGTGAATTCATGTTGTGATTATTGTGTTAAATAGTTTTCTATTTTCATTCTTCTTTTTTTTTTTTTTTCATTTTTATTGTTAGACTTATTGGGGTGACATCTGTTAGCAAGGATTACATAGGTTTCAGGCATACAATTCCACAGTGCATTGTCAACTTGATGCATAATAAGTTCACCACCTAATGTGACCCCTCTTTCCATCCCCTTATATTTAGCTTCCCCCCCTCCTCTCCCACCCCCTCCCCTTTGAAACTACTTTAAATGAATGAACTTAAGCTCACCTTAGCCTCCACTCTTTTGGAGACTATGAGGAAATTAAAATACAACTTTCACATTCAGTGCTTGTTCAAGAATAATCATTGGCAAATGCCTGGCTTCCATAGTAACCACTAAAATGTCCTGGGATAAAGTTGTGGCCTAGGGAAAATAGACCAACAGCTACCATTTACAAAGACTTAATGGGAGTTGTGTTATGTTTTTAATACCCTTTCCTACATTTTAATGAGCTCAGGTTTGTGGGATGAGTCAGAGCCTGTCAGGCTTATGCCTTTTTTGTCTCAATAGGCCTGTCAGGTCAAAAGCAGCATAAAGACTTGTGATTCCATCTAGGATTAGACTAGAGGAAAGGGGCTAAGATTTCAATCTCAGGAAGTCATGTATGTCAGGAAAAACTGTAGGCAGTGAGTAAATCACTCTGGAAGTGGGTCTCCTAGTATAATTAGAACACCTTTTTTGAGGGACCCACTAGACATTCATCTATCTCTCTGAACCTGAAGACAAGCCTGCTTTAGGAATGGGAAGTGGATGACTGAGATGAGATATGTCTATCCCTTCTAGCTCACTGGGTTGTCAAGAGGAAAGAGAAGAACTTCAAACCACATCCCTCTTATAATTTGTTACCTATCAGTTGGGTTGGCCCTCTATTTAAGGGTCTTTAAGAATTGTTTACTGAATGAAGAAGAAAGTAACCTAGCAACCTAATATTTTCCAACATCTTAGGAGTAAAGACTGGACTATTGCCATGAACTTTTACCTACTTAGTCTAATATTTACACACTGGTTATCTTACAAGACTTTTTCAAATTACAAAGAAGTCAAAATAAAGCTTTGACACAAAAAGTCTCTTTCAAACTCTTTTTGGGGGCCACCATTTCTATAAGAATATTCAAGAAACTCAGTTCTGTTTATTTGGGTCCCAAGGAAGCCCCCATTATGAAGAGGCTACTGGGAGGTTCTGAAACAGTGGTATGTTTTCTTTTTGCAATCTTTCATGAAGGTAGTTTGTTGTCATTTTCCATTTGAGGGGGAAAATTTGTCCCCAGACTGAAAATACATGAAACCATGTTTAGTGTCTATAGTTCGTGTGCTGAGGAAATTTAATGAGAGCTGTCTGTTCTGGGTCTCTGTGCTTACTGGCTTCTTGTCAGGGGATAAATCCTGGTTGTTTAAAATGCCTGATTAATAGCATCAATTTTCTAAACCTGTGCTTCTCAGATATAGTACTTGTTATTTCTGTGGTTCACATCTGACAACTCTGGGAAGATGGTTCTGACTATTATTTCTCCAAATATCACATCCCTATGAAAATAAACCAGTATTGCATGAAGCAGCCAAGTTACTTACATAAAGGTTTCTTCTTCTAACTAGGAGATACAAACTTGTTTCTCAGTCACTTCAAACTGGCACGTCATACTATGTACTTGTTAATTCCCTAGTTAATGAGTAATAAACTTTGACACACTCTCAAAATTAATGTCTAAGAAATTTTTCCCAATACATTTATTACCTCACTCATTAAATAAGTGTTTGTCAGGTCAGTTCCCTGTTGAAAATTGGTCAGTGACTAATTACAGGATAAAGTCCAAACTACTCAATATTCTGAGGCCTTTGTCGTCTGACCTCTGCCCATCTTTCAGTCTCATTGTCTGTCTGCCCCCTGGTGTGAGGGCCACTGCAGACTAGCTGAACCACTTACATAGGTCCTGATCATTCTACCCTTGTTTTTGTATTTGTATTTGAAATACCTATTCCTTTGATTAAAAGGCTCAAAGCACTCACAAGATTTAGAAAATTCAACTAGGTTTTAAACATGTATTTCCTAATAGTTTAGGCAGTGGCTCCTTTTTCCTTTTTTTGTCAGGTGTTATTCATAATTGCATACAAATAAAGTTTTAAAGTTGGTCCCCAGGAGTTCCCTGGTGGTGTAGTGGCTTAAGGCTTCGGCATTGGTGCTGTCAGCTCTGCGGCCTGGGTTCGATTCCCAGTCAGGGAGCTACCCACATACAAAAAAGCAAAAAAAAAAAATAATAAATGAAGTTGGTCCCCAAAGTATTTCTCAATGTAGCGTTCAAATTTGAAACATTTTTCTAAAATATATAGTAAATACCCCTTCTCACTTTGTCTGGATTGACTGTAATGTTTTTCTGGACTTCCCAAGAGCCTAGATTATGCACCTTTTTCTTGTTGATGGGCTGATATTTGTGGGAAGTTTTATGGGCTAATTTATGAATTTGAGATTTAGCGGTCACTGGTAGACCTATCTCTGTGTCCTGTTCATTCCTTCCTCTTCCACCTGTTGCAGGTTATAGTTCAGTTACTGAAAATACCCTGGTTCCCCTGACAATGTGGCTGGTTTGAAGATGGGAGTTAGGCAAGTATAAGACAAACCATAGCCCTAGGGAGACAGTCTTTTCAGCTTCCCAGATGCCATTTTGAACGCTCCATTTAGCTTTCCATCCTCAGTGCTACTCTTGAGTCTGTTGACTCTGATTGGAAGCTACTAATGTTGCTGTGGGTTTCTTAACAGCTTGACAGTGGAGTGTCAGTATGGAATGGAGGGCTTGGGACTTAATGGTCCACAAAATCCTACTTCTTGCTTGGCCTCGATTCTCCACCTGGAGAAGATCCTGACCTTGTGCCCCTCATGGCTGCAACTTGAACAGTCCTCAGGTATAACAGCACAGGTTACCCAGATTTATGAGCCTAACTAGCAACTTGAATTCTAGACCTACCTTGGATCTCTAGCACTTACCTAACCAGCCCTGAATTGCTTCTCTCTGTGAGACCCACAGCTTTGGGCCCCATTGGGCAGAGAGGAGCCCACTTCACCATGGCAGTGTGTGACACAATAGTTCAGAGCCTGTTTCCAGCAAGTGTTGGTCTTGACTTGCTAACGGGATTTCTTTTCTTTTCTTTTTTTAATTCATTTTTATTGTTAGACTTATTGGGGTGACATCTGTTAGCAAGGATTACATAGGTTTCAAGCATACAATTCCACAGTGCATTGTCAACTTGTTGTATAATAAGTTCACCACCTAATGTGACTTCTCTTTCCATCACCTTATATTTAGCTCCCCCTCCCTCCTCTCCCACCCCCTCCCTTTTTTCCCCTCCCTAACCTACTCGTTCCCAAATAAACATTAAACTATTGATTGTGTGCATGGGTTGGTTGGTTGTTCATTTCTTTTCTCTTTGTTGCTTTCAGTTTTATATTCCGCATATGAGTGAAGTCATACAGTTCTTTGTTTTTTCTGTCTGGCTTATTTCACTTAGCATGATGATCTCCAGGTCCATCCATTTTGTTGCAAATGGCAATATTTCATCTTTTCTTATAGCTGAGTAATACAGGATTTCTTAAAGATGAAGGAAGGTCAGAATCCTACTTTCTTCACAACTAAACATCCTAGAAAAGAGTTAATCTTTAATGTAGTTTTCATAGGACTTTGTAAGCTGTTTAACCTTTCTTTTTCTAAAATCTACATGGAAACTTTGCATGTAGAGTCTTTCTTGGGAAAAAAATGGCTTTTAAAATGATATCACTCTCCTCCCACCCTTCCCATCTGTTCTTCCAGCAGTCTGTTCTTTCTCATCTTGTGCTCTCCAAAGTGGCTAGACTATTGAGGAATTAATACAAAACTCATAGCTCATGTTACATTTGTGCTCTAAGTGTAGGATTGTTCCTATACTTTTCCTGTCCTAGCTCTATCCACTGTTTATAGTCCATGTCCCTCTATAGATAGTAAGCTCTGTGATAAGGACAGTGTCCATCTTATTTGCCTTTTTCTCTCAGCATTTAGCCCAGCACCTTGCATACACATTCTATAGATATTTGATCCTGAATGAATAAAACAGGGTGTGAGCCTGCATTCTAACCTTCAACTTTTATGTTCAGAGACCTTAAACTTTACCACTCTAATGACTGACCAGGCTTCCCAAAATATCCCCGCCATTCCCCAATCCTTGGTCCAAGAAACTGGTCTTATTTTCTCTCTGGGCAGGAATCTGAGCATTTTTGGCTGTCTTTGTGGTGATGCAGTATAAAACAGTGGTTAAGAAACTCTGGAGCCTGGTTCAAATCCTGACCATACCACTTACCAATGATGAGATCTTAGACAAGTTACTTATCCTGTCTCTGTCTCTTTCCTTATCAGTAAAATGTAGGAAATGGTAGTACCTACCTTATTGGCTATAGTGATGATGATAAAATCATCAGACAATTCTGTGTCTAAGAGAGTTGTCATGTAATGCCTCCCCCTGCTTTTTTTTTTTTTCCTACCATTTCCCATTCCAATATTTGCAGCTTTTAGTCTGTGATTACACATCTATCTTAGAATGAACATTAGTTTTATCAGGGTTCCAGCTTAGGTTTGTTTATATAATGAATTTGCTTTTAGAGTCAAATCTTTTCTCCCCTCCTCTTCCTTTTGTAGAGTTAAATTCTCAAATACATGTTTTTGTTTTGTTTTAAGGAAAAAGCACAAAGTAGATAATAGATTTTTTTATCATAAGCTTGTGGCCAGGGTGGTGATAAGATCTTTTTCCAATAGTGCTCTGTCTTGCTTTCCTCTGGGATAGTGGCATGGGATAACAGTTCAGGCCTGGCTTAGACATCAGAAACAACTAGCTCTGCCATTTAATCATGTGGCCTTGCAAAAGGTACTTAACCTTTTAGAAACTTGGTGTTCTTTTTAAAATACCTACCCCATAAGGTTATAATAAGAATTAAATGAAGTAATGTATGTAAAATTTTTACCTCAGTGCCTAGCATAAAATAAGTGCTCACTACATGATGTTTATTATTGTCATTGCTATTTTTAGGAGAGATTGAAATTAGAAGTGGGATGATGACTTTCCCTTGGAATACTCCTATAAATTGTTCAAGACAAACTGGTTTTTTACAAAAGTCTTAGGACTATTACATCTCTGATTTTTTTTCTTATCTGCTTTCCAAAGGTTTTAATTTTTCATCCTCTGGAAGAGAAGATGTAGATGTGAGAACATTAGGAAATGGTAAGATTGTAACAGCATCACTTGACTAGAACTAACTTTCAGTTTATCACCCTTTTCAGACAGCAGGTTGACTGTAGTTCACTTAGGCAAAACCAAAGTGGGCAGAACCCAGAGCTTTTCCAAGTGAGGAAGCTTTGTGGATTATGGAGCTACCTTTATAAATCATATGATTATGTTTTAACAGGATCATTCTTCAGAGGCTATCCTTATTGCATACCTGTAGGCTATAGGGGAATCTTATGTGCGTTAACAAGAAGGTGACTGGTTTTTTCCAAAAGTTTGATTATTAATTGTTCCATTTAATAACACTTCAACAGGGCCAGTACAGTGTCTAAAATGCACATCTTCATTTAAAAAGTGTTTCTGCTCTTTTAGCCTTCATTTATCTCATTTTACATTGTTGCATTCAAGAAAAATAAGAGAGCTAATCCTGAACTGTTTGAGATTTATAGTCCCTTTCTTTCATTGAATCACAGCTTTTCTGTTTCACTAGTAGATTAGACTAGGAGGATGATTTCAACTTGGTATACCTAGGCATTGCTGCATGTGGCAACATTACACTAGTGTAACCAAATCAATTAGCAGTTGTTTGGATTTTAATTTTTAATTAACACAGGCTTGTTCATGGGCCTTTGGGAAAGCAGTCATTTTCACATATTGCCTGTACTGGGGTTTAGCAGCCCCCAAAAAGCCCCTTGATTTTTTTCACACTTCTTCCCTCCCCCAGATGTAGTCATGTCACTAAACTTTCAGTCCTCTAGAGCTCAACTCTTTTTTTCACACCTCCTAACCCTCTTGCATTAGCCCAAATGTTAACTCCATCAACACGTTTCTGTTTCATGACGGGGTGTGTGCTGCCAGGAAGGCCCTTTGCAATTGAGCTGGTGAATCCTCATAGAGTACATTTCACTTCACAAGAAATTAAGGAACTTCAGCAGGTAAACCACTTCATGACATGGAAATCGTCATGTTTCTGCAACTCCCTAACTGAACTAGAATTGCTAATTGTTTTTTTCTTTTTGCTACTACAGAAAATTAATAACTCATCTAACAAAATTCAAGTCCGTGACTTGCAGCTTGTCACAAGGTAAGGGTAGGCTCACTGGAGATAATTTTAAAAGGGAAATTTTGGTTATAGATCACATCTCTGATAAGGGAATTATATCCAGAATACATCAAGAACTCTTATAACTCAATTATAAGAATAACCCAATTAATAATGGGAGATGATTAAGTGAACATTCCTCCAAAGAGAATATATGAATAACTAGTGAATACATTAAAAAATGCTTACTATCATTAGTCATTAGAGAAATGCAAATCAAAACCACGAGATTCCTGTTCATACTCACTAGGATAGCTGTAATAAAAAAGATGGAAAATAACAAGTGTTGGCAATGATGTGGAGAAATTATACGTTGTTATGGGTTTGTAAGTGAAGCCACTTCAAAAAGCAGTATGACAGTTTCTCAAAAGGTTAACATTTGACCTTGATATTTTATTTATTTATTTATTTATTTTTATGTGGGTAGTTCCCTGGCTGGGAATCGAACCCAGGCTGCAGTGTTGACAGCCCTGAAGCCTAGCCACTACACCACCAGGAAACTCCCTTGACCTTGATGTTAACAATTGCTAATATATAGCAATTCTACTTCTAGATAATATACCCCAGAGAAATGAAAATTTACATACACAAAAAAAGGTGTATGAATGTTCATAGTAGCATTATTCATAATAGCAGAGAAAGTAGAAACAACCCAAATGTCCATGGATAAACAAAATGTGGTCTATCCAGCCATACAATAGAATATTATTCAGTAATAAAAAGGAATGAAGCACTGATACATACTACAACATGGATGAACCTTGAAAACACTATGAAGTGAAAGAAGCCCTACACGAGCACCACATATTGTGTGATTCCATTCTCTATGAAGTGTTCAAAGTAGGGAAAACTTTAGAGATAGGAAGTCTACTAGTGGTTGCCAAGGGCTGGGGGAAATAGGGAATGGGAATTGACTGCAAGTAGGTATAAAGTTTCTTTTTTAGGGTGATGAAAGTATTCTAAAATTATATTGTGGTGGTAGCTGCACAAGTATGTCAACATACTAAAAATCACTGAATTGTACAGTTCTACCAGAAAAATTGTATGTAAATTATATAAAGCTATTTTTTTTTAAAAAAAGGGAAGTTTAGGGCAAGGCTTATGTGTATTTATTTGTCTATGTATTCAGACAAAATTTTTTGTTTGTCTTTTATTGTTTTTGTTTAGAGAGGCAATAGGACATATGAAAGAAGGTGAAGAAGAAAAGACCAAGACCTATAGTGCCTTAATATGGACAAATAAAGCAATACAGAAGAAAGACATTGAATTCCTAAATGACATAAAGGTAGTTTAAGTGCCCTACTTATTTTGATTTTATTTTTCTACCACCTATAAAAGAGTCCTTTGTCTTCTAGTTTATTACCAGCAAGTCAGAGAGATTGAGTAGTGGGGACAATGAATGCTGGTTTGAAATCCCGGCTCTGCCATTTTACTAGTTAAATGAGTGGGCAATTCATCTAACCCATCTGAGAGTCAGTGTTGCTAGTGATTAAGAGCCTGCTTCTGAGGACAAATTGCCTGGACGTAAATCTTGGATCTGTGTTTCTTAATTGTGTGACTTTGGACAAGTTACTTAGCCTCTTCTTCAGCTTTTTCATCTATAAAATTAGAAGAATTAAATGAATTTAGTTATATAAAGCACTTGGAACAGTATCTAACACATAGAAAACACTTAGCAATGCTACTATGGTATTTGGCCATCTGTACAAAAGAAATATTAAATAAGACCATTTCTAATAGAATTGATGCTAAGATTAAGTCCATAAATAAAATGTTAGAAATAAATAAAAATAATATATGTAGAACACAAATGTTTTGGCACATGTTAGGTTTGCCTCCACATGAACATGTCACTATAGAGAGTCTGCCTGTTCATTTGCTTATTTCTTCCCATCTGCCCCCACCTCTTCCTGTAAAGATAATTTACTTTCAAATACAAGTAATGAGCTCAAAGATGTTCATATATAGTTATTATAACATTGTTTAAATGGGCAATATTTTGTAATAATCTAGATGACTTACTAGAGGGAATGGGTTTAATCTTATGGCTTATATGGACTGTTACCAGCCAGCTGTTAGAAGTTATGTGGTAGATGAATATTTATTGACAAAGGAAAAAGTTCCAGATAAATGCTAAGGGAAAAAAGAACAAGGTATAAGGGAATATAGAGGATGACACATTGTGATTTAAACACATATGGAAGTGTGTGTTTGTGTATACACACATGTATATGGCTATGTAGAAAACATATCATGTGGCAAAAGTTACCATAAATAGGACTTATACTTATAAAATGCACAAAGGATGTGAACAGGTAGCTGAGAAAAACAGCAACTCCAGATGGACAAGAATAATTTGTAAAGGTGTTCCACCTCCAGACTGAAGTAAAAATAAGACCATCGCTTTTTTCCTCTGAGACTAATAACCCCTATTGGTCAGAATAAAGCAGAAGGCCCGTTGCGTACATTCAGTAGAAATGTAAAATGTTTCAGCCTTTTTGGAAAACAATGTGGCAATAGCTGTACAAATTAAAAATACACGCACTTCTACTATTGGCAATCTGTCCTGAAGAAATAAAACTCCAGTGTACAAGGATGTTTACTGACGTTGTTCAAAGTGGCAAAATCAACAATAACAAGACTGGAAACAAAATGAATTTCTTCAATAAGAAAATGATAGAACAAGTTGGAATATTATACACTATTTAAAACACTAAAACAGCATGTAATCCCATTTAATTTATGTCACTGTGTGTATGTATGCCTAAACTTGTTAGAAAAAAATGGCGGTAGGTCTGTATCTGTGACTTGTAGGAACACCCATGACATTATGAGAAAAACAGTGAAATGCAGAATAATGTTCACAGTATGAGTGTTTTGGTGGAAACATACAAGTAATTCACCTGCTTATAGAGATTCATTTATAAAATGAGGGATGGACTAGATCACCCCCAGGGGCCCTCCACTTCTCAGATTCTGTGATTCTGTGTCTAAGGCCCTTTGGTTTTTGGCCTATTTATCTAGGACCCTTAGGATGACAGTTATACTGTACTATAGTATAGTAAATTTATACTATACTATATACTATAGTTAAAGTATAGGTGTCTTTAAGAATGCAAAACAAGTTTCTAAACCTCTGTTCCATCACATGTGTACAAGTCATTCAGAACACTGTGGGGAAAATAAACTCATTTTAAAATTATATTTACAGTTTTGGGGTAGCTATAGAGTAATTCAGAAATAATGCTAAAAGGTGATTTTTATAGGTACATCCTAAGTAGTGACATGGTCTATTTTAATGGTTCATAGCCCAAGTGGACTATTGAGACTGCTTGACTTCTAATATTTTTTAAAGTTTAGGGATAAAACAGTTTTCAAATATTACTATTGGTATAAAAAGTATAAAAACTTCGTTACTGCCCCATTCTGAGACCTACTTCTAAGGAAATATAGATCATTTGCATGTGTTTGTATGTGTTTCTTAAACTTCACCAGTATGGGGACAGCAAAGTCAAATGTTCAAGTAAATGAAATGGTTTCCTTCTGTCTGCTAAAAACAAGCACACACAAGCATGTGTTGATCTGAGCATTATGTTGGAAGCAGTGGTGAGTCTCCTAGTTCAGTTAGTATTTCCACAGATGGGCTTATGGGTCAAAGTCCTGGGAGTAACTAGAGGTAAAGGAAATGGGAGATGTGCACCCCTTAGATAGTCCCTCATTCAAAGGGCAGCTGTTTTGAAAGTACTCTAAAGTGGAGGCCACATCTTTACAGATTCCTTAATAGTTCAGTCCTGTCCTTCTTTTGGTCTTTTTGGCCAGAGAAATGTCAGACCTTATGCAAACAGTTTATTTCATTAGAACAAAAGTGCCTCTAAAATCAAAGAATTATAGAATCATAAACCCCACAAAGTAGGAGGGGCCATTGACTTACTGCTCTGATAAAAGCAGTCGCACAATTTCAGCTGGAGTCTTTGTCAGAACTTGTTCCTTCTCTCTTAGTGCAGAAAATGATAGAGGGGAGACTAGACAGAAATCTTTTTTCTTAGTATGGCCCCAGGTGTTCACTGATCATGTAAATTAGGAAGGAGCTGTTCCAACAAGAAGTTGCAGAGGATTCACAGTTTTTACGAACCTACATTTCTGGTTATACTCAATATCTATTTTTAAAACTTGGAATTAGTTGGCCTTTTACAATACCAACTGCTATTTCTTTCTTTTTTTTTTTAATTCATTTTTATTGTTAGACTTATTGGGGTGACATCTGTTAGCAAGGATTACATAGGTTTCAGGCTTCAACTGCTATTTCTTAATTTATATCTTGTGACATAAAAGAAGATCTCTAATTTTGAGAAAAATAAGGCTTTGTCTCTATAAAGTATAAATTTGAAAAAGACATGCAGTATTATTTACTCTCAAGTAACTTGAACTGGGCTAAAAAATATTGAGAGGTCCTGGTTTATTGTATGCACTTACTTGTAATCATTATGTTGAAACACTACGCTAAAACTGTGATGCAACTGTTAATTTCCCAGATATATCCTTTTGTATAACAATAAACAAAACCAATAAAACAAACGAGTAGATATATGGTTCTCCCTAACACATGCACACTGCTCATATACACAAGTGGTGCCAATGTCTCACAATCTACAAACAGCCATTCCTCACTTCAGACTGAAATCTCCACTATTAGGCCACTCTGTTGTGTTAAGGGTGGAGGGAAAGGTAAGAACATGTCTTTTAGAAGAACTGTGAAAGGGCAAGGTGGAACTCCAGGGTTCTAATCAATTTGTTAAATATTAGAGCAAAAGAGACCTTGGGGATCATTTACTTCAAAGCCTTTTTTTTTTTAATGGTACTGGGGACCAAAAAATGAGTAATCATGGACCAGGTTATGAGAAGTCCCGTGGAGTGCAAGTTAGTTTCTACCCTGTTAGTGGTAGCTGGGGTTCTCTAAAGAAAACATCTGTGGTGAGTCATGGATGACAAAGGAGGTGCTAAAACAAGCTTCAGTGGGCAGCAAAGCTGACTCCATGGTGTGTATCGTATCCTTCACTAGGACTTAAAAATTGACCAGAAAACCCCTCTCCGGGTCCTTCACCGGAGGCCTCTGGCTGTAAGAACTCGCATTGTTCACTCCATGGAGACCTGCTACGTGGATGAGCATCATTTCCGCCTCTGTCTGAAGACTCAAGCTGGAACGTATCCTTTCACCGTCTGCAATAATCTAACCTGAACCCTATTAGAAGAGTTAATGCTGCTCTAGAAAACTTGATCTAGCAGGGTAGGGAAAGGATTAGGTTGGAAAAGTTTTTTGTTTTTTTGTGCTTTGTGGTTTGAGTGTTTTTCCCCCATTAAATTTGTATTTTTCAAAATGACATTTTAATCTATGAAGCAGCAGCCAGTTTGATGAGAACTTTAAAATATTTAGTGTTTTTCTACATAATGCTCAGCACATAGTGAATACTCAGAAAACACTTTTGCATGATTCATTAGCTGTCTTTACACATTTTGCCGGTCACATATTCATGACCAGTTTTGGGTCCTTTCAGCATTTCTGAGCATTTGCCCCAGGTGATTAAACACTGATAGATGAGAGTGGCCCTACTTGACATACTTACCTTCAATTTATGTAGCCACTGGCCCAGAACAAAAGAATAGTCCACGCCTGATTACTTGTTCATAACCTACCCTGCCTTGCACTTTATTTATTTATTTATTTATTTATATTTTTATTTTTTTTTAAATCAGATCTGGGTTGCTGGTTAAAATATAACAGGTTGCTGCCTTAGTCTTAGCTTTAGTTTTCTTGTCAAAGGGGTTCGTAGTTTTTGTTTATTTTATATTATTTTGTGATCCAATAGCATGAAGCAACAAAATGCCCTCTGACTAGTATAAAACTAATGATATACCTAGGAATAAAAGGGAAAAATGTCAAGTTTTTATCATCAAATAGCATTTTCTCTATATTGTTATAATTAGTCTGCCTCCTATCCCCATCAGCCTCTTCTCTCTTCCTTCCCTGTCCCACCTCAGGAATGAACAGGATTTTCCCTCCAAAAATAGGTATAGGTTACTAACTCCGAAAATTTCCTAAATTTTCACCATTTGGAACAAGGGATGTTCTATTTAGATTGCAGTGGGCAGATCTTTGTATCTTTGTTGTATGGAGCACAGCTACCTATTATAGATGGAATTTCAAAGAAATCACAGATTTTAAAAAAAAATCCTTTTTACTTAATTCCAGCTTCAGTTTTGGTGTGCTAGGGAGAAATGTAATTTCTCCTACCTTTTGGAGAAGGTAATGTCTTTTCAATCTCATTAAAACACTTTTAGAACCAGCCATGTACATGTAACTTAAGGCATTAGCATTAGATACCATGTGGTTATACACAGAAGTGTGTGGGCTGTGTGGAAAAATACAGCCATAAATGCCACTATTTTTCATATTACATGGTTGGATAATTTCAGGACAGCCCTTGTATTGCTCACTGAACTAATTCATTTGACTTATACTGTGTCCCTCTGGCTATGAATAGGAACCATTATGGACCTTTTAACTGGTTACTCTGAGGTTTTTTGGTCATCTTCCCTCATCATTGCTACTCAAAAGTATGATAATTGTTGAGTAATTATGAGTTTAGTAAAGAAGACAGTTACTAGATAATTACATGTCTTATTCTTGATTCAAAGCATTTAGTGAGAGTAGAGTAAATGAATTCAGAAAGTGAGGACATAGTATCAGCATTATTTTGGTGTTAACTTTTGTGTATCTGAGAATAAACTTACTTTTCCTGTTCAAATTACATTAAATTTTTATATTAAGTGCTGGTTTATACACCACAACATAATGCTGATTGAGTTTTTACTAAATGCTGATGAAAACATCTTTCAGATAAATATTGTCAAGTTTGAAGTAGAGTCTGTGTAAGGAATGTTAATCTTATTAGTAACTAATATTAGTTACTAATATTTCAAGTCATAGGACTTCAAAATTTGAGGGAAACACAAGGTTGCCCCTTTTAAAAAAGAGAGAAGTAACTTAATTCTCTTGCTAACCATGTTTGCAAAACAACTAGAACTTACTTAGGTATTTTTATAATTCTTCTGAAGGGCCTTCATCAGGACTAAACAGTCTCATTATCCCTCCCATTCTATTGCCATTGTGTCACTGGGTTACATTACAAGGAAAGCCATCACTGAGGTCACTCTGCATGAGTGAGCCTTTCCAGTTTGTGGAAACCTACCACCTGGCAGATGCCTGCTGCCATTATTAAAAGATGGGAGCAGAAAGATGTCTAAATGGAAGTTGTGCAAAGAAGAAATAGTTGAATTTTTTGTTTTTATGGTTTTGGTTTTTGTTTTTTAAATATATATAGCATTGAGGTAGAGGAAATTTTTAAAATCCATAGCCAAACCTTGGGACTTGGAGATGAGCTAAAGAAAAGAAAGTCATGACTCTTGGTAAGTTTGATGTAAACACAGGTCCTAGGTCCTGATGTTGGCTGCCAGGCTGGTAGGAAGTCACAGCTCATAAGTAACATCTCTTTTATAATATTTTTGCTTTTGTTATTTTTCTTTAACCTATCAAATCTCACCAAATAGTTGGTACTGCATGGCTATCTTATTTTTTCCTTAAACAAACTCCAGCTACATTAAAGAGTTTGTACATGGAGACTTTGGGAGAACCAAGCCAAACATTGGCTCTCTGATGAATGTGACTGCAGACATTCTTGAGCTGGATGTTGAGGTAAACCATTTTATTGTGGAAACACCCATTTGCACTTTGAATTCAAAGTTAATGCTTTTTGGGGGTTTAAGCCAAGTAGTACTACTCACCTTAAGAGGTGCTTGAAAATGGTTAAAATCTCACTGGTAGCATTATATTGCAGGGATGGACTATCTTGGAATTTTTTATTTAAAAAAAATATAAGATCTCCTTTATGATCCTTGCAAATATATAAGTAATGAATTATTCCTTACATATGGCATGAGATCTAAACCCTTAGACGAAACAAGGAAGTGAAGTTGCAAGTGCCCTTCATTGTGGGTTCTGTAGAGTTCATTCCCATACCAATTTTGTCTTACAAAGAATTTAAGGAAGCCTACTCTGAAATACATATTCAAGATGGGGTAGAAAATGGGATGAGGAGTTCCCTGATGGTGTAGTGGCTTAAGGCTTCGGCGCTGGCGCTGTCAGTGCTGCGGCTTGGGTTCGATTCCCGGCCAGGGAGCTACCCACATACCAAAAAGCTAAAAAAAAAAAAAAAAAAAAAAAAAAAAAAAAAAAAAAAAGGAAAATGGGATGAGCCAATGGTTATTAATAAAAATACTTCCATAAGGGACCCCTATGATGTGGCCCAAACTTTCCACTCTTACCTGAATTGAACCAAGGTTAAAATCATAATTAGAAGAATGGATAGAATGGAACTTCCAGGCAATTCTCCTTATTTTTCTCATTTGAGCATCAGTAGGTATTGAGTCACAAGTTGTGCTTCTTGATGAATATCCAATAGGAAGAGTCTGTCCACTCCCCTCCGCCCCCCGGAAAAACAACCCCTACAATTTTAGAGAGGCTAGCATTGTGCACTTGGGAATAGCATCCATTATAAAAGAAGTGGGTGTAGTTGCCTAGTGTGAAAACAGCTATGGTAATCAGATGATCACTGGAGCATTATTACCTTACCAGCAGTTCCCTAATGTTTTCTGATTAGATTTCATATGGCTTAGCCAGTGATAGCACCTCCAAGCTTGCAGGAGTCTCCTCAGTGAAACTCCATTTTGATGCAGACAACCTTCTGTTAAAATCCTGATTGCATTCATCTTTTACCTTAATTCTTAGAACAGCTTAGGAGTGTCAGAGTCACAGGCTTGTGTTTCTCAGCCCTGACTGTCCAGTGGAGCTTTTAAAACACTACAACATGCTTCACCTCCCCTGCCCTCAATACATACAAGACTGTGGTCAGTAATATTTAGTTTTCAGGCTTAAGAAACCATCCATTAACTTACATATGGGTGTCTGGTATACACATATGGCTATATTCTGAAACAGAACCATAGTATTTTGGGGAAATTTTTGAAAGATACATATGCACATATGCAATAATTATTTGGGCTTTTCTAATAAAATTTTTCTGGATCTTTAATGTGAAGTGATAGATTAATTTAAAAAATTATTTTCAGTAAATCAGTTCAGGTTTTAAACTTTAAGTCTCAAAAAAACAACATGGGTACAATTGATTTTGTTTTAAAACTTTCTCCTAAATTAGCCCTTGAAGGTGGTTAAGATGAGGTACAGTTTTATATGTCTAAGGCCTGGAATGTGGCACAGAGTTGCCTGGTACTATAATTTCATTATGACTTGAAGATCAAGGTTTTGTTTTAGAAGAGCCAGACCAGGGTACAAAAGTAGAAAGATGGGATGATAGAAATGATTAGAATAAAAGCTGTGGAGACTTATGAGGGAAAGTTGGTGTTGCCACCTGAATGTTTGATACTTATCATAAATAAAATTTAAAAATTTTAAACATACTCTAGTCTTTTATCAGTCCAAAGGCACAATTAATAACCAGTTAAGTAACCATAATGAATTTAGCAACAGTCCTCAGGCCCAAGAATCCCAAGTTCTCGAACGGGTTTTCATGTTAAATTGTTGTATTCAAGGGTCTTCTTTTCAACTGCAATTTCTTGTGTTATGATATATCAGAACTATTAGGTTTATACAGCATTATCAGCAATTCCTAGAACAGTGATTTATTTTAATGGCTTGTTTTCTTTTTTCTAGTCTGTAGATGTGGACTGGCCCCCTGCTCTGGATGACTAGCTCTCAAATGTGAGAACAAAAAGTAGGGTTTTTGTGGCACGACGTGGGTGTCTATTCAGCATCCACTGTAATACAGCTGTTCACTCACCATGAGAGTGTTTTGGAGACGATTTAGATCATGTTGATCTATTTATTTTTAAATTTGTTGTACTATCTCAGGATCTATATTCATTATGTGTATATTTTGTGTTAAATCATTTTAAGGATGTCTTATGATTTTTCATTTTCCTACCCCAACTCCCACAAGCCAAAGTATTGAATAATGAAACCATTCTCTTAATTCTTTCATTTAGAGAAGTATATGAACAGGATTTATTCTCTGATAATTTGAGAAGCTATGTCTTTCAGCAAAATTTCCCTCCACAAGATTAATACCAACTTTAAAATCATGTTCTAAATTTTTAAATGATCTTGATAAAAGTTATACCTATATCTATGCAGTATAGTATCTTATAATAAGATATCAAATGTAAATCTGACACCATTATTATTTCTCCCAGTAAGCTTCTAGCAAGCTATTATGAATAGAAGTATTTTTGGTGTGATTTGTTACGAATGTTAATGACATCAAGTTACTATTTTGACAATCTAAAATTGTCAATACATTTCCTGTGGAAGGAAAGTAAAACCTTAGAAATTGAGGTATACCATGGTAATAGACTTTCATAAATCTTTTAAATAAGGAAACACAAGTGCCTTCAATAACTTCAATGCCAGGGATAAGATTTTGAAAAACTGAGATTGCCAAGCAAAGGTGAAGCTGATATTATTCCAGGGTGCTTCAGTAAAATTTATCTAACTTCAAACATCCTCATCAGGTAGATGGGATATTTATCATCTCCATTTTATAAATATGAAAACCAAAGAATAGAAGTTAAGTGATTTGTGTAAAAAAGTTACTTCCATAGCTAAGACTAAAACTGTTTCCTAGTCTCTAGGGTCCTTTCTAATAAACCTTATTATTGAGCCCTTACTGTGTGAAAGAGGCAGTTGAGGATGTCATTTAAACGCACACAACTATGAGAATTGATTTTTGGAATTTAGATGCCAAATCAAGGGGCTTACCCAAAAGCAGCCAAAGTATATTTCATATGATCTCACTTGTTAATATGTTAATCACTAATTGGTACTATGAAAAAAAAATGTTACATAAGCAAAACCTGAAGAAAATGGATGAGTCATTAAGAGAAAACTTTCACAGAGGAGTCTCATTAAAATTTCAGACTTATGTATAATCTCCATCACCCTGATTCAACTATCTGAGCTTAGTTTAGAACACATGACTTGGATAGAATTGGATTACTCAGTGTCCCATCACTACATTAAACATAGCTCATAGACACTAAGATGTATTATTCACTTCAGAAATCAGGAAAATGGTGTGAGATGAAATTTCATTATATGAGTAATAGTAAGAAATTTTTTCACCATTCACTATTTTCAAAGCCACAAAATGAGAAAAGGATAATAGAAATAAACTTTTGATAAAAGGAAGCACTTTTGTGTGAATGTTTCTCAGTTTCTGGGGAAATTTTGCTACAAAAGAGATTTAAATAATTTGGGAAGATAGTCTTTTGCATGTTTCTTTTTGGCTCAGCTTTGGATTCAGTGGATCTGCAAAATGGAGGAATTTAGAACCTCATTAGCAACTTAAATTAGAAGACTGTTATTTCTTAAATTTCTATTCCTGAGGTTATGCGAAATTTCAAGCAAAGAGTAAACATTAGCTGGAAATACTTATTTCAAGTGTTCGTAAGAGACAATAGGTTGTTAAAAATTAATGTAGATTTTTGTTTATATAGAACTGGAAACATTTAAGTAATGTGAGTATTATAGTTTCACTTTTGCCTATATAAAAATACTTTAAAATTAGTTTTGTGATCTCTTATAGTTTGTTAAAATTAAAAGTCATTTAAATAACACTTAGAGAAAGGGCCTTTTGTACTTTTTAGCATCTTTTTGTCCCAAATACAGTCTGTGGTTTAGTTTATGAAAAACATCAACTCTGAATACCAGGAAAAGTAAAATAAAGAAATAAAAGTTGGTAAAATGAAAAACTTCCCAAGTAAGACAAATGATTATATTTGTAAATTATGTGAAGTAAATTTAGAAGTTAAATTTGCTTTTCCAAAGAGAAAGACATCCTATTTAGGAAGATATTTTCTTTTGGAGCTTTACTGTTTGATTTTTATAATAAGTCCACATAAGAGAATGAACTTGGAGTAAGCTTTTCTGTTTTTTAAAAATGATACCCTTATTATGAAAAAAATATTACTTTTATATTTTATTCATTTTGAAATAATTTCAAACTTACAGGCAAGTTGCAAGAAAAGTACAAAGAACCTTTTTTCACTGAACCTTTGAGACAAAGATACCCCATTACCCGGAATACATTAGTGTGTAATTCCTACAAACAAGAATATTATTCTACTTCATTCACCACAGGGTAACTATCGAAGGCAGGGCATTAACACCGATATTACTATAATCTAACCCACAGACTCCACTCAGGTTTCACCAGTTGTCCCAACAATGTCCTTCATAGTCAAGGGATCACATTTTGCATTTAGTTGTCTCTTTAGTCTCCACCAATCTGAAACAGTTAATCTTTCCTTGACTGTCATTACTTTAACACTTTGAAGATTTCAGGCCTATTTTGTAGATAGTTCCTCAGTATGTGTTTGTCTCATGTTTTATTATTAGATTCAGGTTGTACCTTTCTAGCAGTGCCACAGAAGAGACATTATCTTCTTCTTGCATCTCATTAGGTGTCACACAATTTTGATTTGCGTTATTACCGATGATTGGCTTTGATTGGTTAATAAAAATAGTGTTTGCCAAACTTCTCCACTTTAATAGTTACTCTTTTTTTCCTTTAACAAGTATGTTGTAGAGAGATCATCAAACTTTCACTTAACTAGTATTAGCATTCATTGAAGATTTTCATCTGAAGCAGTTACCATGATTGTCAAATATTTATTTTCTAATTCCATCATTTTTTAAAACATTGGGTGGTGTTAGGTAGAACTAGATTCTACATTAGGTAAAAATTTTCCTTGTGGATTCATGGCTTCCTATTTTATTCAATCGGTTATAAATTATCACTGATGTTTATAAGTGTTGATTTGGCCAGTGGGTGCCCCTTTTGACATGTCCTTTTGACATGTCCCCATCATTCTTGGAAAATGTTATTTTTCTCATACAAAGACACCCAAGGCTCATCTTGTAGTTCATCTTCACCATCTCTGGAGTGGGCTCTTTCTCTAAGAGGAACTAGTTCCTTGTCATGAAAAATGAGATTTAGAAATCAAGATGCTCACTGCTGTTGTGGCTTTGCTGCTCCCAAGCTCTCTCATGGCACGTGCATGCAACACAGGCATGCCCTCTATATTACATCTATTGAAAGCTATGAGTTATATACCAGTATTTCCAATTCCAACCTTATTCCAGTTTCCTCTCCCTTCCCCTATATGTATTTCTTCCTCTGACAGTGAAAAATCTGGCTCTTTAGCCTTAATATATTTACTTAATAGATTAATCCCCCTCATAAATAATCTCCCATTGTTGCATCCTTATTCCAGACCACCGAGGCTTCCCTCCCTACCACCCTCACATGTCATGTTCTCTTCAGGCTCCACACACTGTAATCCCTCACTGAGCCACCACCTTCACCCCTGTGGCAAAACCTACTTATACCTTGATCAGAATAAGCGAATAACTTTCATCCTCAGTTATTCAGGAAGAGAGAGAAACAAGCAGGAAATAAGCCAGGAAGGCAGAAAATCAAATTGTTTTAAAAAGGCATTTCAGTACTCCACAAAATTATCTATCATTTCAAAGGACAGTTACATATGCAAATATATTCAACTACAGCATTGAATGCCTAATGTGGGAGTTCCCTGATGGTGTAGTGGCTTAAAGCTTCCGCGCTGGCGCTGTCAGCGCTGCGGCCTGGGTTCGATTCCCAGTCAGGGAGCTACCCACATACCAAATAAACCAAAAAAAAAAAAAAGAAAAAAAAAAAGCCTAATGTTTCTAAGTAAACAAAATACTTTTCCCTGTCAGGAAGATGCTATAAATACAAAGAAAATCTCAATGTTTTTAAAATCAAATAGCAACAAAATTTTAGTAAGGGTTTTAGATTTTTCTCCATTTATTATATTACCAAGAAAAAAATATCATTGTTTACAAAGATATTACAAAGGCAATATTCTGTACAATAAAAGGCATTCTGACATTTTAAAAATTATTGCATCTTGATACCACACTTAACAATTAAATAACTGAACAGTACCTGAGAACTTTTTAAAATTTCAGTGCCTCCAAATTCATTAGTCGCTAAGAAGCACATAAAAATACTTACAAGAGTCAAAAAATACAACAGTGACATTCTGTGGTGATTGGGGTTCATCACAGTCAACAGTATTTTTTAGTACATTCTTTCAAAACAAATAATTTCTAAAGGGTTCCTCTGGTCTGAACCATGCATTTGAGAATGCTCATTACCCAAAAACTTGGTTGTCTTTTCCTTTCCATCTCATCTTAAAGCTACCTGAACTGTGCACCTGTGATCAATATTTTCAGGTAATTATCCAATAAAATCAAGTGCATCATCAATAAAGCCTCCTGAGATTGAATTCCACAAAATACTGGATCCCAAAATACTCCAACCTGATCTAATTTTTACTACATTTTATACAAAGCTATGTTTTGATTAGATAATAAAGTTTAAGAAAAACAGCAAGATGAATGTTTGATAATTTTACCAAAATTTATTTTATTTATCTGTTGATATCCCTGAGGACTCAATTTATTGAAGCACCAACATTTTGCACTAGGTTACTTTGTATTACTGTTCACAGAAGTGTTAAATTAATTTTTTTGTAATTAAGTTTTTGAAAGTCCAATAGTAAACTGAAGTTGTGGAAGCAGGTGATAAGAATATAAAAATGTGATAACGTCTACTCCCATTAAATAGATAATTACTAGCAGGTGTGGTTTTTTCCTGACGTCATAGACATTTAGGATAGAAAAAATATTTAGAAAAAGGTAATTATTTATAAATCATATTTTTATTAATGAGGGTAGTAAAGACATGATGGGTTTTTTTGGGGGGTCTGCTTTGGTTTAAATGAAAAAAATTAGACATCATTACTTTTGAACTTCGATTTTATCTAATGATGTGAATCGTGCTTTAAATTCTGCTAAGAGGTTTTAGTTAAAATATCAATTTGACTAAGTCTTAGATAAACAAAGGCATAAAACTGGATACATATAACCGATACATTTAAGCTACCTTTTCCTGGGTTTATAACATTAAATAGCATGAAATTTTCTATTATATGTGATACAAAAACCATCCTAATTTTGCCCCTTTCATACTCAATCTCTGAAAAAACACAGATAAGAAATCTTAAAGTGGCAACTTCATTAGCTATGATGTGACCTCCTTTTAGGAAGAAAGTCATATTATCTGGACTCATAATCACCTTTGGCTAAGAAATTGAGTCAGAATTTCAGAACTGTAAGTCATTAACTGACTTATCTTTGTCATACAACTGAAAATGGTTCTGGAAAGAATAAGGCTAAACGAAGGTCCTCCACATATGGGCAATAGCTGGCCCCTCTAAAGAGAAACCTATCTCAGGATTCTTACTAAAGAAATCCAGTGATTTTTCTCACTCTATTATGTATTAGATACATAATAGACACTGGAAGGAGTGTCTGGATTAAAGATTAATGAGGGCCACAGGAAATATACAAATGTTGGTTTATTAACAGTATTTGATGAGTAGTATACAATTTACAGCATTTCTTCTTATGCAACATACCTTGTGAGGTAGGTTGGCTGGGTATTATTTGCATTTTATATCTGAAGAGACAAGCTCACAGAAGGTGTGATTTGCTAAATATCACACAATTAAATGGCAGGATTGAAGATTCAAACCCAGATGTTCTGATTAAGAAGTTCCTATCCTTTCCTTTTCTTCATGCTATTTAACATCCCATGGTAATTTCTTTAATTCCTCAACAAATCCATTCATGATATAACAAACTATTTGGTGCTACCAGGTAGCCTGTATCACCAAGTCCAAGTTTTTCTAAACAAGGACAGTATAATTAGTTTTTCTGAAGTATCAGATTAGAAATAGAGAACCCAGTTGTGTCTGCTCATTAAGGTTTTGAATAGAGAAGTCCAGTTGCCAATTTAAAGGGCTATTAAGATAGCAGGTTCTGATGACAGAAACCAGAATAGGGGTTTTTGAGGAGCAGACAGATTGGCAATGAGCATGAAGGAAACTTCTAGGGTACTGGACATAATTGTTTATGTATGTAAAAATTTATCAAGCTGTACACTTAAAATTAGTCCATGTTATCTTAAATTATATAAATGTCTAACTACTATGTTGTACACCTGAAATTAGTATAAAATAATATGTAATGTCAACTTGAAAATTTTAAAAAGGGAGGAAAAGGTAAAGGGAAGTAAGAGGTCCAAATTTCCAGGAATAAAACAAGTAAGTCATGGGGAATGTAACATACAGTGTAGGGAATATAGTCAATAATATTGTGATAGCGTTGTACAGTGTTACTGCTGGACTTACCATGGTGATCACTTCTTTAGGTATATAAATGTTGCATTAACTATGGTATACCCCTGAAACTAATAGTGTATGTTAGCTTTGTTTTTAATAAAAATCTTTACAAAAAGTTAGTCCAGTTTATGCACTTTACTGTACATGTTACTGCTCAAAAGAAAAAGACTGACATCTTTGAGAAAGAGTTTTGTCTCATTCCAGCACCTAATATGGTGCTTTGTACATTAGACATTAAAAATGTGATGTGATTTGATTACATGAATACTCCAGGGACTGCGCAAGGGTAAGATGCCAAGAAAATGCACAGAGCGGGAACTGAGATTAAATCTGCCACATATAGTAGAGAGAAGAAGCAAGGTCAGACCTATGAAACAATCCTAATAACTATAAAATTTCTACCTAATACGATTGACACTACAGGAGGCAGAGGGTAATGTATTTCATAAACTTGATAATCTGGCCATCACTGCTTTTCCTGCCAGGCTAAGTGCTTTTACCTTTAAGAACCATATCCTTGTCCACATTTTTATAACTATACCGATGTCAATTTCACCCTTGAGTCTCTAATAATAGTTACATTTATTCAGCACCAACTATGCCATAGATTGTGCTAACTGATGGAGTCCCAAAGATAAATGAGACAAACTTTAAATGACTTTAATTCAGTGAGTGGAGTTCTGCAGTAGGGGCATGTACAGAGCTGCACTTCAACTAGGGCGGCAGGACCAAGTTCCACAGAAAAGCAGCCCAGTCTGAAAGGCTACATACTGTGGTTGTAGAAGAGCAGAAACAAAGTAGATAAACATGTTAAAAAGGTGGAGGCCCAGCGGCCTGAGAAAGTGTTTTCAAGGAATGCTAACTGTATAATAAGGTGTAAGGGGGAATGGAGTGTTATTCTGAACTGCAGCATAAGGAAAAGAGATACTTATTGGAGGAAAAAAGAATGAAGGACTATACTAAGAACGTAGAAGGAATAAAGGAGGCTCTAATGTAAGAGATTTTTAGAAGGCAGACTCAAAAGGACTTGACGACTAAGTGAATGTGAGGTTTCTTTTAAATATTTTGGGTGGCAGAGTAAATGGTAATGCCATCAATGAAAGAATATACAAAAGGAAAAGCTAGTATTAGGGCATTTGGACAGTGTGACAGAAAGCTGAAGCTGTGGGCACTTACCCAGGGGAAAAAAATAGCACCAAATGAGGGCTGGGGTTGACTTTGGGGAAAAAAATCAACCTCAAAGAGGAATCTTGTTTACCACAGAAACATTGGAGCAGTATCCACGGAGGGAGGGCTCACTGGGAACAGAAGCTTACAGACTGGTTAAGTAGGGTGAGGACTGATAAAAAGATACTAGATTTGACAACAGAACTATCTCTGGTCACTTTCCCCAGAATATCATGAGAAAATAGTAGGAGGTAAAGAGAGAGAAGATGGGGTAAAGAAAGCCTGGCAAGTGAGGACATCATTTTGTAAGCCTGGATGTGAGGGGAAGAAGTATGAGGGCAGAGGGAGAGGTTTATTTTTTTCCTTTTTAAGCTAAAGAATAATACATTTATCATGTTTATACAAAAAAAAAAAAAAAAAGGAGGCACTAAATGCTGTTAAAAGAAACAGGATGGAAAAGAAAGGAGGGGGGAATCCAGTAAATAAACAGAGTTTACAAAGCCATAAGGTCACCTCTTCCTCAGAAATTATGAGTGGAATGTTAAAAGAACAGGTGAAAGTACAAACACATTTAGAAAGAGGAGAAGCAGGTTGCCAAATTCTTTCTAAATTATAAAATACGAGGGCTATCCAGCCATAAATGCCTCTGTTTTTTATAAATGCCAGCCATTATATTATTCTATGAGCAGTAAATAGCACCTGAAAAACAAAAATCCAATGGAAATACTCAACACAGATGCAGCAGTAACTTAATTTGGCTTACAACACAGAAGTAAATTGCAAGCCAGTGCTTATTTAATTAAAAATAGCCATTTATATTTTCTAACAGTCAAGTGTTTAAGCTGATCAATGCTAATTAATACAAAATTATAGGATTCTGTATTTTAGAAAAAGTGCACCACCTATCAACGACTATCTGGAAATACCTTGGGTTCCTATGTTGAACAAATAAAATATGCCTTCAGGTTTTTCTTTCTCTCTGCTAAGTTCTACTAAAGTATGTTATGTGCTTATGATTTTAAAAATCATGTAACAAATGTTTCATTTTGAAATCATAATTTCTGACATATTAATGGTACTTAGCTGTCTTTGGTTTTTTTCTTTTGCTTCCTAAATATCCTGACCCTGAGGGTTATCTAGGTCCCCTTCCCATTTCCCTGTGTCATTCAACTAAGACTTTTTATTTATATAACATTCACTCATTCCCTATTTTGACCAAGTTGACTACTTTTAATTGTTCCAGTAAATTTATGGTTCGATTGGACACTATATAAGAGAAATGATATGTTTCTAACTAGAAATATGCTCACTATTTATGGTTCTAGTTGCAAAGTAAAATAGGTCTTTAATAAGTTAGTCACTCAGCATCATGACAATCCCATCACAATAAAGATTTTACCCCAATTTTACTATCATTCTGCTACTGGGATTACTGTGCTTTCAAACTATTTGGATTATCATTATTAATCCTCAACTTGAATATACATGATTCTGATATAAACCCAATGTCACATTCAACAAACTCTAAAATCATTAGCATCTAATAATTAACGCTATTCTTTCTTTCAAAAAACTAAGTTTTATCGGTAGTACTTTGTATGTTCAATAAATACTCAGTGCTTAATGAGGCATACACTGTTCTACAAATTGGGGATTCAACGAATGAAACAAGTATTTCTGCCCTCATGGAAGCTTATATGCCAGGACAGGAAAACAAATAGTAAACAAATGAATGCTTAGATAAGTACCATGGACAAATACAAAGAAGAGACGCTGATCAGCTTACAGCTGTTAGCTCTGGTTATATCAAAAAAACATTC